>JAEBUN010000044.1:0-328574 GCA_023014365.1 Lepiota brunneoincarnata
GTCTCCGCTTCACTCCGCACGTAGTCAGTACGAGTCATAGTTCGTAAGGCCAGTAGTATATATACCGTAGGTACTTGGCTTGTACTCCTCAGTCTGATAATCGAATCGAGCAGCGGACCAGCTCCCTGTTCCATATCCTCTCCTCTCTTCTGCCTCGCTCCGCTTCGGCTCTGACTTCCTGAAATACGGACTAGGACAGTAGGAGGGCACAGCACATAAGCTGAGGCCGCAAGTCCAACCCCCGCCCGACGTACTCTGCCTCGGTCCCGAAGTCTACGTACTGACTTCGCCCTGTCCCCCAGTTACCTTATACCAAGGATACCACCCCGACCCTCCGCTTCGGTCCCGACCCGCACCGGCTCTAACACATCTGCCTCACCTTGAAGCACAAAAAAAAATACTAGTCTCCCAGAAATTTACTGGAGATTTCAGCAAAATTGCAAAACGATTTAGCTGTAATCACCAACTTGGCTAGCAACTTCTGGGCACATTCCTGGTACAGTGCCCCATCTTGCTTCTTTCACTCATGTTCATCAGCTAGACTGGAACATCCTCCTCCACATACCATTAGAATCTCCATAAGACCTTTATGATTCTCCAAGACCTCATCACTGCTGGCTCATGGCCAAGGGCCTATGCTGGTGTAATTCTATCTAGCAGGTGCTCCTGTGAGGCCTGGACAACAGGCATAAAGAACAAAATCATCTCTTCTGATGATGAAGCTGCACATCCAACACTGAAGCTTTCCCAAGATCGGCCTTCATATCCCCTGATCCAATCACATAGTCAACCTACAGTGTATCAAGTGAGTGGGGCCAGCAAAGACATACATAGTATTGAGTGAGTGGGGCTCAGCAGGCCCACTTGTCATATCCATGCCAACTTAGAGCCTAATCATTAAACTTTGGCTTCTCAACCCCATGTGTGCTCCCATGCAACAATCCTTTGCCCTCCGACTCAGCCCTGACTTGCTCTGACTACAACCCATTGCCCCAGTCACGCGACCACCTCCGCACATGCCATAGTCACCTGACCCTCAGTGTCTCTATATCCCAGTTCTCCATTCTCCGCCTGTAGTCAGGGTATGTTACCAGTCTCCATACCTGTACTGGTTTCCATTCCATTTGTAACCATTTGTAATCCATTTGTAACAATATTGGTCTCCACTTTGCTCCGCACATAGTCAATACAAGTCATAGTTTGTAAGGCCAGTAGTATATATACCATAGGTACTTGGCTTGTACTCCTCAGTCTGATAATTGAATCGAGCAGCAGACCAGCTCCCTGTTCTATATCCTCTCCTCTCTTCTGCCTCGCTCTGCTTTGGCTCCGACTTCCTGAAATACAGACTAGGACAGCAGGAGGGCACAGCACATATGCTGAGGCCGCAAATCCAACTCCCTGCCCAAAGTACTCCACCTCGGTCCTGAAGTCTATGTACTGACTTCGCCCTGTCCCCCGGTTACCTTACAGTGGTGTCCAAAAGTATTGCACCATCATGTGACCCGATCTCTTGATCTCGCTTATCTATTTCATGTAACACTTGAGGTGAAACAAAGTATGCTGTTTCATGCTCCAGGACACAAGGAATCATCATGGCAATGAAACTTTGCTGTATAATGTATTCTAGGAATAAAATTCATGTTTTAGCGCCACACCTATGGTGCATTTCTTTTGGACATCTAAGTTCAATCACCTTTGAAGCTATATAGGCGAAGCCAGAGTGAACAAACCTCAAGTTTTTTGCATCATTCAGGCCTCATTACACCATGGTCTATACTTCCCCATCTAAAGTTGCTTGCATTGTTGAACTCCGGTCTTCTGGAATGACCCATAGACAGATTGGGTCAAGGATCAGTATCCATCACTCTACTGTCAGCCATGTACTTGACAGATTCTCCAAAACTGAAGATCCATATTATGTCAGGCCCAAATCCGGTCGCCCTCGAAAGCTGGATGAGCACCAAGTGCGAGTTGGGGCCTGGCTTCTTGCCCGAACAGAGGTATCCAATGCAACTGAATTGGCTAAAACCACCTTCCCGGGTGTGTCACGCCAAACAGTAGCACGCTCCCTAAAGGAGAAAGGATTGATATGCCAAGTCAGGAGGCCCTGTCCCTACATTTCTCCAATCAATCAGAAGAAGCAACTTGCATGGGCATGCCAGCATTCTGATTGGACAGTTAATGACTGGAAGGAGGTAATTTTCTCCAATGAATCTAAATTCCTCCTTTTCAAGTCAGATGGCCGTCAATATGCTTGGATGAAGCCTGGACAGGCCCTGGACCCTCGATTTACCAAGAAGAACATCAAACACGGGGGGGGGAATATTATGGTTTGGGGGTGCATCACTAGTCGGGGGGTAGGGAGGTTACATCAGATATCCGGCATCATGTGTGGTCTGGATTATGTCAAGATCCTTGAAAAGTCTTATCTAGGGACTCTCAAGGATCTTAATCTGAGATCCACAGGTCGAAGTGCACCGATTTTCCAGCAGGATAATGATCCGAAACACAGGAGTAAAGTTGCCAAGGAATTTTTCAAGAAGAAAAAAATTTGCCACTTGGACTGGCCACCCTCAAGCCCTGATATGAACATTATGGAGCATGCATGGGACCAATTTGATCATCTTGTGCATGCCCGTGACCCTCTTCCTCGCAACCGGGATGAGATGTGGGCTGCTCTTCAGGAGGAATGGGGTAATATATCTCAAGAAAATTTGGACACCCTTTTTGAGAGTATGCCTCATCGTGTTGAGGCAGTAATTAAGGCCCGGGGTGGAAACACCAAGTACTAACTTGTTTCGAGGTGAATGGTTTTGTTTTCATCCCACAATGCTCTAATCTTATCTCTTAATAGGTGATGTCCAAAAGTATTGCACCATCCTTTTCACACTCCTCCTCATTTTTTGATTTAAGTTCTGTATATTATATCTCTCAACTACTATATATTGATTCCCTACATGCTTAGCTCTCTGTCAATATAATTTATGGATGAAACAACAATGATCTCAAAGAATGAGAGAGAGTTGATCTGTTGGTCATGTGATGGTGTGATACTTTTGGATGCCACTGTATACCAAGGATACCACCCTGACCCTCTGCTTCAGTCCCAATCCACACCAGCTCTAACAGTATTATCAGACTCAAACTCCTCCTGTCCACCACACTCTGAATTTTTCTAACCATGGTCTCTTGAACAGTCACCTGTCCCCACACTCTGGTAAATCCAGCCGCTTGCCGTAGCAAATGCATCATTCGACAACCTCCCTCCGAGGAACTGCAACCCAACTCCCCAAGGGTTTCTTGCTCTTGCCAACAATCTATCACACCCTCGACCCCAGACCAGTTCTCTGAAGATATACAACCTTCATTATTCCAGACTCCCAACAGCCTCAATGATGGCCCCGACCCCAATCCTGATCCCAGTGACCCTGGTGATCCCACCAACTATTCTGACAATGGGGATGGGCCCCCAGGCAACGACAAACCATCAGACAATGGCAACAACAACAGCAACATCCCACCTGGCAACAACTGAGATGACCATCATAGACTTCTGCTCCAAGTTTTCCAACGCATAGCCAACCAAATGGATGGCCATGGGAACTCTCAACCCCCACAGCCTCCCCAAACTCCCCGTACCAAAGCTTGCGAACCTGACATCTTTACAGGTTCCGACCCTGCCAAACTCAAACCCTTCCTCTTCCAGTGCTGACTCTACTTCCATATTAACCCAGCTCAGTTTGCTATCCCTGCCACCAAGGTCAACTTTGCGTTGACGTACCTTACAGGTGTGGCAGAGCAACACTTTGAAATCAGCCTCAACAAGGCTGACAACCACAGAATAATGCACAACTGGATCAAGGACTGGGACCAGTTCACCCTGGAACTGCAGACCAATTTTGGTCCCGCGGATCCGACCAGAGAAGCTGCTGAGCAGCTCAACTCCCTCCAAATGCACTATGACAAGATTGCTGTCTACAATGTCGACTTTCTCCACCTAGCTGGCCAACTCCACTGGGGTGACGAAGTATTTTGTCACTCCTACTACAAAGGCCTCCCTGACCACATCCAGGACATTCTGTCCAATCAGCCTGACAGCAAGCCCGACACCTTCATTGAAATGCGAGCAGCAGCAATGAAGATCGACGCTTGCTACTGGGAGCACCAACATGAGAAGGCTCACACCAAAGCTGCTTTGGACCTGACAGCCTCTAGGAAACCTGGAGGCAATCCATCCCCATCCACCTCGTCCAACACCCAACCTGCTGCCAAGCCTGCCAACAGTAACAACAAAGGCAGCACCCCCAACAATAACTTCAAGGGCAATCCACCCAATCCACCTGCTGGTCAGAAATTGGCCCCACCCAAATCCAACCTTACTAGTAAACTTGGTAAGGATGGTAAATTAACCCCCAAGGAACATCAACGACGTTTCAACAATAACCTCTGCCTTTGTCTGCACAGATCCCAATCACAGGGCTACCAACTGCAACAAGAAGAAATTCCCTGATGCCAAGGCTAAAGGCCAACAGGCTCAGCTCCCTGAGACAGACACACCGGCTCTCCCAAGCTTGGAAAAATAGTCAGTGGTCCTCAGGCCTCTGCACAGACTGAGGATCGCATTGAACTCTGCTGTGCTCCAGAGAGTTTCTGTCTCAATGTGTCTGCTCTTTCCAACCCAAACTCTCTTCACATTACATTAACTTCTCCTTTAGTTACTTCTTTATCTTCTGTTTCCACTCCTGTACTCTCCGCTTCAGACCTGCTTTCTACAATGGACAATGTAGTTAGTTCTGATTTCTCTTCTCTTTCTCCTTTCAAAGCTCTTGTTGATAGTGGTTCTACTCACTGTTTTGTGGACTCATCTTTTGTTCATTCTCATAGTATTCCAACCTCATCCATCCCGGCTATTGAACTTTGGTAATTTGATGGGACCTCAAATGCCTACATTATGGAGCTTGCGCAACTGCCTGTATCCTTCCCCTCCAGTGAATCTATCATTTTGGACACTTATGTCACCCAGCTTGACTCTTCCTGTTCTGTGGTCTTAGGACACAACTGGCTCACCCACTACAATCTGTTGATTGACTGGGTTTTGGGCAATATCACTTTCTGGCCATCCCTACTTGAGAATCCTGCTTCTGTCTCTTCCTGCATTGCACCCGTATTGGCCCTGCCTATGGCCACCCCTGACACTCCTGACCTAGGTTCACCACCCCTGTCTAGGACCTCATCCCAATCTGTCCCCATCACAAAACCACACATCTCCCTGATAAACACCCCTGCCTTTATCCACACTGCCAAGCTCCCTGGCTCCCAACAATTCTGAATCAACCTCTCCACCGCCTCCACATTGGCTGTGTCCTCTTCTGTCTCCAAAGACCTGGCTGACCTCTTGTCCATCCCCAAGGAATACCATGAGTTCACTGATGTTTTCAGTAAATTGCGTGCCAACACACTCACTCCACACTGCCCTTACGACCTCCAGATTAACCTAGAGGATGGCAGTCAGCCTCCGGTCAGTACCATTTACTCCCTTTCACAATCAGAGCTGGGAGCTCTACATGATTTCATTGATGAACATTTATCTATTGGTTTCATTCGCCCTTCCACTTCTCCTCATGGAGCCCTGGTCCTCTTTGTCAAGAAAAAGGACGGCTCCCTCCATTTATGTGTTGATTTTAGAGGTCTCAACCGTATTACCAAGAAGGATTGCTACCCCCTTCCGCTCATCTCCAACCTCTTAGACTCCCCTCACAAAGCCCATGTATATACCAAAATCAACCTCCATCACACTTACCATCTTGTCTGTGTTGCTGACAGTGACGAATGGAAGACTGCCTTTCAGACCCACTACGGCTCCTTCAAATGGATGGTTATGCCTTTTGGCCTCACCAATGCCCCCGCCACCTTCCAGCGGTTCATGAACAACATATTCAAGGATATGCTTGATGTCTGCATTACCATCTATCTTGATGACATTCTGATATACTCTGACAATCATGGTATCCATTGCGACCAAGTCAAGGAGGTCCTCAAGCAGCTCTGCCAACATGGTCTATACACCTGTCCCAACAAATGCCAGTTCCACTCTGACACAGTGGAATATCTTGGCTACATTCTTTCCCCTGACAGTCTCTGAATGGACCAATCTAAGGTCAAGACCATCCAGGAGTGGCCTGAACCTAAGAAAGTCAAGGACATCCAGTCCTTCTTAGGTTTCGCAAACTTCTATCGTCACTTCATTCATGGTTATTCCGACATTGTTGTTCCACTCACCCGCCTTACCCGCAAAGATGTGAAATGGAATTTCACTGACAAATGCCATGAAGCCTTCAGTTCCCTGAAAGAAGCATTCATATCTGCCCCTGTCCTCACTCCTTGGGTCCCCAATGCTCAGATCATTGTCAAGACCAATGCCTCCGACTACACCCTTGCAGCTATCCTCTCTATCATCACCAATGATGGTGAGGTCCACCCCATTGCATTCCATTCCCGCACCTTTAACACAGCCAAACTTAATTATGACACCCATGACAAGGAACTCCTGGTGATATTCGAGGCTTTTCATATCTGGTGGCACTATCTTGAGGGTGCCCCTCTTACTATTGATGTAGTCACCAACCACAAAAACCTCGAATACTTTTGCACCACCAAAATTCTTACGTGCCACCAAGCTTGTTGGTCCTAGTTCCTGTCCCAATTCCACCTCATCATCCGGAACCGGCCGCCTCAGCACCAAGCCTAACACCCTAACTAGATGATGGGATGTCTACCCTAAAGGGGGGAATAGTGACTATGCATCAATCAACCCACACAACTTCCAGCCTGTGTTCACTCATGAACAGCTTGTGGCCTCCATCCACACCACCACTCTTTATGCCCCTTCCCTTCGCACAGCTGTAGTCATGGATCTCAACCAGCTACACCACAACATCCCTGCCGCTCTACCAGCGGATCCAACCACCTCTGCCCATCTTGCTAGCCCAGAAGGCCATTGGTCAGTTAATGATAAAGGTTTCCTCCTCTTAGATGACAGAATCTACATCCCTGACACTGACAATCTCCAACTTCAGGTCCTCCAGTACAAGCACAATCATGTCCTAGCCAGCCACTTCGGTCAGAATAAAACGCTGGAACTCATCCGGCGCAAATACACCTGGCCTAGTGTCCGCACCTTCATTAAAGATTTCTGTAAGTCTTGTGTCACCTATATGAGGTCTAAACCCCAGCACCACTGCGCCTATGGTCTCCTCAAGCAACTCCCCATCCCTGAACACCCTTGGAATTCAATCTCCATGGACTTCATCGAAAAACTCCCTGCCTCCTCCGGCTATGATGCCATCCTAGTAATAGTTGACAGACTCACCAAGCAATCCTTATTCATCCCCACCTACGATACCATCACTTCCTCCAGCCTCACCTGCCTATTCATCCTCCATGTCTTCTCCAAGCATGGCGTACCTGAACATGTTACCTCCGACCACAGCTCCGAATTTGTCTCTCACTTCTTCTGCTCATTGGGACAAGCCCTTGACATGAAACTATACTTCACTTTGGGCTACCACCCAGAAGGCAATGGACAGATGGAACACACCAACCAGACCCTGGAACAATACCTCTGGGTCTATTGTAACTACCAACAGGACAATTGGTCCAAATTACTACCACTAGCTGAGTTTGCATACAACAACACCCCTAGTGCCACCATGGGTATCTCCCCATTCTTCACTAATAAAGGATACCACCCGAACATCACAGTTCATCCTGGTCGTGACCTCACCTCCGCTCGGGCCTGCCATTTTGCTGTTGATCTTGACAACCTACATACCACCTTGAAGTCTGAAATAGCATTAGCCCAGCAATGCTATCAGGCCTCCACCGACGCCCGCCGACTCCCTGCCCCAGACTTCAAAGTTGGACAAAAGGTATTCATGAAAGCCCAATTCTTCCACACCACCTGTCCTTCCAAAAAACTCTCTGAAAAGTTCCTTGGGCCCTTTGAGATCATTGCACAAGCAGGTACCCACTCCTTCATCCTCTGACTCCCTGACTCCATGCATGGAGTACACCCAGTTTTCCATGTTTCTATGCTTGAACTGGCCACACCTAATACCATACCCGCCCAATTGGACCCACCACCTGCACCAGTTTCTATGGATGGCAAACCAGAATACAAGATCGCTTGCATCATCAACTCAAAGATTGATCAGCACCACGCATGCAAACTCCTCTACAAAGTCATTTGGTTAGGTTATGAAGACACTGAAGGAGAGTCTTCATGGTTACCAGCTACTGAGCTTGAACATGCCATAGATTTAGTAGAGGCCTTCCATTCCTCATACCCCGCTAAGCCTGGCCCCCTCCATTCACTCTGAGTTTTCCACTGATCACCCACCACACCAAGAAACAAAAAATTTATTGGACAAGTATAAACTACCTGCCCATGTCATTCCCAGAGGTGTGGGGCGGTGCCGCCACATCCTCCATTATATGTTGCACCTCCTCCTCCAAAATGCCTCCGATGCTCTCCAACTCCTCCGACTCCTCCATCTCCATAATACCCCTACTTGACCAGTTACCATCCACCTGCACTTCCCAACACCACAACTGTTCAAAGCGGCCAGCCATCAGTTTGACTTTATCCACCTTCTCCCCCAACCAAGTGATGGCCTTTTCAAGCTGCACCTCCATGATGTTGACCCACTTGAGGGTCTCCCGGTGTCCTTCTTCAACAAGCCTCTTCAACTCTACAAGACTTGGTCAGCAACCCTCACAACCAATGATCATTATATTACCTTCAAATTGCTGGCTTGACACCACCCTGGCCCTGCTCGGCTCCATCTCCTCTTGACCCCCACACCATTTCTTCATTCTGCTACACTGATGGCAACTCCTGGTGTTACTAGAAAACTATCAGTATGTAGCCTGGAAACCCTCAAAATGACTTACCTGCCAGCGACCTCACACAGGACCTTGTCTTGCTGGCACCTCCAGCAGGGATTCTCACCCCTGAATACATTTGCATTTCCCCGTCACGGGGCCGCCCTCACCTTTGCCTTCCCCTTACCCTTATCCCCTGAATCCCCAGAGGCCTCCTCCTCATCTCTTGCCTCGTCCCTATCTGTGTATTCGGAATCTGACTCCTCCGTATCTACCTGCATTGGTTCTTCTGACAGATGAGTCGACAAGGCCCCCATAGTCATTGCAATGAGGTGGGCCTGAACTGCCTGATGCTCTGCCTTGGCAGCCTCATCTTGTTGCCGCCTGATTTCTTCTGCCATACACTCCCTTGCCCACTCCTCCACTTGTTGCTGGCACAGCGCTATCATCCACTGCCGCTCCTCCTCCTCTTGTTGCTCCTCCTCCTCCAGTCTCTCAATTTCCAGCTGCTCTCGTTCCTCTCACTCCACCTTCTCCCTCAGCAATTGCACCTTGCGCTCTGCAGCAGTTGGTTGTTGGGGGGGTTGTCTGCTCATGGGAGTAAGAGGTCAAGTTGTTTTTTTTTGAAACCAAACCAGTTCACCAGTTTTTATACCTTGGTGGAGATTTCCAATGGGCCCCGGTCTAGACCACCTTGGGCCTCAAGGCTCAGCCCTAAGGGGGGGACACTGTCATATCCATGCCAACTCAGAGCCTAATCATTAAACTTTGGCTTCTCGACCCCATGTGTGCTCCCACGCAACAACCCTTTGCCCTCCGACTTGGCCCTGACTTGCTCTGACTACAACCTATTGCCCCAGTCACGCGACCACCTCCGCATGTGCCATAGTCACCTGACCCTCAGTGTCTCTATATCCCAGTTCTTCATTCTCCACCTGTAGTCAGGGTATGTTACCAGTCTCCATACCTGTACCAGTTTCCATTCTATTTGTAACCATTTGTAATCCATTTGTAACCATATCGGTCTCCACTTTGCTCCGCACATAGTTAGTACAAGTCATAGTTTGTAAGGCCAGTAGTATATATACTGTAGGTACTTGGCTTGTACTCCTCAGTCTGATAATTGAATTGAGCAGTGGACCAGCTCCCTGTTCTATATCCTCTCCTCTCTTCTGCCTTGCTCTGCTTCAGCTCCGACTTCCTGAAATACAGACTAGGACAGCAGGAGGGCACAGCACATACACTGAGGCCGCAAGTCCAACTTCCTGCCCAAAGTACTCCGCCTTGGTCCCGAAGTCTACATACTGACTTCGCCCTGTCCCCCAGTTACCTTATACCAAGGATACCACCCCAACCCTCTGCTTTGGTCCCAATCTGCACTGGCTCTAATACCACTGAGACATACATTGTATTGAGTGAGTGGGACTCAGCAGGCTTGCTGTGTTATCAGAAGTCTTATCAGAAGGACAATTATTTTTAGTTTACATTCCCATGTCACTATGAAACCATCAGTAGTGTACATCAGAAGGACTATTCTTAGTTTATGCCTTGTGTTCCCTATCTCTGACTCATAGTTACCTCAGTCCAGACTATTATGGTAGGAGTACAGCCACACTTAGAAGTATATAAGGATACAGTACAATACCTTGTATCCTTATCTTAGTGTTATAAAGTTCTTGCCTCCTATAACTCTTTGCCTCTAAACTGGCTGGACTATAGGGCTCCATTGTCTCCAAGTCACACTTAGTAGGACAGGACCAAGTCTGTATAGACATCCTGTGTCGAACTCCATGCTACTCAAGAGTGAACCCCTAACCCGGGTAACATGCTGGGTTGGTCCATCATCCTATATAGCTTTGCTCATGTATTTGGGGAGCATGTCAGAGGAGCCCTTGGGATCCAAGGACCATGGAGGCATAGAATCCTGGGCTCAGAAGTGGATAGCAAGCAATTGCAGAGTGGTGGCATGGCATGAGACTAAATATGAACATTTCCATGGATTGATTGCTTAACAAAAATTAAGTGATAATAGATATTTGACATAATGGAAGTGCCAAATGGTATGGGGTTAGGCAGCATGGGTGGCAATTTTGTGGCAGCATGGTGAGGTGAATCAGTCTGGTTGGAAAAAGAAAGAGGGGGGCATCAAATTAATGAGTGATAAATGAGGCGATAACAAGTTGAGGAAAGTGACAGCAAGAAAAAAGCCAGCAAGGGGCAGCAGGTGGCACAGAATGAAAATTGCCAAATGGTATGGGGGGTGGACAGCATGAGTGGCAAGCTCATTGCAGCATTTTTGAGAGGAATCAAGATGGTGGGATAAAACAGGGAGACTGTTTCTGTGGGTATGTATTAGAAAATATTCCACAAGATGGGGTGGCATTGTACCAGATAACCTGAAATGAGGGCAGGCAAAGTTCTGAACAATGGTGGTCAGGTATGCATTCAAAACCATAAGTGATTATGTATGGTATACACAATGATTCAAATGTTTGGCAAGATGGGGGGGGTTAGGGACAATGTGGGTAGTATTAGGGTTGATTGTCGAAATACCGAGCCGTCCAGCTCGATGTCGCTTATTGTTTTCTTGGCTATTTCATATTGTCCTTAGTCACCGTAGGTACTTCATTATGGACTTTTTATATTCCTGCTAGCAACGACGATCGAGTTACATTACTTAGCAAATAATTGTACACATTCTCGTCGTACTTAGGTAGTGGTCCGAGCACCTGTGGACCCCAGTTTTCCTATACTGGGTCCCAGGTGCGTTCATACCCTCAACGTATCTTTACAAGTGCTTACAGTTTTCCTATACTGGGTCCCAGTGGTCCCAAACTTATACATATTGTGTCTCGAGTCATACGTCTGCGCGAATACCCAATCATCATTGATGCTGTCAATGTTGAGAAAGCATTTTGTGATATCCTCTTCAATAAGCTTGTCAACAGATTGCCATAATTTGATGAGTTTGCCATGGGCATTGTCTTGGACAGCAAGCTTTAGGGTTTCAGAGTGATACAATCGGTGAGCTGCATCCTTGTAGCTCAGGACTTGATGTTGCTGCAATGCCTTAATCTTGGCATGAGTGGCAAGGAGTTTGTACTCCGTGAGACTCTGGGCAAATGGATCAAATAAGGGCCTGGTAGTTTAATACAATATACAATGTGGACAGCTGTACTGGAAGGGTGGAAACCATGATTTTGCCACAGCCAATGATGGCATGAGGGAGATCCTCCATTGAAGTCAGCTGAAATATGAAACAGATGGTGAGCAAAGAAGCATAATAAATGAATGATTAGTAGTATCCAACAATGAAGGCATGAGTGAGTGGATGGATACATTATCCAAGTGGCAGGTTTATTAAGATCACCAGCAAAATGCCAATTGCCACAACAAATGTGGGGAGAAAAGGGTTGGATATTGGAAGTGGAACATACCATGACTTTGATGTTTTGAATATTGAATAGTCATTTCATTTCAGCATTTTGGTGGTGAAGCTTGTCAGCATTGACCAAATATCCAGGCATGGAGTCTGTAAGCAACCTAATTCCCAAAGTGGTGAATTTGGATGTGTCCTCCAGTGATTCTATGTTGATAGGTGCTGCAGTGTTCATGATGGATGGATGGCACATGGGTGGATTTTGGAAGGAGAATGAAGATGGTGTTAAGGGCAGCACTTAAGGTGAATTGTATTGAAGACTGATTATTAAGCAATTCATGATTTGATCACATGGCTTGTGTTGAAAAATCTTTGTGCACTTCTGACTTTAAATTCCTGTTTTCTGTGTTCCTCCCATCAATGACAAAATTCCCATCTTCATTTTGGCAAATAAGAAAACGATCTTTGTAAGATGTCCACAATCAGCAAAAGAGAAATTTCAGCTGCCCTGGAAAAGTATGAGGGTATTGTGTGACATGGATTACAAAGTGGCACAGTACAAGAATTGATGGAAAAACATAGAGAAGAAATGGTAAGAATTCCCCCATTGGTTGTCATTTCATTGCCAACCCCCCATTGATATATATTACCACTTGTAGTAGAGGACATTCACCCATACAAGCAGTCAAGACCCAGCAATTTGTGTGGCATTCAAAACAGATAAGTTCCTCATAAGGTTCCTAGTGGAATGGTGTGAACATGGCAGTGAACCCTTGTAGGAAAGAGAATCGTCCTCCAAGACAATCATAAGGGTGAGGTGTGGTTGATGAAACAACCACAGGCTCATCTTCTCAACCTCATGAAACTGGGTACAAGTACAACTCCATTGAGTGGGAGACTTGAGAAAGAGAGAGAGAGTGAGAGAGAGTGAAACTGAGGGGAAGAAACTTCAGGCTGGTTACACTGTAGCCTATTGGAGGTCTTATGGCAGCGGAGACATCCTCATCGTTGGGAGCTAAGGTATCTAAGTACAAATGTGCTACTTAAATACCTAAATGAAAATATGATGCAGGGATGGATTCTGCACGTAGGCAAGTTTCCTCCCTCACACCCTCATTTGCCATGAACCAATTAGCAGCATTGGCAAAACATGAGCAGAAACAAGTGAAAAAGAATGTCCATAAATTGGTGGGTGGTCCAGCAAACTGTTTTCATGTGGTAGGCAGCTAACTAATGTTTTATAGGGGGCATAGACAGGAAAACAAGATGTGGTCACCAGAATGACAGCTACAGACTTGCTGCCAACTGCTAAATACTTGCCACTGATGGCAAACATAACTCTGGCATTGAGGAATGGCTGAGGACAAGAGCAACCTCAACTTATGAAAAAAAAGATGGATGATCAGGGTAGCACCATGGGTGGTGCTGGTTATTTTCCCATTGGCCAATGTAAGCCAGCACAAGAAATGCCACAACTGGCACCAGGTCAAACAGGAACAAGCCCAATGCTGCAATCACTTTCAGTCCCAACAGCAACAGCCAAGCAATATGACCAGCCAGAAACATCAACAGCTGGATGTGCCTGGCATGCCATGGTATCATGGCCCCCAATTGTCATATTGGATGATATGATGGAGGTCTCAAGCTTGGAGTCATATAAACCCTCTGCATTGCCTCCACCAGTTTTGCAGAGCAAAGGGAAGGGAAAGGCACTACTGCTTGAGAAGAAGTCTACAGTGGGAGACAATGAGGGCCATGGGCATAGCCAGCATAGGATCATGCCACAGCACTAGCAAAGAGCCCAGTGGCCCCAGCCCCTGCACCATAGGCCACAGCCAACCAGAGAACTCTTCAACATGGCATGCCAGTATTGTGCCTCAAGAAATCAACCTTGCAAAATGGATGCTGGTGGAGGAGCATGTTGTGCCTGTATGGTGAAGAAATGCCAATGCATGAATTACACTGGCCCATGAGGAGTAGGGCAGCAGCAAAGGAATGTGCCACAAACATTGCCACAATGACCAGTGAAGTAGCAAAGGGGAATCAAGGAGGAATGGCCAACAAAGAAGTATCAAGGCAGCAGCAACCTATGCTGAGAACCCCATTGAAGACTTGGAATGGGGCCCTGAGAAAGTGTTATGAATAGTCCAGATCGAGAGGAACAGGAACAACTATTTGACTTTACAAGATGGGTACAGGAAACCACAGACCAGTTATGAGCGCAGGAGTATGAAGATGAAGAAGGGGAATATTATAATGCCATGCAGGACCTGGCGAGAGAAGTAGGAATTGAGATAACTCTGGAGGATATTCTGGAATACCCTGAGGACAAAGAAGACAGCCATGAATCAACCAATCCAACCTCCGATATGGATGGAAGCACCGAGAGAGTGGAGAGCAAGAATGGAGGAGATTCTATGGAGATAGAATCGGGAGAAGGAGATTATGAGTCAGAAGAAAGTGATGGAACATCGCACAGCAGTGAGAATGAGGACACTGACTCATTGTAATATAAATAACACTAGGATGCCATCAGCTAGGATGCGCATCATGGTCAAGACTGCAGATGACAAGTAGAACAGCCCAACTACATATAACAAGTATATAGTGTCTCATAGGTATATAAGGCCTATACAAGTAGGGATTAAAGCCTTAAGCTTTAATCTTGTTAACAGCGGTTGTTAACCCTCTCTGCCTTAACTTGGCGTGTTCCCTTGTTATCTCATTGAGCGCGATCCACTAAGCTCTGCAAGGCCAACCGTCTTGGACACCTTGTAGAGTGATTGAAGGCCATCTCCAGTTATCCTTGGATACAGAAGGAGCATGGATCATAACAGAAAGAGGTGGAACTGCAAGAAAGTAAGTAAAACCTCATTATTTGGTCTCCAATAATAATTCACACTCCTACTTGCTTTTTCTTCCAGTGAATAAATATTGCCAGGAACATCTCAACTGATTTGATCAATGGCTGATCAAACATTTTTTGTTGAAGCTGTGGCACCAGCCACACACCTCATATTTGACAGCCAAGTCAGTGCATTGGAGGCTGCAGTGGAAAGGCTATCTCAATGGATGGATGCCCTTTGTCCTGCACCACTGACTGGCAGTGTTGCTGCCACAGCAGACACAATGGTGCCAGATGTACCTGCAGGTGTAGTGGCAATGGATATTGATACTGCTGACCATACTCCCTTGCCATTGCCACCCACCCCACTGCCAATGCCAGGGACATGCATCCTATCTCCCATTGACATGACCTGTGATCCCATGGCATATTATCAAAATACTGCTGACTGCCTCTCTGCTGAGTTGCCACAGGAAATTCCAATGGCTACATCTTGCCCTAGTGTAGGGACCTCCCTAATAACATGTCTCAAGGATGCTCAGAGGACTCAGCCAAGACCATTGGGGTTGCCTTCAGGTAATACACAATGTAATCTTGCTATTTGGTGACTTACTCAGACCATTACAGTGCCAGCACTTGCTGCTGCCCCCAGCATCACTGCCAAGTCTGACATTACAGTGGCAGCATCTGCTGATGCTCAACTGCATGTGATCAGGTGCCAATTAGCACCATTGCCACTCCCCACCCCAGTCATACTTGTGCCAACATCTTCCAAGGCTCTGCTGGCATTGGGTACCACTGCTGCCATGGCAGACTCCCCCTCCCCTATCCCAAGCAATGCTAATTTGAATACACCAGAAGATTATATGGGATCCATCCCAGCAAATAATCCCACCTCTGGTCCAATAATACCAGTGAATCTCCCTCCAGCAAATCTTGCCACTCCCTCAGCAGCAGAGCCTCCCTGCCCTACTGAATATGTCCCCTCCTTGTCCCAAGCAACATTGGAAACTCACATCCTGGCACATTCTCCACCAACTCTGGCAGACCTTTCTCTCCCAATCATGGGCACCTCCTCAGAAACTCCTGAGTTGGACACTTCAGAAGTCTCAATTGCTGACACCCCTCAGGCAGCAAATGTTGACTTGAATTGTATTGCTGCTGAAGCCATTGCCAACTCCCTTCCTGGTCAGCAACCTGCATCTGATGTTGTTATGCCAGGGGTGTGACTCCTTCCTCCTATGCCCCTCAATGCTCAAGAAGATGTCATACAGGAGGTCACCTTGTTGGAGCTCCCACATTCTATTATGGCCTGGCCCTGGACTTGCTCACAGTTGCAAGCTGATTGTGAGAGGAACAACAGACCCAATGGTGACCCTCTTGCTGAGTCATCCCATATGCCACAGTGTAGTCCCTGGCTTATGGAATCCTCTTTGCCAACAGTGGCAAACATTAACATACCACACAGTGATATGCTGATTTCATGCCTATACATGAATTCTGTACTCCAGAACAATTCTCTACATAGAATCATTGGCTATATCATTAAAGAACTCTATAGAGGATTGGTACTATGTCCCGTAGTAGCCAGTTCAACCAAATTGAGGATATTTGAGCCTCAGAAGTGTTCAAACCAGTTCATTATCACTAAGCTTAGTGAACCAAGCTATCAGAATGCTCTCTGGAGGGATTTAGGACTTTATATAGCCTATTGAGTATACTCCAGTTGCATCAAGGGACCTTATGAGCAGTTTTCTGATGAACTCAGATTTGTTTGAACCCAAAGAATATACATAATGGCTGTTGCAGGTGTATCACACCTATAGCAAGCCCAATAATGATGACTGGACCACAGAACGGAACATCCAACATTTGGGAGGTGATACCCAATGCCCAAAACCCTAGAAATATCAAAGACTCATAATTAATGAGTGCTTTGTGGGTCCTAGCACCTTGGCATATTGCCTAACTGAGATTAATTACAACAGATCAAGGGATTGTCCATATGCTATACATGCTGATCATAATTGATCTGGAGGCTTAATGTGCTCACATGGATGCAGAATAATGCAGATGGACATGGAACACATCTGGCTGGATTGCCATTTGTCAATCAGAGAAAAACCCATAACCCAGGGCAAGGTAGAAATGCTGCCAAACTTTCCAAAATATTCTGCAGTACCTGTAACAATTAAGCTTATTGTTTTCTATTTCATATTTACTATCTCTTGTATGTATCTAAACAATATAAATATGGTTGCACTTGTTTGTGGAGAAGCAAGAGGTCTCACCCCTGCTTCCACATGCAAGTCTGCAAGCCATAATCAAGAACAGTTTCAGAGGGCTATTTAGTGTGCATTGTTAAGTGTGATTTCTTTGGTTGTTGACCAACCCAGAGACAGAGACAGAGAACAGAGTTCAGAGTTTAGAGTTCTAGAGTGCTAGAGACAGAGACAGAGAACAAAAGTCAGAGACCAGAGACCAGAGACTAGAGACCCCATGTTTTGAATTGACAGGGATTGTCCTTTCATTGTTGCACCGTACAGCTAAGATAACTTCAATGGCTGTTTGTTAACCTCTAAAACACTACTCTCTTGAATTTTGCTATCAGAATGCACCCCCAGAACACCCCAAAAGATGAAACTGTTCATTATCTATCTCATACCACTGGTATTAGCTGAAGTTTATTGAATTTTGGCTAAGCTTAGTGAAAACAAGCCCTCTATCTATATTAAAACCCATGAACATTTCTACCTTTTCAACAGCAAGAAGTGTAAGCTATCTGGGGACAATCCTGATGAGCGGGAGTCACAATGAGCAAAGCTGCGACCTTCTTGATGACTATTGAATCCTCCTATTCCACCCCCTGTTCCCTGTACATTCATTATCCTATCTATACACATATTGTTATATTTTTTTATAATTTTGATATAATATGACAGGGTATTTCATTGTTCTTGCATCACTGGCTGATTCTCCCCTCAGTTCACTTTTTCCACCTCCTCTGCTGAGCTTGTTGTGGTAGTCAGGATGAGCCTATGAATGCACAATTTTTAGAAAGAGGTTCAAAAATAATAAGTTGACAATGCAATTACCTGCATATGGTTCATCCACCAGCATTAACAGTGGGTCAATTGTAAGTGCTGGCAAGGCATTTTGCACCATTGATGTTCCTGGTGGCATATTAATTGGTGCCATGGAACTTCCTGGGGGAAGCCTTGGGATGTGGTTGAGTATGGTGTATACAGGCATGGTGTATTGTAGATCTCCCTCAGCAGGGCCATTGCTTAGCAATGTAGGCGCAAATCCACTTGCCACCAATTGATCCATGAATTCCTGCTGTAGTAGGATCATGCCCATGTCTGGTTTGACCTCTGGCATGAGTGGCATCTCTCTGGCAACTGGGGCTGGCCCATGAAATGTAGGGTCAGATAGGATGGTGACTGCATCTGGCACATGTTTGTCACTAAAGTTAGCCTGTAGTGAGGCCAGGCCTTTGGCATGTGCTTTTGCTGTTTTGCCATGACAATTGTATACATTGCCATTGTGATCAATTGGTGACACCATCCAACCAGGTGGGTTCTGGCCAATAGTATTATTAATTGCCATTTGTGATGGGTTGGTCAGGGCCTTTGGATTTCCTGCCACCAACTTGCTGCTGATCTTGGGTGCTTTGCCATTATCTGCCATTGATGCCTTGATTGTTCCAGGATATTCTGCTGGCAGGTATTCCCCATTATGAAGATGAGCACAGAAACAAAATGCATGCTCAGCACCAAAGGTTGCTTGGTGCCCAATGACATGTCCAAAGAAGCACTGTATCTCTGGCTTCCAAATGTTCTGGGGATCCCATAACTGAAAATTCCTTGGAATAAATTTCCAATGTATCATCTTTGGCTGCAAGATTGCCAAGGTTTTGAAAGGCACATGGCAGGATTGGTTGCTGGAGGCTAATACTTCCAACCCAACAAATAATCACAATGAATGACCATTTCATTTGCTAATTGAATTTAACACTTACTATAGTGTATGGTCAGATAAGTGTGCATTAACTCCTCCAGTTCTTCTTTTTTCATTTTCTTTAGCATAATCCCTGGTGAAATGATTGGAAATCCATTTTCAGTGTGGTCAAAATATGGGGTTGCCTTTGTTGCCATGGAAAGTGGCAATGGCAGCACAAGTGGCAATGGTGGCAAGTATTCCTTTTGTTGGTGGAGTCCCTTGACATATGATAAAAACTCTTGTTCCAATGCCAGCACAGGCACCTTGTGTGTCTTGATGAATGGTGTTGCTGCCGCACCCATAGTTGCTGCAATCTCATCAAAACTGCCATCATGTATTAGTTAGTAGTATCAGGCATACTTTGGGAAAACTGGGCCTCACATGCCAAACCTAATCTCTCCATCATCACCCCCAGCAAATGCAAAAAATGTCATCATTACAATCCCCATCTCTAGCCAACATTTCCTTGACTATTCTTTCATACATCACTTGGCATGTTCTGTCACTATCCTATATTTATATAACTTATCAGCCCCCTCACTGAGCACAATATGAACATGCCACCAGATTGGTGATCCTGCCAACTTAATTTCTTTTGAGTTCTGGCTCATTCCCGATGGTCTTGTATGACTGAATGTATTCTTCAATTGCCTCTTTTCCTGCATCATCCATCTGTCCATACATGTTTTTGGCTACCCAAGTATGATTTTGAAAGTATTTCTGCAACCCTGGATGGAGTTCCATGATATTTAGAATTGCTTTCATCTCCTGTTCAACAACTACTTTCTCTGTCCTCCACACTGCTTGGTTTTGATTTATTTTGGCACCATGGTTTATTGCTTTGCAGGAAGCATATGGATGCCAGTTGTTGGTCAGCCATTTCCCTAATGCCTGTCAAACCATCATCTGACATCCTTGCCAGGGTGACTTGCAATTGCTGCATACCTTGATATGCTGTTCTACCTCATCTGCTGCCATGGCCCTTGTCCTATTGTTTGTCCAGTAGTTAAACATATCAGGCAGAATTTGTGATCTGACAATCATCCCTCAGTGCTCAGAAGTTGTTTGTTTTCAGTAGTTCTCCTTGTATTTATGGATAACTTTCTGTTTGGCAGGAGAATACTGACAGTTTGCTCTGGGCTTCTTTTCCTTTGTGATGGCTTGCATGGTGGTGATTGGATACAGTAGGAACAAAGGCCATGAGGGACCAACTGTGATATTTTGAGCCATGCTGAAGGCATGTGTCCCTGCTTTTATCCAATACCAACTATGTCCCCTTCTTCGGGTCCCATGGATTACTTGGTCATACCTCACAAGACATCAAAGTGACACAAGTGTGGGAAAGATGATGGGTGGGTGGTTAAAACTGCCAATGACCTTGTTGATGCTTGAACATAGGAGGAGATAACAATGGAAACAGCCCAAGGGCCCATCAAGACAGAGGTTGAGGTTCTATTCAACTTTGGGTCAGGCATAAGAGCCACAGAAGAACATGGAGGTGGCACATCCAAAAGTGATAATAAGACAGTACTAGATGGATCTGACAATCATCTGAATATGAGCAACATTGATATAGAGGAGGAGGATGCAAAGGAAGCTAGCTCAAACAAAGTCAGTCATTACTTACAAGTCATCCAACAGAGGAAATCCAATGGTGTGAGGTATATAGCAACAGAACTGGATGGAAGATTTTGTTAAGCATGCTGACAATTTGCTGATGGCACAACTTGCATGGGAGGCATTTCCAGGTGGCAGCAGGTGTTCAAATTGTGCCAAGCAACAAAAAGCAATTTGGAGGTGTAAAGATTGCTTTGGTGCCAAGATGCTATGCCAGATATGCATGTGACACTCACATTTTGACAATCCTCTGCATGGGCTAGAATGGTGGACAGGGAAGTTTTTTTGCTTGGCTGCCATGGCAGAAGTGGGGACATATATACATGTGTCTCACAACTATGGGGCATCTACATGTGAACAACTTAGCAAGCAGATGCAAATGCTTGAGCTATGTGAGCAAATTGCAGATAATGCTGAACAAGAAACACTGCTAGCTGGTGAACAAGGTGGCAGTACAGTGCTGCTCAGCAATAGTTTGCTGCTTGGGAACAAGGTTGCCCCCAAACAGGATAGTTGGGAAAGCACAGACAATATATGTCTTGCATTTGGGGATGGCTGGTGAGATGATCCAGGGAACAATAGCAGTGAGGTGGCCAATGCACCAATGAACCAAAATTGTGATGGATCCCATGGACACATTCCAGGTCAACCAGATCTTGGAAAACAAAAATATATTCCCTGGTTAGATCCACTGAAAAATCAATGTGTGAGGGTCATTCATACAAATGACATCCACAATATCACTCTTGTTACCTGCACATGCCACCAGAGGGTGGAGGTCATTGCCAACTTGATGTATTGCTGCCTTGTGCCAGCAACTTTCATTCAATGCTGGACTTTATTCATGGTTGATGTTCTTAAAGACTTCTGACTCAAAAATTTGGAATGCAAGGCTTCAGCATATCAATATTTCCAGAAGCTCTGCAGGCTCACATCACCGATGGTACCAGCAGAGGTCCCAAACTTATATCAGGAACTACTGCATATGGCATGGCTCTGGCACTGGTTAAAAAAGTGAAAGTGGGCTGGTCATGGCCATGGTGTGCCCAAAGCAGATGGAGCAATACACCCAGGGACACTTGCAAATTTCTGTCTGGTATGCCCCCAACCTGGCATTAATCTTCCTTCAGATTGGAAGGAGGATATGAATAGGTTAGTAACAATAAATAATGCCTCTCTCACCATTGTCGCATTGACATTATCATAAACACTATTAGATGGGCATACTGCCAATTCTTGGTTGCCAATAGCAATTTCAAGGCTGACCATGTGCAGCAACCCAACAACACTTCAGATATGTGGTTATCAGAAGGAGCTGGCATGTTTACCACATGTGCCCAGTACGAGAATTTCCTGAAGGATGCCATTGAAATGTCAACAGTGTTATCAGAAGTCTCATCAGAAGGACAGTTATATTTAGCTCAAGTATCTCATGTCATATGTCACTCTGAAACCATTAGCAGTGTACATCAGAAGGACTATTAATAGCTTATGACTCACTTCCTTATATCTGACTCATAATTACTTGGGTCCATCCAATTATAGTAGGAGCATAGCCACACTTAGTTGTACATATATGAGAATACAGTAAAATACTATGTATCCTTATCTTAGTGTTACACAGTTCTTGCCTCCTATACCTCTTTGCCCTTAAACCAGCTGGACTTATAGTGCTCCATTGTCTCCAAGTCATGCCTAGTAGGACAAGACCAAGTCTGTATAGACATCTTGCCTTGAACACCATGCTACTCAAGAGCAAACCCCTAACCTGGGTAACAAAACACTAAGATACTCTGCTGCTTATCTCTTGCTTGCCCTCTACTCTACTCTGCTTTGCCGACGTACTGAACACATTGAGGTACTCTGGTCATCCAAACACAACATGCAAAAGAAAACTGCCTCTCTGTGTAGCCATCACTATGTCCTTGAACCTCTCCCCACCAGAAGATCTGGCTTACCTACTCATCTTTGTCTTCACCTCCACCACCACCCTCATTGCCTACAGAATCATAACCCTAGAACTCAAATGCATCACATGCCCCTGCCACTGCTGTGTTGTCAGATCGTGGAACCTGTATTCAGGAATATCCATCATCGCCACCCAATTTTTCATCCTTCTAGCAATAATCAATTGCTAGACAACTATCACCATGTCTTCCAAGAAATTCTCAGCCCAAGAATCTCCATCACCTCCCCCTCCCAAATCAAGAAGCAGAATCTCAGGACCAGGAATCCAAAACCCTGATCTCAATGGGTTTGAGGAGGCCTAATTCCTTTGGGGTTTGTGCAGTGGCTATTTGTATTTGTCTGGGGGATGGCGGTGGTGGTGTTGGTGGTTGCAGCAGTTGTGCAGGTGGTGCTGGTAGGGCTAAGGGTTGTGTGGGTGTGGGTAATGTGGGTGGTTGTGAATTGGGTTCTGATTTGTTATCATCTGTGATGTAGATGTCTGAGCCATCATCTACTGGGATTTTTCCTAGGTTGAGTTCAACAAAGGCTTCATGTCTTGTAAGGAGATTTTCTTCAGAACCTGTGAGTTCTCTTGGTTGTTGTACTGCATGTTGGAGTCTTTTGAGTTCGAATGGATTGAGTTGGTTTGCAATGATATCGTGTTTTTCTTGTTCTTTGCATTGTCTTTGTCTTTCGGCTAGTGCGGCAGAGACACTTGATGATGTTGATGCACGTGGAGTAGGTGAATCAAATGGGGATGGAGGATGAAACAGCAATGGTGGTTGAGTGGATCATGGTGTAAGGTTTCTTCTGCCTTTGATGGAACCAGAAGATTATTTGAAGATTGGATCTTCCAATGCAAAGTTTATGTGCTTGCCAATGTGACCACCCACAACACTGACCTTGCCAGAACATTGTTTGTTCTATCAACAATGCAATCAGGAGATGCCTGAGCCTGGGCCAGACAATACCTCCATGAGAGGAATGCCCAAACTCAAGCAGGACAACCAATAGCCATGGAAACATGGGACAATTTCACTGCCTGACTCAGAACTGACTTCACCCTGGCAGACAAACATGTGTATGTGCACACCAAACTCCAAACCCTGCACCAAGCAGGCAAACCAATGACTGAGTTCAATGCTCATTTCAAAGAACTCATCCATCAATCCAGACTCACTGAGGATTGCACCTTAATCAATCTTTATCACAAGGCAATTGACTGCCAAATTGCTATGAAAATTGATGAATCAGAAAACCCCCCAACCACCATCACCACTTGGTATACCTGAGCCAATAAACTTGATGACAACTTCCACCACATCAATGCCCTATATGGTGAAAAGGTGGAAACGTTCATGGGTTTTAATATAGATAAAGGGTTTGTTCTCACTAAGCTTAGTTGAAATTCAATAAGCTTAAGTTAATACAAGTAGTATGAGATAGATAATGAACAGTTTCATCTTTTAGGGTGTTCTGGGGGTGCATTCTGACAGCAAAATTCAAGAGAATAGTGTTTTTAGAGGTTAACAAACAGCCATTGAAGTTATCTTAGCCATACAGTGCAACAGTGAAAGGACAATCCCTGTCAATTCAAAGCATGGGGTCTCTAGTCTCTGGTCTCTGGTCTCTGAACTCTGTTCTCTGTCTCTGTCTCTGTCTCTAGCACTCTGGGACTCTAAACTCTGGACTCTGTTCTCTGTCTCTGTCTCTGGGTTGGTCAACAACCAAAGAAATCACACTTAATGACACACACTAAGTAGTCCTCTGAAACTGTTCTTGATCATGGCTTGCAGACTTGTGTGTGGAAGTGGGGGTGAGACCTCTTGCTTCTCCACAAACAAGCATGACTGTATTTATATTGTTTAGATACATACAAGAGATAGTAAATATGAAATAGAAAACAATAAGCTTAATTGTTACAGGTACTGCAGAATATTTTGGAAGGTTTAGCAGCATTTCTACCTTGCCCTGGGTTATGGGTTTTTCTCTGATTGACAAATGGCAATCCAGCCAGACATGTTCTGTGCTTGTCTGCATTATTCTGCATCCATGTGAGCACATTAAGCCTCTGGATCAATTATGATCAGAATGTATGGTGTATGGACAATCTCTTGATCCATTGTAATTAATCTCAGTTAGGCAATATGTCAAGGTGCTGGGACCCACAAAGCACTCATTAATTATGAGTCTTTGATATTTCTAGGGTTTTGGGCATTGGGTGTCACCTCCCAAACGTTGGATGTTCTGTTCTGTGGTCCAGTCATCATTATTGGGCTTGTCATAGACATGATACACCTGCAACAGCCATTATGTACATTCTTTGGGTTCAAGCAAATCCGAGTTCATCATAAAACTGCTTGTAAGGTCCCTTGATGCAACCGGAGTATACTCAATAGGCTATGTAGAGTCCTGAATCCCTCCAGAGAGCATTCTGATAGCTTGGTTCACTAAGCTTAGTGGTAATGAACTGGTTTGAACACTTCCGAGGCTTGAATATCCTCAATTTGGTTGAATTGGCTACTATGGGACATAGTACCAATCCTCTATAGAGTTCTTTAATGATATAGCCAATGATTCTATGTAGAGAATTGTTCTGGAGTACAGAATTCAGGTATAGGTGTGAAATCAGTGTATCATCTCCCCCTAACCAATTGCTGACTGTCCTCAGTCATTATCTCCTTCAAATTTGCAGTATCTGAGTCTCTCTGATGTGCTTTATGTTCTAGGACATTCACCAGCTTTGAGAGTGGGCATGATGAATTTGCCACCACCGCTACCACACTACCGCACATGTGTGTCACAGTAGTGTCACAGTAATTTGGCGGTAATGTGCGGTAATGTGTGGTAATGTACAGTAATGTGTGGTAATATGTGGTAATGTGTGGTAGTGTGCAATCATGTGCAGTAATGTGGCAAAAATTGAGCCTGGGCCCAAGCTGGCCAGGGCCTGCCCTAAAAGACTTTGATTTCTGGTAAGGTGCCAAGTGACACATCAAATTTGAGGTTGCCCAATCCCTAGTCAACATAGTTTACTGTTAAGACAACAATGGTAACTGATCATTTTCAATCCCCTAACCTTCATTCTTAATTAATGAAAAGATCATTGGCAAATGCTTTTGCAATAGTCAGTCTTGAGTCAATCCAAGAATTTCACCTCTAGTGACTCAATACCACATCCCCCAACTATTCCATTAATCATAAGAGGAGCATCAATGACTAGGTTCAGGACATGCCAGTCTTCCCCCAGCTATCTATCAAGAAGTATACTAGACAGGGTCACATATGGTCCCAGCGTTCAACCTCCCTAATTCCCAAAATGATGGTACTCACTTACTTGACCAGCCAGTACACTTGGCCTGACTGCCCGTTAATGCTTCCCCTTCATAGAGTAGGAAAGCTGACTTGCTTGGTCCCATTATATCAAATTGGACACAAGGCATGAAAGCTGGTGTCCACCTGTAGTGACAATGGGGTGGAACTCTAATAAATGGCAGTGGCTCAACCATTGGGAGGCATATTAGACAGGGTCACAAATGGTCCCAGCTTTCAACCTCCCTAATTCCCAAAATGAAGGTACTCACCTACTTGACCAGTCAGTGCGCTTGGACTGGCTGCCCATTCATGTCCCCCCTTCATATAGCAGCAATGCTGGCTTATCCCAAGATGGTGAGTCCCTCAGCCATCAGGGGGCATACTAGACAGGGTCACAAATGGTCCCAGCTTTCAACCTCCCTAATCCCCAAAATGAAGGTACTTGCCCACTCGACCAGTCAGTGCACTTGGCCTGACTGCCCATTCATGCTTCCCCTTCATATAGTAGGAAAACTGACTTACTTGGTCCCATTATATCAAATTGGATGCAAGGTGTGAAAGTTGGTGTCCACCAATTGACATTCCCTAGGGAAGGGTGTACAACAATTGGGCAGCACTCTGGTAAGTGGCAGTGGTTCAACCAGAGACATAGATAAACTAAAGAAATTACTACAAAATTCAAGAGCCTCAACCAATGCACAAAAATAAAGGTGGTGGCTCAATTGGTAGCACAGGAAAACTAGAAAAAAAGGCTACAAAATCTAACAGGCTCTAACTAATTCAGGTCTATTTGTGAACTCATGCAGTGGCTTAATTGAATGAATAGTAGTTGAATAGTCACGAAAGGTCAGTAGCAGCTCAACCAGGCAAATGGTGGCTGCAACAGTAGAGAATTCAAGTATACATATGCTACTATTCAGACAACTTGAATTTCCTGACCATTCCAGCCACTGCTGACCTTTCATGACTATTCAGCTGCCATTCAGTCAGTCAAGCAGCTGGATGGCTTGACACATGCACATATAGATATATTCTGCTAGTCAGATGACATGAATTTCCTGAGTGTTCTAGCCATCGTTCACCCGGTTGAGCCACCGCAGACCTTTCTTGACTATTTAGCTGTTGTTTTGTGGCTCTATTACATAACAAGGTACAAGTAGAGGGTTAGAGCTTAGTCTTTGGGTGAACATCTGGTGTGGCATGTGTCTGTTTTCTTCTGTGCCACAACAATGTTTGACATCATTCAACAAGCAGTGCTGTACTGCTCCTGCTCCTTTTTCTTCAATTCATCTATCTATTCACAACCCAATCACAATCATTTTCATCCTATCCTTACTCTCATCAGTCCTTTCTTTTCTCACACTCCATGCCTTGTATCGAAAGAGACCCAGGTCTCGAAACCTGCCCAGACTTTGCCAGTCCACATTACAATCTCCTCTGTACCCTCATAGTCAATACAGGTGCTACCGACAAGGAAGCTGCAACACAGCTAGCAAATGCTTGGCATCAGGAGAACCAGTTGAGGAGAGATATTTGGAACCAACAAGTCAAGGAGGATCAACAAGCTGCAAATGAGGTGGAGCACCTTGCTAGGGAGCATGAACAAGAAGAACAGGACACTGCCTGCTGTGAACGTGAGAAGAAAAGGCCGAAGATCAATGACTTTGATACCAGCTCCTCTGTTGGCTCATACATCACTCCTCAACCCTCCACTTATGCCATCAATAAGCTTGAAAACTTTGAATATGTCAAACTATTCTACTTCACTCAAGAAGGATGCCTCAATGTGCTAAGCAACCAACGCACAGAAGCTGATGACACATATGGACTTTCCAAGGTCAGAGATATTGTCTCATTCCAATCCATTGCTGCTGTTCGAGCCTTGAAGCATGTCATTCAAGATGTAGACCTCACATGGAGTCAATTGACATATGTGAAGACCAGCTACCTTCAACACCTTGGAACAGCAGGGTGGCCTCAAAAGCATGTTGATGCCCTTGCTCACTTCTTCATCGCTCTCAAAGCAAGCTCATTCCATGGCCGATCACATGGCAAAAAAATCCTCATCACATACCAGGCTTGGGTTCGTCACCATTGGCATGACAGGCTCAAACAAGAAGGCAACCGAGGTTTCAACATTGCCATCATTGGTACCAGCCTGCTCAAAATCGTTTCAAATGAAATCTGGGATGCAGTACATGCAGAGAACAAAAGAGAGGTCAGTACTCCCTCCGTCTCTCCCCAAAGCTCGTTTTGCTGACAAAACTTCACTCCTTTCTTCCCCCGTCCTTTCCCCGCATCTCTCGCACTGTGCTGGGTTCCTTCCCTCCTTTTGCTACACCTGGACTTCCTGCTACTGTCCATGGTCACCTGCTACACCCGGGCTTTTGCTACACCTGTGGTCTCCACATGCTACACCAGGGCTTATGCTACACCCCCAGTTCTTTACACCTGGACTCCCTGCTACTGTCCATGGTTTGCCTGCTACACCCGGGCTTCGGCTGCACCCATGGTTTACACATGCTACACTGGGGCTTTTGCTATGCCCACAGTTCTCTACACATGTATTGGCACCTGTGCCTCACCCATGTTTTCCCCATATGCCAAACCTGGGCCTGTGTTTCACCCATGGTTTTTCTCCATATCATCTCTGCTCTGCCTCACTACATCATGTCTACATTGTGTCATTCCCTATTCACTCACTCCTTCTTTACATGATCCACTTGTATGTATCCCGTTACACCTTCCCGCCCCATCAATGCACCTCAGAATATTGGCACCAGATGCACACCATCCATGAAGCTTTCATGTCCACCACAAGCTCTTTCCCTAGTGGTAGCCGTGGTACCAAGCGACATTTTGTAGACCCTGAGCCACCAAGACAGTTCCGAGCAAATCGCTCTCTGTCCCGTTCTCCCCCGTGCCAGCGTTCCCCTCATAAATGCCGTGCTTACTCCCCAACCTGTGCAGTTTCAGGGCCACAAAAATCTTCTTTTCATATGGGTGCAAGCTCATGAACCCCATCCGCTTGCACCATTTGCTTGGGGAGACACCATCATGACATTTACAAATGTGCATCAGAAACCTTTTGGAATGGCGAAAAGGTCCACTGTCGAAGAAATGAGCAAGGATGCATTATCAATCCAAATGGAACAACAATTTGCTCCGACTGGCAATGTCCACTCAGCTGCACCAGTTCTGGAGCAGGACACTGTCATGAATGCTCAGGTTGTGGAAAGATGGATCATGGAGCTCAAGACTGTCCTCAAGCTCAGAAAGAGTAAAGTGTTCACACCCTATCACCATGAGACATGGCACTGCCTACTCGTGGAGCATAAGCTTCTCAATAAATACCCTTTGCTCCCACATAGTCTTCAATTTGGATTTGATGCTGGTATCCCCCTAATTTATTCAACGTTCACCCCTGATAATAATCCAACTCTACATGTACATTCCAGACAGTACCAGGAAATAGTCGATTGAGAGTTTGGCTCTGGGAGATATATTGGACCCCTTTCCAAAAGCGAAGTTGAAGAACTTCTTGGTCCATTCCAGTCTTCACCGTTATCTCTTGTTCCTAAGCCTGGAAAAGTCCAAAAGTATCGAGCAGTACATAATTTTTCTTTCCCACATTCGCTGCAGGATGGTCTGTCCTTGATTAATTTGTCTATTGACTCTAACCATTTTCCGTGCACTTGGGGTACCTTTGCCACACTATGCACTCTCATTTGGCACCTCCCTCAAGGCACCCAAGCCTCAATACATGATGTAGCAGAAGCATATTGTACAATCCCAATCCTCCCAGGCCAATGGCCTGGCCTCATGGTCAAGCTATGAGATCTGAATCAATTTGCAATCAACACCAATGACAATTTCAGACTCACGTCAGCAGGTGGTGTCCATGGTTCAGTTGCTGATGCAGGAACTGACCTTTTTCACACATTCAGAATCAGACCCCTTTCCAAATGGGTGGATGATCACATCTTCTTCCAGATTCTATGTGAGCACCTCCCAGAATACAACGAAATGCGCCATAAGTGGCACAAACAAATTGTCACAAATGGTAGCTGACTACAAGATGGAAGTAGATACTGGTACCAAGGGGAAACCATGCCCAATGGGCATGCCATGGAGTTCAATGAAGATGTCAGCTTTCCTTTTCAAGATCTGTCAGTGACTTCCCCCTGGTCTGACCATGATTCCCTTTTCTTGTACAATGATGATGACATTGATTGTCTCTCAGATGCTTTGGGCATACCATGGGAAAAACCCAAGATAATTCCCTTCACCTTTGCGATTCTGTATCTGGGTTTCTTATGGGATCTCCAAATGTGAATGGTTTCGATCCCATCAGCAAAGAAAGAAAAGTGCCATGATGCAATTGAGGAATGGGCCTCATGTGCAACACATGTCCTCGAAGATGTACAGAAGTTGTACAGAAAGCTCCTGCATGCCTCCCTTGTGGTCCCAAAGGGGCGAGCTTATCTCACCAACCTGGAGGCTATGCTAGGCTCCCTCAACAACCATCCATTTGTCCCCCACCATGCACCATGCAACACTGCAAATGACCTCAGCTGGTGGAAAGACATCCTCTCCTTGCCAAACCTCTCCCATCCCATCCCAGGACCATCTCTCCTCATTGACCTGCAAGCATATTCCGATGCCAGCTCTGGTGTCGGCATTGCTATCACCATTGGCAACAAGTGGCAAGCGTGGAAGCTTCTCCCCAGATGGAAATCAGACACTCATGACATCGGATGGGCAGAAGCAGTTGGATTTGAACTCCTGGTTTGAATGCTCCTCACATCAAACACTCCAGGATCTCATCTCAAAGTATACGGCAACAACCATGGAGTTGTCGAAGGATGGTGGAAAGGTCGGAGCAAGAACCGACCAACCAACACTGTCTTCCAAAGAATCCACAAGCTTGCAGATTCTAGCAGCTGCACTATCTACACTCATTATGTCCCAAGCAAGCACAACCCAGTGGACAAACCCTCTTGGGGCATCTACCCCTCAACCTCCTACCTCCTTCCCTCAGTCACCATCCCAGATGAACTTGCTCCCTTCATTTCCAACTTCGACACCATGTTGCCAGCTGATCAACACAGTCCTGCACCCATGCCCCTCCCCACACCAGCACAATAATACCGAGGCACCCCCAAGTGCCAATCCCCCCTTGTTGGCTCTTGATGCTGGGGTGCAGCATTGCTCCATGAAGTGAAAGACAAGTGAAAACCATGGCAGTAGATCCAATACTCTCTGACAGATCCCAGTTTTATCCACTCCCACAGCATACAGCATCAATCTCTTGCCCCAACCATTGCCACTTTGCCCACACTGCCTTGCTCAAGATTGGCTCTGTCTCTGGAAACCAGAGCAATCATGATCACCACTGGACATGGAAGGGAACCTGATCAAACTAACAGACTTGGACATTGAACATATCCTAGATGTGATATCTCAGGCATGGGCAGAAGGCACACAAGAAAGTTACGGCTCAGGTCTCCTCACTTTTCATGTCTACTGTGACAACAAAGGAATCCCAGAATGGCAGCAAGCACCCACAAGCAAAATCCTTCTCTCTGCCTTTATCTCCAAACTTGTGAGAGCATATTCTGGTAAAACCACTTCCAATTATGTTTACGGCATTTGAGCCTGGCATGTGCTTCATGGGGTGATGTGGCCGCTAGATGAGCCAGAAATAGAAGCACTACTCACAGCTGCATCTAAACTTACCCCATCATGGTCGAAACGCAAAAAGTGCTGCCCATATACCCCAGATTACATGGCAAAACTCAAGGAACAACTCAATCTACAGGAGCCATTAGACTGCGCAACTTTTGCCTCACTACCTGTTTCTACGCTGCGGGACATGTTGGCAAATTCATGGTAAAACAGCTCAATGGTTTTGACCCCACCAAACATGTGACCCCCACCAATCTCAAAGATGAGGAAGACCAAAATGGGCTGCATGTCATGGTTCTACATCTGCCATGCACCAAAACATCCTCAGAGGGCAAAGATGTAACCTGGGCGTGCCAAGACGGACCAACCAACCCATATGCGGCCCTTGAGAATCACATGCACATCAACCAACCTCCAGCTGATGGTCACCTTTTTGCCTACAAGTGGAAGTCGGGTCACTGGGCTTTAACCAAGAGAACATTTATCACTTGCCTAGCTCAGGCTGCCCATGACACTGGTGAAGAGCCCTTACAAGGTCATGGAATCCAAATCAGGTCCACCCTTGAGTATCTTCTCCAGGGAGTCCTGTTCGAAACAATGAAAGTTATTGGATGGTGGGCAAGTGATGCTTTCATCCTTTATCTGCGAAAGCATGCACAAATCCTTGCCCCCTACCTACAAGCTACCCCAGAGCTGCATCGCATGATCATCACTGATACAATGCAAATTTGCTAGTGCCCCCCTCATGATTGGTAAGCCACATCATCTGCTGCCTAACTTGGTGGGTGCCAAGACTCACTCGACATGTTGCCAGACTCCTTACATGTGGGTTTTGCAGCTCATCTCGACCCTTAGACCCTGAGTTGGTTTTCGCTCTGCAGGTTGGGAAGTGCTACATGCTTTCACCCACCTAACTTGCAATTCGTACCATCTTCTATATTTCTTATCCACCTTGTAACTTGCTTAGCACCTAGTGAATTCTCAAAGACAGTCAGTCAAGTAGCTGGACAACTTCAGACATGCACATATAGATATATTCTACTAGTCTAACGACTTGAATCCCTTGAGTGTTCCAGCCGCCGTTCACCTGGTTGAGCCACCACAGACCTTTCTTGACTATTCAGCTATCATTCAGTCAGTCAAGTAGCTAGGTGACTTCAGACATGCATGTATAGATATATTCTACTAGTCTAATGACTTGAATCTTTTGAGTGTTTCAGCTGCCGTTCACCTGGTTGAGCTGCAGCTGATCTTTTGTGACTATTCAGCTGCCATTCAGTCAGTCAAGCAGCTGGATGACTTCACAGATCCTTGTATAGATATATTCTGAAGAGAATACTCGCAAGTCAATTGCTTGACTCTCTTGATATACCTTTATGACTTTCATATTCACTTATTTCTTTAGCTACTGATTGCTTACTTCACACAGTTGACTTCTGAAAGAATGGGCCAACCAAGACCATAGGTGATATTACAATTCAGTACCAAATAAAACTTCATGGAGCCTCTGGTCACTCAAGCAGTACTCTTCAAGAGCCATCTGATACTTGAAATACTCCTCAGATAGCTCAATCCATTCAGAGTCATTGTCCAGGACAGCATCTACAGACCTTTGTATTAGATTTTTGGTAATATGTGACCTGAGATTTTGACTCACTAGCCTCTTGAGTTAGCTTACCCCCAAGTTCATAATTGTTCACCCTGTAACTTAGAACACCCTCCATTGCTCCTGCAATACCAAGTTCTGATTTGGTAATGGGGGTGAAAGCTTCTGCAGGAGCCAAAAGTGAGGGCTTCAGCTGGTACTGAGGGACCCGATTGAGAACAGCCTCAGCTGTTCAATCTTCTGACCTGAAGTCCATTGCAGATTCACACTTCCTTTTTGCTTGTACACATGAAATGCACCTTGTCACGCCACGCCCTGTAAACTTGTAAGCCACACAATCCATCCAGAGCACATATACCCACTGTCAGTTGGGTGGCACAGCTGCTTTAGTTTAAGACACCGAACACAAGGGTTATCCCCCCCTATTTTCCTTCTCTGCTCCCATTCCTCCCTGCCTTGCTGCCCTGCCCTATCCACCACACCCACTGCATCCACCTTGTTATTATCCTCATCTTGTGACCTCCCCATGTTTTGCTTTGAAGGGCCAGGCAAGGTTACGGTGGGCAACTGCACCTGGTCTTGCTGCTCGAGTTTGGTCACCAAGTGCCAAACCTGATCAGCTAACTCAGGGCACATCTCAAAAATGCTATCGAGCTTGAGATCAAGAGGGGAGGACATAGTGGATGTGGGCTTGTGAAGATTGAAGTTGGCAATTCTGTTCCTTATATAATTTCCTGCCTGTGGCACCCTGGGATTCAAGTGGATCAACCACCCCAAATATTATCAGTTAGGCTCAGACTCAAGTTCTCTTCCACAAATCCATTTTATAACTACAGCAGACACAGTAGGGGTACAGTAATGTCACAGTAGTGATGGCAGTAGGGTGTGGTATGTCACAGTAGTGATGGCAGTAGGGTACAGTATGTCACAGTAGTGATGGCAGTAGGGTACAGTATGTCACAGTAGTGATGGCAGTAGGGTACAGTATGTCACAGTAGTGATGGCAGTAGGGTACAGTATGTCACAGTAGTGATGGCAGTAGGGTACAGTATGTCACAGTAGTGATGGCAGTAGGGTACAGTATGTCACAGTAGTGATGGCAGTAGGGTACAGTATGTCACAGTAGTGATGGCAGTAGGGTACAGTATGTCACAGTAGTGATGGCAGTAGGGTACAGTATGTCACAGTAGTGATGGCAGTAGGGTACAGTATGTCACAGTAGTGATGGCAGTAGGGTACAGTATGTCACAGTAGCGATGGCAGTAGGGTGCAGTATGTCACAGTAGCAATGGCGGTAGGGTGCAGTATGTCATAGTAGCGATGGCAGTAGGGTATGGTATGTCACAGCAGCAATGGCGGTGGGGTGCAGTAGTGTCACAGCATGCATGTCAGTAGGGCGCAGTAATGCCACAGCAGGCACAGGTGCAGTAGTGTATGATATGCTACCATGCCAAGCATATTATGTATGGATCATCGATTTCCTGGGATATCATGGCTGCAAAGATGGATCAAATGGGAAAAGTGAGAGGGTTTCCAAAAGTAGAAGTATTAAATTTAGCCACCGGCAATGTTATCTAAATATAGTGAAGGAAGTGAAGCAAGAAGGCACATTTTGCAAAAGAGAGCCTAGATTTAAGCTATAAGCTCAAACTCAACCAGGACATAGCAACTGAATACATAGCAACAAGGCAGGATTCACAGAATAAGCTAAACTCAAGTTCAAAAAGTTTAGTTATGACTCTGAGGGCAGGATTACAATGCCACAACCCACTTCCTGCAGGGAGGAAAACATAATAAAAAGTGCAAAATCCTCAATCTCAATCCCCAACATCACACCCTACACATCATGTCATCCCCTCGCAAAATAAACTCCCACGCCACCTCAAAGAGCAAGCCGGCCAGCACCAGGATGGCCGGAGGACAAACTGGCACCCCTATCCCAGGTCCTTCGCACCCAACCTACCAGCCACCTCCCACTCCGGGCCCCTCACGCCAAACCTATCACTGACCTGCCACCCCGGGCCCCTCCTACCCAACACTCCAACTGCCCACCATCACCACCACTGCCACTCATAGCCCATCAAAGTGCCTGGTACCTGAGCACAATGATGACGATGATGATATGTAGCACTGGGGCTCAAATGGAGGAGCAGGTAATGGTGAGGCAGGAGAAACGATTGAAGAGGAGAGTGGATGAACATGCTGCAAGCATAAGGATGGAAGCATTGGAGAGGGAGAGAGAGCAGGGGCAGGCAGGGCCCACCATTGAACAAAGAAGGGCGGACAATCAGTCTGCATGGATGAAGTTGGAGGAGTTGGAGGGGTTGGTATGGGGGCAGGGGCAAACAGGGCCCTTCATTGAACAAAGGAGAGGAGATGAACCATCTGCAAGGATGAGGTTGGAGCAGTCAGGGTGGGAGCAGGGGTGGCAGCTGGGAGAACAATGGCCACATAAAATAGGGGAACATAACCCCTGTGTGTGATGCCTCACCAAGTGGTTGGCATATCAAGAGTCCTCAGGTGAGTAGTACTAATATTACACTTTTGATTGAACTATTTTGCTAATAAGCTGCTATAGCTCCCACTATTGCAAAGTGTGCCCCTTGTGTGAAGGCAAAGGCCAGGTGTGAAGCTGCTGGCTTGCCAATGGGGGGCACAGAGGCCCTGCCACAACTCTTTCGGCAGCCATTGATAGAGGCCACCCAGGTGGCAGAACCAAGGCCAGGAACAGCGACCAGGATTTCTGGCACAATGCAAGACAATGTAAGTTTTGAGATGTGATGATTATCATAGCAGCTAACAAGAGATATGCATAGGTTTGAGATCACAGGTCATTTAATCCCTGTCGCATTGCATACTTCACAACCCTGGTGCAAACACCAATGCAGGCTATCCAGGAGAACAGCAAGAGGATAGTCAACCTGACTGAAGAACTAGTCAGGTTGCGTATGGCCCTGGAGATGCAGACCAGGAGCAACTACAGGCTTGCAAAGTCATTCGCACCAGGATGGGTAAAGAAGTGGCAGGAGGAGGACAGGAAGAGACAGATAGAAATGTTGGAGAAAGCAGAGGACAGAAGGATAGCCTCTGAAAAGCAGGCAAGAAGAGGGGTTGCGATGCTAGATCTGGGATTCACAGACAATGAGGATGTGGAGGAGGAGGAGGGTGACAAGGAGGAGGACAAGGAGAAAGAGGACAAGGAGGACAAGGAGGAGGACAAGGAGGAGGAGGAGGATGACAATGACGATGAGGATGACAATGACGATGGGAGGCCAGACAAGTAGAATATGTACAAACTAATGTTAAATAATCATATTCTTGAGTCTTGTTCCATTTGAAATCCATGTGTGAAGTCATGCAGTGGTTTAAATGGCTGAACAACAGCTGAAATAGTCAAGAAAGATAAGTGGTGGCTCAGCTTAGTGAATGGCAGCTAGAACAGCCAAGAAATCCAAGCCATCCAGCTGCCTGACTGACTGAATGGCAGCTGAATAGTCACAAAAGATCAGCAGTGGCTCAACTGGGTGAATGGTAGCTGGAGCACTCAAGGGATTCAAGTCATTAGACTAGTAGGATATATCCATACATGTGTGAAGTCATCTAGCTACTTGACTGACTGAGCAACAGCCGAATAGTCAAAAAAGGTCAGCAGCAGCTCAACCGGGTGAATGGCAGCTGGAGCACTCAAGTCTTGACTATTCATCTTCAGTCAAGCAGCCGGATGACTTCACATGCATGTATAGATTATCTATATTCTACTAGTCCAATGACTTGAATCTCTTGAGTGTTCCAGCCACCATTCACCCAGTTGAGCTGCCACAGACCTTTCTTGACTATTCTAGCTAGATGACTTCAGACATGCAGGTATAGATATATTCTACTAGTCCAATGACTTGAATCTTTTGAGTGTTCCAGCTGCCGTTCACCCAGTTGAGCCACCACTGACCTTTCTTGACTATTTAGCTGTCATTCAGTCAGTCAAGTAGCTAGATGACTTCACACACGTATGGATATATCCTACTAGTCTAATGACTTGAATCTCTTGAGTGCTCCAGCTGCTGTTCACCTGGTTGAGCCGCTGCTGACCTTTCTTGACTATTCAGCTGCTGTCAAGTCAGTCAAGTAGCTGGACAATTTCACACATGCATGTATAGATATATTCTAAGTCTTAATCATCTACAAGCATTCCATCTACCTCCTCCAACTCCATTTTCTCAACAAAGTCTGACTGCTTTGACCAGCCAGGAATTTCCACCCCTAACTTCTTGTTTATCACCTCTTTCATGTAGAAGGCATATACCACCCTGTCCCCATGTTCCCAATGCCCAACCCCATGTTTTAGCAAACGTCTGCATAGGAAAACACCAGTACCAGAGGGGTACAAAAGCATTATCTTTAACTCCAGTAGTGACAAATGAGTGTCATCACCATGGGTCCCAAGGCTTACTAGGAGGTCATAACATGTCCAGTGTGCTCCCCTATCCTTATGGCTTTCAGTGATTCTGTTAAGGATTACTGTTATCCCTGAGAAGCAGGAATGCCACTCATCGGCATACTCCTTTGTTTCAGGTAATGCGTGCAGTTTTGACAAGGATGCTTGACCTGATTCGTAGAGAGTGGGGTGTGTGAGCACAAGTGCCTTGTTGAGAAGCTCAGTTGAAGGCTGAATCATCTTGAGCCACTCCTTGCTACTGGTGTTTTTTTTTAATGTACTAGAGGTTACCAGTCTTGCCTTGGAACTATTCTGGTAATAAGCATAGAGCATGAGTTGGGTGTGTAGTATCAGTAATGAGAGGATACACACTGCATGTCCAGCAGGAATCCAACCCGGTGAGAAGTTCAGGACACCTCTAGTCATCTTCTAACCTGTGGACTTGGAGAAATGATGCAGGGTCATTTCTCCAAGTCTGAGCCTGGCCCGAACACCGCTCGAGTTGAGGTTGAATAAATTCTGTTGCCCTGAGGAGATTATCCTGTTTCAATACTATAAGCTACACTTCATAATAGTTGTACAATGAATGTTATACCTGATGATTCTGGGGCAAGAGGTTGGGTAAATACCATACCAATATATTTCCTTGGTTATTGATGATAGTTGTGGGCTTGGTGAAATGCTTGGGACCGGGTTTGGATTTTGACATGATCTTTTTTGATGGCTCCAGGTTTGTTACATTGCAGTCAATAACATCTGGGCAATGACTTGAATAAAAATAAAGAAGCAAAGGTGCAGGAGACCAACTCATGAGGACAGAGACTAGCAGCAGTGAGAATTCGCATGATATGCCTTTCCTCTGCTTCATTCTCTTTCTTCAAGACTTGTCTGTTCTCACTTATGATTTCTCCAAGGATTGGGCTTTTTAATATCTGTTAGTTGACTTAAATTTGACCCAGGAGGCTCAGACTAACGTGTTGTGAGTTAACATGAGCTTTTTCCGTGCATGGAATTTTGCTCTCATGTATGCTACTAGTCCCTTGTTTTTATGGTACTGTTTTTTCTTATCCCTCCCCTGTTCCTGGATTTTCTTTGCCAACTTGCTGTTAGAAGGTTGGATAGGAGCCATAAAGTACACATTTATGACTGTGAGCTGATCCCAAATGGATCCCAACAAACAAACAAACAAACAAACCTATAAAGTAAGTACCTGCTCATGAAATGATTTTCCCAGCCCCTTGAACTCCACATCACCAACGTCCTGTGTCATGGAAGCTGAAACTGCTGTGCGTGCCAGTGGTGGAGGTGACCATGTGTGACATGGTGTCAGGTGAGATCAAGATGGCTCCCTCCCCACTTTTGTGGGTGAGGTATTCTGTGCTCCTCAAACATTGCCATCCTGTCCAGCAATGTAGGGTGTGCATTTGAGCAGAAGCCCCCACCTCTCTACACATTGAAGAGTGCTGTAGAGTGTCTCCTCTCTGGAGGAGAGTCCGTGGTGGGCGTGCACTGCGTAACAAGCCACTTGTGGCTTGGTATACTTTATTCTTCTTCCCCCTTGGCCTCTATCATCCCCAGTGGCTACCTCCCTAGTCTACACCCCCAGTCCCTCACCCCTCTGCTGACTTATCCTACCTCTGAAAACACATCCATATGGCTGCCGCCGCCATCCGGCTGCTCCCCCTGCCTTACCCCACCTGCAGCTAAGTCTACACCCCCTGTTCCTTACCCCTCTACTGACTTATCCTACCTCCGAAAACACATAGAGATGGCCACTGCTGCCACCATCTGGCCGTTCCCCCTGCCTTACCCTGCCTGCAGTACACACATCATAGGTATAATGTTGTATTAGTATTTACTGTTCTTCATTTAGTCCTATCTGTGGTCTAGTCAGGAGGATCCCCTGAATAAACCACAGATAAGACATTTGTAGTATACCTGTTTTTGAGACTGCTAGATAGATAGTTAGAAAACTTGTGACTTGTAAAAGAAAGATAACTATGTTTTTGTGTTGATTAATTTTGCGATGGACAGGCACCTATTTAGATGCCAGTAAGACAAACTTCAACTTTTTTAAGTTCCCTAGTGTGTCACCCAACCTCATCTTCCAAGTTCTACCCCCAACCTCCCTCAACACACTTTCTATTACCACCATGCCCAAGACCAGCCGCAAGACCACAGCCTCCTCTGCCAACACTGCTGCCACCAGGATCACCAGGGCCACCCAGGCTGCTGCTGCTGGCCGCCGCTCCGGTCAAGCAGCCTCTAGTTCCTTATCTGTGATCATTTCAGCTGCCACAGATGCTAATAATAATGCTACTGCTGCCAGCTGCCACTCCTCCAGATCACACACATGGGGAGCAAATCTTGCCTGAGTAAGGGCCTGTGGGCTGGGAAAGTCGCACAAGCAGACAAAGCACCAGTTGTGAGCTGAACTAGAAGCGAGATGTTGATTGAGAGCAGCAGTATCAACGAAATTTTGTTTACAGCCATGGCAGAAGGCCTGGTTGTCATCATCCCACCTGTCTGTGTCACCTCCCTCATCTAAGCCGGAGACACCACCCTTCTCAGAGGAGATGGCTTGATGAGCTGAAGAGGAGGAGATATGCTAGACCGGTGGGCCAAACAATTGCTACTCAGCAAAAGAAGAGCAGGTCGACTGGACAGTACCTGTTGGCAAGCGCTATGACTACCGAACGTCCTGTTACACATAGCACAATGCTTGTGAGTAAAGGCATCCTCAAGATGCTATCATGTACCAATGATAAGAGTGATTTAAGGAAGGTGGACAATAGCTCACATTATTCAAGGAATTAGCATTGACAAAGACTCTCTCGCATTCTTGGCATTCTGGAACATCATGACCCTTGGCTCTGCAGTGTGACTGTATGCCCACAGCAGTGGTAAAGGTGCGGTCGCAATCAGGACATTTGTAGGACATGACAGGTCAAAGGAGAAAGGGGTTCCTTCCCAACCCAGTCGTTGCGCGACGGCCCTATGGGCCGGGACGTATGCACATACACATGAATGTGTCAAATGGGAAGGATGCACATGTACATTCTTTGGCTGCCCTACAAAACTGCGGCTTTGGAGGTCAAATACCTTAGTAAGCCCTGGATAGAAAGGGGTTAGAAAACTCACTTGGTATGGGCAAATTTTGTTATTACCTGATGTCCAGCAATGTGGGCAAGTACATAAAGTCTCCCAGTGATGAGACATCATCAGGAGCACCAGTAAGATAGTGATTGCAAATACTTTGGTGGCATCTGCAAATATAGAGGTAGCCACCCTCAGTGCACCGGCTGCAGAACTAATGAACAGTTAGTGAGATTGAGTGAGAATGATAGGATATAAGGACTTACTCCATTCCCTAGCTGCTTGTTGAGATATGACAGCTCCATGGTGTCACTTGACAGGTCCATGGCATCATTGTTCCTAGTTGTGGCTGCTGAAATAATTGCTGATAGCGAAGTTGAGTCTGCTTGACCACTGAGTGCAATGGTCTGGAGGCTACTATTGTCTAATAACACTGGCTACAGCCCTTTTCAAAGCTAGAAAGACCTTTCTACATGCCATCAGCTATGGCTACCCAGTCTCAACTCCTGGTCATAACCCAGGATAACTTATGTATCCTGGTTTTCTGGCTATCTGGCTCTGATCCGGTGGCTTGTATATCTTGGCTCATTCATGGGCATATCAAGACCTATTTTCCTGGAGCTCCATTTGGTGGTAAACTTGGCCTCATTGAAATCATATTTGATTTTAGTACCACAGCTACTATTGAGGCATTCCAAGCCCAGATGGCTGAGCTACCCCAAAGGCTGTCTGAGTATCACCACTTCATAACCCTTGTTTCTACACATGCAACTCCTACTGGTGGCTTCTGGGTTCAAGCCACCCCTAAACCTGCTACTGCTGAACCTGCCGAAGTGAGTACAGTAATCATATAGCCTACCATTTGATCTAAACAACTACTACAGTTTTTACATGCTATCTTCCCAGCCCTGGTACTTGAACAATTGACATGGGCGACTGTTCCTTGTTGTTCATTATCTCATGTGGTGGTCCTTTCATAAACAATGAACCTAGGGCCCAAATATACAATTTTGTAAAAAAGTAAGTCCAATAGTCACATAAATAATGATTCAACTCTGACTGCCAACCAAAGTCACTTCTGGCTCACCATGGCATTTGTCAATAATGCCTTTCATCCTACAACATGCCATACATTCCTAATGAACTTTGTTCAGACAGTATTTGTGAACCAAAATCCCACTATGGTTTACAACATCTTTTTGGCTGACCCTGATCTTGGCACTGGTACTGACTTTATCATGGTCATCCAGAAGACCAAAGACCTGGAGAAAGAGACTGGAATATGCATGATAAAATGGTCTCATGACTTATACAGGCCACTTGGAAACCCCCATAGCCAGTCTTGTGAGAATTGCTGTGTATTGGATGAGTGGCAAATTATAGAGAGGAAGGGAAAATCACCCAATGAAGGGAAGGGTATCCACCCTGGTAAGTCATCATGTTCTATATGCTCTCTACTCCCAACTGAACTTTGTAGAATTACGCCCAGTTACTTTGGTTTGCAAGAACTCTAAATGTGGAGCCAAAAAACATTTTGAGGCTCCACCACATGCATTTCTTGTAACAAGGGACTATGCCCAACAGAGTACTGCACTGGGAAAGAAGCTAGGGGTCTGGATTGGGCACTATATTGATAGTGATGGTTTACCTTTAGAGTGTACTTTATGCTTTTCTTTTAGTGAAAATAGGTAGAAAGCAACCAATTACAATAAAACTGCTCAACACCTGGACTTGACATGATGTGAGCCAATAAGAAGATGTATACTGAATGAATTCCAATACCTCTACAATGTCAAGATGACTACTGCAATTGGTGTGGAACAAGTCTAGGGGGAATGGTACCAGAAATTGTGAACTATTTCATACTAGGCTGCCCAGCATACGAAGATGAAAGGGACAACATAGCAAGAAAGATAGGAAGGGCAAACATACATGAGCTGGCAAGAATCTTCAAGATGGGGGATGGCATAAGGGAGCTGCTCAACTACATTCATGCAATGAAGGGGCTCAAGGACTCATTCAATTCACTAAAAACATCAACCTACAGAAGGAAGCACTTGAACACAAAAGGGCAACATGAACCCTCCTAAGGCTTCTCTAATCACTCACCTAAGGTCAAGGCAATGACTGCCCCTTGGCAGTAAGAACGGGAACACAGAGAGAGGCAACCAATCCCCCCTGCTAGGCTGAATGCCAGCAACAAAAGGAGAAGACAGACAGGAATGTACAGTGAAGTAGGGAGGGTGAAGATACCCCAAACAGCATTTCCTTGCCGGACTGCAAGGAGGAGCAAGTGCTCAGGGTATGCCTTCAGTAGGGCTGGGGTATTTCACTGAGTCAATCAAGGAGCACAGGGGCCCTAAGGACTCCTTTGTACATCGTAGATAACACAAAGTCCAACATGAGGTATATTCTTGAGGACTCTGGATCCTAAGGCTAAGTTGTATCTGGGAGCCAGGGAACATGAAACAAGGGGAAGCATCAAGTTTTCACTGCTACATTAGCAGAAATATAGGAAAGAGAAAGGAGAGGATATAAGAGATAGTGTGGGAGGCATCATTCAGCCTCTCTACAACCCAATGAAAATGTGTTGGGGGCCAGATTCTGTGTGCAGGCAAGTTTCTCAGTGAAACAAAACTTGGAAGTGTAGGATTTATAAAATATGTGCCGCATAGCTACTTGAATACACCGTCTTTTGTCCAAATCCAAAGTTAGCCTTACAATATCCCATTATAAATGCTTACTGCCTTCCTTGGGTCCTTCTCCTTGCTTGGCTAGTAGCTTGAGGGACTTGAATAGTCTCAACATTCATATCCTGTATGTGTTGTCATTTTGAGCAGCATAGCTGGGGTATCTCTTCTTGATCAGAGCATTTTCGTTTCCCAACACCACCACTACTCTTGTGGTCCCTGGGAGTTACAATTACTACCTTTGGGATTGGCCTTGGCTTGGGACGAGGGGGTGGAGGAGGTAATACCACCTCTACATAATCTTTGCTAGGCTAATAGATAGTGAGATCAAACAAAAACTGTGCCCAGTAATCAAGATACTTACCTCCAACTCATCATCATTTTCTGGCTGATCCCTATGATTCCAGTCACCTGGAACAAGTAAGTATGGGTTCCATATCTGTTGATGGTCCCCTGAATCCAATCCCCATTGCATATTCCCTGCAGGTCCAGCATGTAATGATTGTTCGAACATTACCTCTTCCAAGCTTTGGATGCAGAGTCGATCTACATCTTGCCCCACCCATGATGCCTTTTTGACCTGGATAGTCCACACTTGCTCCATAATCTCTTCGATCTGCCTCTTCAATGGCGCATTTCCCATGCCTGTCCTCTGATGCAGTTGATGGGCAATAAGAAGTGTCACAGCATGGGAGAATCCAATGCCAGCAATCCACCGTTGCCGCTGTGAAGCATCACTGTGGCATACCTCACAGTGTATCCAGTTTGAAATCATCCCCACATCCTGACAATCCAATGAGCCAATGAAAGAAATGCCTGATTGAGGGGAAAGCTTCTTCTGATATGTATACTGTCTTGCTGGAAATAGAGGATCATTTGGAATACTAGCTGGGTTAAAGACCATTTGGTGGAGCAAAGATAAATATGGCTGTAAAGCCTGGTCAATTTCACTTGTATACAGGATGGAAATTGGATCTTCGACCACCTGGTCACACAATTCAGGCATATTACAAGCAAGCTGCCACTGTCCCAGCTAAGAAATGTTAGCAATATTCCAAAAGAAATGAAATAGGGCATACCCTGACTGCCTGCCATGCCTTTGCTTGTCCCCATAGAGCTGTCACCAAATCCTTCTCTGGCACAACTGTGATCATGCCTGGTTTGAGTGATGTATTCTCAAACAAACAACCTCTCCACCACTTTACCCTCCATTGCTCTCCATCATTTACCATACCAATCAACCAGACTGGGTACCAGAATACACCAAGTTGTACAAGTGCACCATGGCCAGGTCTATACAAGTTTTGGTGTTCAGTCACAATTAACATTTGACAGGCTTACTGTAATCTTTTTCGCCCAGGTCCTAGCTTCTCAGCTTCTCCAATATGTTGCCTACAAAATAGTAAGCCTCAGACAAAAAGATAGCTGAGTGCACTCATGTTTGTATTGATCCAGGTTTTTCATTTATTGAAGGTAGAGTACAATGATGGCACTCAAACAGGCCCATGGATAATAACATGCGACTTTCAACTTGTTGCAGGCAGGGAGTATGAGAGTGTTGGTGACATGTTTGGCACTTAGCCAAAGATCCATAGTCTTCAGAATAGACATAGTCATAGTTCCCCCGAACCCCACAGATGCATCAGATGCAAACTGGATACAGATCTTCCACTTCAGAGTCTGTATCCCAGCCACCATGGTTTGATGGTAAGGATTTGGTATGTAGGTGGCGAGGATAGGAGGGTAGTGGTGGTAGTTGCATCCAAAAGTGATTCTAAAGGTACCATGTCCATATCTTCACCAAGTCTTCCAGCAGTTGCCAGTGGTTCAATAGGTAGAGTTGGAGGAATGTGTGCAAGAGTAGGATGAACATATTCAACAGTCTTTGTAGATGTGGGATTGCTCATCCATGAACAATGCTGTGAATGCATTGGTACCAGGGGTCCATTGTAAGAAATAGTTGACTTTGGGGATATCTCAGGTGTTGAGAATTTAAAATTGAACAAGTTTGAACATTGCTGAATGCGCTGGCGATAAAAGCAATCCTGAGCTTGTCATCCACCACGGAGTTTATAGACAATGACATGATGGGAATAACCATGAGGAAAGTGGAGACTGGTGAGTGGTGCTGTTGACTGGGAATTAGACACCTGTTTAACTCTGCCACCATTGTCAAAATCATTATAGGTGTATACACCTGGATTAGAGCGGTCTTTGTAGTGGGCAATGAAATGATTTTGCATGTGATCTGTCAAACCAAAGCCTACAAGGTTATAGGCAACCTTGAACTTCTTTGCATCTCCTGGTCCAAGTGGCTCCAGATGGTCAGGGATATCCCAGTCCAGTTGAGTCCCATTTTGCCCAGGTGCTCATTCGATTACAAGGACAATCAGCAGACTGACCACAAGACAGGTAATATCAGTCTGTTCACCAGTGCAGAGCAGAGTTCCCTGAGATTGTCACCAGCAGGAAGCACCAGTAGTTGTAGACTCTTGTTCCATTGCCATGAATTGTTTGAACCAGTTCACTAGGTTCCCTTCAAAGTGGGCATGGTCCCAAGCAGAGATGAGGATATCAGTCTGAGAGAGAAGGGCAGTATGGAGCTCCAGATGACTTCCTTGAGTAGACTGATCACCATCACATGCACAAAATTGCACAGTCAAAGGAGCAAAGTATGCAAGGGGAATGATAGAGTCCTTGAAACATCCTTGGCTAGCATCCATCCTAAGTCCCTTCCAAAGCCATCCCTGCATATATGTCAGCATGAATTGAAGGATGGGCTAGTAGGTACTTACAAAAAGAGAATGGAAACCAAACTCTTCCTGAATAATCTTTTGTAAACAGAGTTGGTGTTGCAACAAGTCCTGTTCATTTGAAAGCCAGGAAGAATCTCCATTGGATTGAGACCATTGTAAAAAGTGGTTGAAGATCTTGAATATTGGGGAGTTGGTATCCATGGTACTGATAACCTCTGCAAATTCAGGAATTGTGGTAGAAATTGAAATGTAGAGTAGCTGAAGAGAGGTATCCAGCCAACAGGAGTTTTCTTTCCACTGATAGCAGGCTGAACCCAAAACATTCCCAATTGCTGCTATGGTCTTGATTTTTTTCTGAGGGCTACTAGAATTCTTGGGTATAAGCTTTTTTGCTGTATCGAGAGCATGGCCATCATTAACAAATTTCTTGCTTGGTGATTTGGATTTGTGGCACTGTGATTTACATTTGGAAGGTGACATCCCAAGTATATCAAGCTTGGCTTGATCCTTCTTCCACTTGTTAGCCTTGCCATAGTGTAGTGGTACCCCCACTGGAACAAGTCAACAATTAATCTTATTAACCAAGTTTGAACTTACTTTGTTTGCTCTTGTAGTTATCCTCAAACCTAATGGCCCAATGGTAAAGTGATCGGATGCCCTCGAAGAATTGTTGGTTCCTGGCCAGCTGCAGCATAGAGCTGGAAGTGTAGGGATTCTTGAGCATTGGTAGTTGTTGGTAGAACCTGCCATAGCTCTGGGTTTATTGTCACAAAGACAGGAAATATCATCTTGCCATGTCAAAGCCACCATAACAACCAATCTGCAGCACCAGGGAACTCTGTAAGTAACCACTCTACTGTCTTCTGGAACTCCTCCATGGACTTGATTTTGGTTAGTTTGAGTGCTTCAGCAACAAACTCCTCCCTCCGGTGAATAGGGACAACTCCACTGATTCTTGATACTTGGGTAACTCCTTGTCTATAATGCTTGCCACAGCCTTGGATTATTTTCTCTGCAGCTAGCCTAAGCTCTTCTCCTGTCCAGGGATCTTGGTTGGCTAAGCAGATTTCAACAAAGGCTTCAATGTAGCCTTCTCTTTGAGCATCACTGAAGTCCATAACCTGCAAGATATTAGATTCTAAAATGATCTGATGAAGATGAGGCTATACCATTGCAAACATTTTATCTTGAACAGGAATTTTGTGGAGAGTGGCTTGGGCAATGATGGTTTGGAAAGTGCTGAGGAAATGTAGCCTGTAGTACTCAGGCTGAGCCACCATCCATGAAAGACATCAGAATTGGAATCCATTTTTGAAGGACTGGGGAATAGATAGAGGACATCATCAGGGCCCAGCCACTGTCTGCCCAGAATCCATGAGCAGCATCAGCAACCATTCCACCACCAATATCCTCATCAGATTCATCATTCCAGTAGAGAGCCTGAGAAGCCATGAAGGAGGACTGGAAGCATATGATATTTTCTAGTCCAAATTGTGAAATTTTGATGAAACTTGGGTGCTCTCGTGCAAATTCCTTCAAGCTAGTGAAGAATGGGTGAGGGTCTGGGGGTGTATACTGCTTAATAACACGATTTCATTCATAGGTTACTTGTCCTTGGTTGTGAAGTGCAGGTGAGATGACATTGACCAATTGTCCAGGTCCATTCAAGCTTCTGATACCAAATTGTAAAGCAAATGGTCCCATTTTTGGATGGTCTAGGACTATCTGATCAAATTTAGCCTCTTCATCAGCATCCAGATGGATGTTAGCAGGAGGATGAGGATGATTATGAATACCCTCCTGTATGAAGTACTTTCCCCCTTGCCAAGTATACACTGTGGACTGAACATCACATTGCATCCAAAAGACTTCTTTCCCACAATTGCAACCTTCTTCAGACTGTTTTTGGCGGCTGGCTTTGGTAGTTTTTGGCTGTATAAGCATGTTGCAATTAGGGTCAATGCATTGAAAAATGCCTAGACATTCTCACATTGACTTGAACCCTTTTTGCCATTTGGGAGCTTTATCCCAACCATTGTTATGGTTACGACCACCCTTGACCTTGAATGCCCAATGAATCGGTGGCCACTTGCCTTTGATGAGTTCATCAGGTGTAAAGTTCCATTCAAAAGCTCCAACAGGAAAGTATGGCCATGACTTCCTAGTCTCCTTCAATCCTTCCATTGGCTGTTGTGGGAGAGGAGGCTGAACTAACTGTCCAAGGCTGGCAAGTGTGGTGGATGGATTGGCTGGAAGAGAGGAATTCATAGAAAGGGAGGGTCCAGATATGATATGTGAAGTTGATGGAATAGAGGGAGTGATAAAATGATTAGGAATATGTGAAGGTGGTTGAGTCACAGGTTTTGTTTCAAGGGAGAATTGAGGGAGTAGAGGAAGTCCAGGGATAGTAATAGGATGGGTGGGGCCATGGTTGACCTGTGAATGAGGGGGCATAGATCCTGGCTGAGGCAATAATACTGATTGAAGTGCTTGAATAAGAACTTGTATGTCAGTTGTTTCTGTAACAAGTAAGTTTGTGTAAGTTAGCTTTTAAATTAAAGTAAAGTAACAAATGTGAGGCTGGATGAAGCTGTTGTATGGATGGAATTGGTTGGGGGGCCATCTGTGGAGATTTGGGAGGTAGCGGTGGAGGGGACATCTTGTTCTGACTTGAAAAAGTACTTTGTATAGTGCTTAATGAATCCCTGTGATAATTTAGTATCATGACTTCATACAAGTTTAATTCTGACTTACAAAAACCATGGGGAAATTTATGTCTGGTACAGATAGTTGAGGTTTGGAATGAGAAGTAGGAACTCAAGGTAGAGTTAGAGAGCAGTGAAGAAGTAAAACCATGTAGGGGGGATGTTGGAATATTTATTGGTGTACCAATGGTATTTTATACTTCTAACTATGAGTCATATCCTCATTGTATGATATCCCAAGAGTAGCAGAAAACATGGGATACGGATCTTAAATATATTGAAAGAGCGGACATTGGTTTGAGAATGATGAAATATTGATCTTGCATGTATTGAAATGTGAGCAGGATTCAAACCCTCAACCTCAAAAATGGAAATAACATGTTTGTATGGAGCTTGAAACACTAACCATTACACCATAGTGTTATTTTATGTAATATTTTGCTTATATGTACCATAATAATCGATTTTATGAAAAATACCCATATAAATATATTACCTAAAGTTTGGAATTAAAAAATATATTATGAGATTTATTTTTCAAATAAATAAATAATGGTATACATCAGCATATACTGTCATTGGTTGGTAGGTCAGATGAGTGATAAGCTCAGACAAACACTTCTATCTCACTCTATACTGGCCCAATTATTATATATATTATGGTAGAATGATGTATCAACATTGGAGTTTGAGTATTTGCTTGTGGGAATGCAGTGACTGATGTGACTGTCTGGGCTTGTTGCCCACCTGACCTACCAACCTACCACAGTATTATCTTAAGTTTAGAATCAAAAATCATATGAGAGCTATCATGCAATTAATTAATTATAGTTTAAGGTACCTGTCGGCATATATCTAGAGCTTGGAAGTAGAAATCATGTATGAGAGTTATCATGTAATAAATTAATTATGGTTCAAGGTACCTGTCAACATATATTACCTAAAGTTCAGAATTAACAATGATTTATGAGAGTTATTGTGTAATAAATAAATTATGGTTCAAGGTACCCATCAATATATATCTGGAGCTTGGAAACAAAAATGATTTATGAGAGTTATCATGTAATAAATTGATTATGGTCCAAGATACCCATCAACATATATTGGAGTATGCTCAAGGCTCAATAACAGCAATATTACAGTAATGTGGCAGTAATGTGTGGTAAAGTGGTATTGCAGTAAGATGGCAGCAATGTGCTGTAATGTGTGGTAAAGTGACAGTTCTATCACAGCAAGGTGGCAGCAATGTCACAGTAGCATGGTGGTAATGTGTGGTAGGGTGATGGCAGTGTGTGGTACCACATGTGGTAAAGTGGTATTGCAGTAAGATGGCAGCAATGTGCTGTAATGTGTGGTAAAGTGACAGTTCTATCACAGCAAGGTGGCAGCAATGTCACAGTAGCATGGTGGTAATGTGTGGTAGGGTGATGGCAGTGTGTGGTACCACATGTGGCAAATTCTTAAGGCCCCTTTGAGAGTAGCATACCTTTGCTAAGCTTATTCCAGAATGATGTCATGTCACCAAGTTTAAATGTATAGATCAACTTCTTGTTGCTATAGCCTAAATTTTTATCTTGTTATTGGGTCTTTTAAAAGTCCCAAGGTCTCATTTCCTCTCTTTTGTTCTCCCTCTCACTTCTCACTTGTCTATTTTCATCTCAACTTTCACTCTTCAATGTCCACTTTTATCAGCAATGGACCAAAATATGTGCAACAAATGTGCCTGATATGAAGAAGACATGGACTCCTCCTCTGGTGAGTGTAAGGGTGACCTGGTTGCCATGTTACGTTGGCTGAGCAGGGAGAAACCTTAGTATCATTTCTGGACTTCTTGTTAGAGCTGGTGCGGATCAGGACTGAAGCAGAGGGTCGGGGTAGTGTCCTTGATATAAGGTAACCAGGAGTCAGGATGAAGTCAGCACATAGACTTTGGGACTGAGGCAGAGTACTTCAGGTGGGAGGTTGGACTTGCAGCCTCAGCTTATGTGTTGTGCCCTCCTACTGCCCTAGCATGTATTTCAGGAAGTCAGAACCAAAGCGGAGTGAGGCAAGATAGAGAGAGGAGGATAGGGAGACAGGGAGCTAGTCCACTGCTTGATTTGATTATCAGACTGAAGAGTACAAGCCAAGTACCTATGGTATATATACTACTGGCCTTACAAACTATGACTTGTACTGATTATGTGTGGAGTGAAGTGGAGACTGATATAGTTACAAATGGATTCCAAATGGATTACAAATGGAATGGAAACTGGTACAGGTATGGAGACTGATAATGTATCTTGACTACAGATGGGAAATGGAGACTGGGAAATAGAGACACCAAGGGTCAGGTGACCATGGCATGTGTGGAGATGGTTGTGTGATCAGGGCAATGGGTTGTGGTTGGAGCAAGTCAGGGCCAAGTTGGAGGGCAGAGGGTTGTTATGTGGAGCGCACATGGAGTCGAGAAGCTGAAGTATAATGGTTAAGCTCTGGGTTTGGCATGGATATGACAGTGCCCCCCCTTTAGGGCCGAGCCTCAAGGCCCTAGGTGGTCTAGACTGGGGCCTATCAGAAAACTCTGCTGGGGTATAAAAACAGGGTGAACTGGTTTGGGTTGGGAGAACACAACTTAACCCCATACTCCCATGAGCAGACAACCATCCTGACAACTGACCACCGCAGAGTGCAAGGTGCAACTGCTGAGGGAGAAGGCAGAGCAAGAGGAACAACAGTGACTGGAAATCAAGAGGTTGGAGGAGGAGGAGCGGCAGCAGCTGATAGTGCTGCATCAGTGACAAGCAGAGGAGCAGGCAAGGTGTTAGAGCCAGTGCGGGTCGGGACCAAAGCGGAGGGTCAGGGTGGTATCCTTGATATAGGGTAACCGGGGGACAGGGCAAAGTCAGTGCATAGACTTCGGGACCGAGGCGGAGTACGTCGGGCGGGGGGTTGGACTTGCAGCCTCAGCATATGTGCTGTGCCCTCCTACTGTCCTAGTCCGTATTTCAGGAAGTCAGGGCCGAAGCGGAGCGAGGCAGAAGAGAGGAGAGGATAGAGAACAGGGAGCTGGTCCACTGCTCGATTCGATTATCAGACTGAGGAGTACAAGCCAAGTACCTACAGTATATATACTACTGGCCTTACAAACTATGACTCGTACTGATTATGTGCGGAGCGAAGCGGAGGCCAATATGGTTACAAACGGATTACAAACAGATTACAAATGGAATGGAAACCGGTACAGGTGTGGAGACCGATAACGTATCTTGACTACGGACAGGAAATGGAGACTGGAACTAGAGACACCAAGGGTCAGGTGACCACGGCACGTGTGGAGGTGGTCGCGTGATTGGGGCAGTGGGTTGCGGTTGGGGCAGGTCGGGGCCGAGTCAGAGGGCAGAGGGTTGTTGTGTGGAACACACGTGGAGTTGAGAAGCCAAAGTTTAAATGATTAGACTCTGAGTTGGCATGGATATGACACAAGGGAGTACCTGGTGGAAGAGATCAGGTGGCAACAAGACAAGGCTGCCAAGGCAGAGCATCAGGCAATTTGGGCCAGACTCATTGCAACTACTGTGGGGGCATCATCAAGCTGCCTACTGGAAGAACTGATGGAGGTAGATATGGAGGAGTTGGAATCCAATTACACAGATAGTGATGAGATGGAAGATGAGGAGGAGGAGGAGGAGGAGGACTCTGGGGATACAGGGGGTAAGGGCAAAGCAAGGGTGAGGGTGGCCCTGCGATGGGGCCATGTGAATGTATTTGGGGGTGAGAACTCCTGCTGGAGGTGTGAGCGAGATGGGGTCCAGTGCAAGGTTGCCAGCGGGTGAGTTGTTTTTTGAAGGTTTCTGGGATACATACTGATAGGGTTTTAGTAACACCAGGAGTTGCCGTTGGTGTAGTAAAATGAAGAAATGATGTGGAAGCCAAGAGGAAATGGAGCTGAGCAGGGCTGGCAGGTTGTCAGGCCAACAGTTTGAGGGTAAGTAAAGAGTCCTGTATTGTGATGTATGCTAATCAGTGGGTGTTATAGAGTTGAAATGGCTCATCGAGGAAAAACACCAGGAGACCATCAAAAAGGTCAACATCCTGGAGGTACAGCTCAAGTGGTCCATTGCTCAATTGGGGGAGAAGGTGGACAAGGTGGAGCAGGTGGCAGGTTGTTATGAGCAACTGCAGCATTGGGAAGGGCAGGTGGATCGTAATTGGTCAAGTGGAAATATTATGGAGACTGAGAGTTTGGAGGAGAGCATTGGGGCTGCCTCGGAAGAGGTGGTGCAGGACTTGATGGAAGATGATGCTGCACAGTCACCTAGCCCCTCTGGAGATGATAAGTAATTTGGTAGTAGTTTTTGTGTTTTTTTGATAAATCTTGTTGTTTCTTGGTGTGATGGGTGATCAGTGGAAAACTCAGAGTGAATGGAGGGGGCCAGGCTTAGCAGGGTAAGAGGAATGGAAAGCCTCTACTAGATCTATGGCATGTTCAAGCTCAGTAGCTGGTAACCACAAAGACTCTTCTTCAGTGTCTTCATAACCTAACCAAATGACTTTGTAGAGGAGTTTGCATGTGCAGTGCCGATCAATCTTTGAGTTGACAATGCGAGCAATCTTGTATTCTGGCTTGCTGTCAATAGAAACTGGCATGGGTGGCGGGTCCAATTGGGTGGGTATGGTATTTGGTGTGGCCGGTTCAAGCATAGAAACATGGAAAACTGGGTGTACTCCACGCATGGAGTCAGGGAGTCAGAGGGTGAAGGAGTGGGTACTTGCTTGGGTGATGATCTCATAGGGTCCAAGGAACTTTTCAGAGAGTTTTTTGGAGGGATGGGTGGTGCAGAAGAACTGGGCTTTAATGAACACTTTTTGCCCAACCTTGAAGTCCAGAGCCAGGAGATGGCAGGCATCAGTGGAGGTCTGGTATTGTTGCTGGGCTAATGCTATTTCCGACTTCAAGGTGGTATGTAGGTTGTCGAGATCAACAGCAAAATGGCAGGCCTGAGCAGAGGTGAGGTCACATTCAGGATGAACTGTGATGTTTGGATGGTATCCTTTATTAGCAAAGAACAGGGAGATACCAGTGGTGGCACTAGGAGCATTATTGTATGCAAACTCAGCTAGTGGTAGTAATTTGGACCAATTGTCCTGTTGGTAGTTACAATAGACCTGGAGATATTGTTCCAGGGTCTGGTTGGTGTGTTCCATCTGTCCATTGCCTTCTGGGTGGTAGCCTGAAGTGAAGTGTAGTTTCATGTTGAGGGCTTGTCCCAATGAGTGGAAGAAGTGAGAGACAAATTTGGAGCCATGGTTGGAGGTAACATGTTCAGGTATGCCATGCTTGGAGAAGATGTGGAGGATGAATAGGCAGGTGAGGTTGGAGGAGGTGACAGTATTGTAGGTGGGGATGAATAAGGATTGCTTGGTGAGTCTGTTGACTACTACTAGGATGGTGTTGTAACCAGAAGAGGCAGGGAGTTTCTTGATGAAGTCCATGGAGATTGAGTTCCAAGGGCATTTGGGGATGGGGAGTTGCTTGAGGAGACTGTAGGGGTGGTGGTGCTGGGGTTTAGACCTCATACAGGTGACACAAGACTTACAGAAATCTTTGATGAAGGTGTGGACACTAGGCCAGGTGTATTCGCACTAGATGAGTTCCAGCATTTTATTCTGACCAAAGTGGCTGGCTAGGACATGATCATGCTTGTACTGGAGGACCTGAAGTCAGAGATTGTCAGTGTCAGGAACATAGATTCTGTTGTCTAAGAGGAGGAAACCTTTATCATCAACTGACCAACAGCCTTCTGGGCTAGCAAGATGGGCAGAGGCGGTCAGATCTGCTGGTAGAGTGGTGAGGATATCATGGTGTAGCTGGTTGAGATCCATGACTACAGCTGCGCAAAGGGAAGGGGCATAAAGAATGGTGGCACAGACAGAGGCCGCAAGCTGTCTGTGGGTGAACACAGGCCAGAAGTTGTGTGGGTTGACTGCAAGCTGTTCATGGGTGAGTCAGAGGCATTGGTCTCGACAATGATCTGAGCGTCGGGGGCCCAAGGAGTGAGGACAGGAGCAGATATGAATGCTTCCTTCAGGGAGTTAAAGGCTTTCCATTTCACATCTTTGTGGGTGAGGTGAGTGAGTGGAACGACAATGTCAGAGTAACCATGAATGAAGTGACAGTAGAAATTGGTGAAACCTAAGAAGGACTGGATGTCCTTGACTTTCTTAGGTTCTGGCCACTCCTGGATGGTCTTGACCTTAGATTGGTCCATTTGGAGACCATCAGGGGAAAGGATGTAGCCAAGGTATTCCACTGTGTCAGAGTGGAACTGGCATTTGTCAGGGTGGGCATATAGACCATGTTGTCGGAGCCACTTGAGGACCTCCTTGACTTGGTCACAATGGATACTATGATTGTCAGAGTATATCAGAATGTTGTCAAGATAGATAGTAACACAGATGTCAAGCATGTCCTTGAATATATTGTTCATGAACTGCTGGAAGGTGGCAGGGGCATTGGTGAGGCTGAAAGGCATAACCATCCATTTGAAGGAGCCGTAGTGGGTCTGAAAGGTGGTCTTCCATTCGTCGCCATCAGCAATGCAGACTAGATGGTAAGTGTGACAGAGGTCAATTTTGGTATATATGCAGGCTTTGCAAGGGGAGTCTAAGAGGTCGGAGATGAGTGGAAGGGGGTAGCGATCCTTCTTGGTAATATGGTTGAGACCTCTAAAATCAACACATAAATGGAGGGAGCCATCCTTTTTCTTGACAAAGAGGACTGGGGCTCCATGAGGAGAAGTGGAAGGGTGAATGAAACCAAAGGATAAATGTTTGTCAATAAAATCATATAGAGCTCCAAGCTCTGATTGTGAAAGGGAGTAAATGGTACTGACTGGAGCCTGACCACCATCCTCTAGGTTAATCTGGAGGTTGTAAGGGCAGTGTGGAGTGAGTGTGTCAGCACGCAATTTACTGAAAACATCAGCAAACTTGTGGTATTCCTCAGGGATGGACAAGAGATCAGCCAGGTCTTCAGAGACAGAAGAGGACATGGCTGATGTGGAGGCAGCAGAGAGGTTGATTCAGAATTGTTGGGAGCCAGGGAGCTTGGCAGTGCAGATAAAGGCAGGAGCATTTATCAGGGATATGTGCAGTTTCTCAAGGGGGACAGATTGGGACAAGGTCCCAGACAGGGGTGGTGAACCTAGGTCAGGAGTGTCAGGGGTGGCCATAGGTGGGGCCAATGTGGGTGCGATGCAGGTAGAGACAGAAGCAGGATTCTTGAGTAGGGATGGCCAGAAAGTAATACTGCCCAAAGCCCAGTCAATCAATGGATTGTAGCAGGTGAGCCAGTTGTGTCCTAAGACCACAGAACAGGAAGAGTTGAGCTGGGTAACATAAGTGTCCAAAATGATAGATTCACCAGAGGGGAAGGATACAGGCAGTTGCACAAGCTCTGTAGTGTAGGCATTTGAGGTCCCATCAAATAACCAAAGTTCAATAGCCAGGATGGACAAGGTTGGAATACTATGAGAATGAACAAAAGATGAGTCCACAAAACAGTGAGTAGAACCACTATCAACAAGAGCTTTGAAAGGAGAAAGAGAAGAGAAATCAGAACTAACTACATTGTCCATTGTAGAAAGCAGGTCTGAAGCGGAGAGTACAGGAGTGGAAACAGAAGATAAAGAAGTAACTAAAGGAGAAGTTAATGTAATGTGAAGAGAGTTCGGGTTGGAAAGAGCAGACACATTGAGACAGAAACTCTCTGGAGCACAGCAGAGTTCAATGCAATCCTCAGTCTGTGCAGAGGCCTGAGGACCACTGACTATTTTTCCAAGCTTGGGAGAGCCGGCGTGTCTGTCTTGGGGAGCTGAGCCTGTCGGCCTTTAGCCTTGACATCAGGGAATTTCTTCTTGTTGCAGTTGGTAGCCCTGTGATTGGGATCTGTGCAGACAAAGGCAGAGGTTATTGTTGAAACATCGTTGATGTTCCTTGGGGGTTAATTTACCATCCTTACCAAGTTTACTAGTAAGGTTGGATTTGGGTGGGGCCTGATTTCTGACCAGCGGGTGGATTGGGTGGATTGCCCTTGAAGTTATTGTTGGGGGTGCTGCCTTTGTTGTTACTGTTGGCAGGCTTGGCGGCAGGTTGGGTGTTGGACGAGGTGGATGGGGAATGGATTGCCTCCAGGTTTCCTAGAGGCTGTCAGGTCCAAAGCAGCTTTGGTGTGAGCCTTCTCACGTTGGCGCTCCCAGTAGCGAGCGTCGATCTTCATTGCTGCTGCTCGCATTTTGATGAAGGTGTCAGGCTTGCTGTTGGGCTGATTGGACAGAATGTCCTGGATGTGGTCAGAGAGGCCTTTGTAGTAGCAGTGACAAAATACTTTGTCACCCCAGTGGAGTTGGCCAGCTAGGTGGAGAAAGTCGACATTGTAGACAGCAATCTTCTTGTTGTAGTGCATTTGGAGGGAGTTGAGCTGCTCAGCAGCTTCTCTGGTCGGATCCACGGGACCAAAATTGGTCTGCAGTTCCAGGGTGAACTGGTCCCAGTCCTTGATCCAGTTGTGCATTATTCTGTGGTTGTCAGCCTCGTCAAGGCTGATTTCAAAGTGTTGCTCTGCCACACCTGTAAGGTATGTCAACGCAAAGTTGACCTTGGTGGCAGGGATAGCAAACTGAGCTGGGTTAATATGGAAGTAGAGTCAGCACTGGAAGAGGAAGGGTTTGAGTTTGGCAGGGTCGGAACCTGTAAAGATGTCAGGTTCGCAAGCTTTGGTACAGGGAGTTTGGGGAGGCTGTGGGGGTTGAGAGTTCCCACGGCCATCCATTTGGTTGGCTATGCGTTGGAAAACTTGGAGCAGGAGTCTATGATGGTCATCTCAGTTGTTGCCAGGTGGGATGTTGCTGTTGTTGTTGCCATTGTCTGATGGTTTGTCGTTGCCTGGGGGCCAATCCCCATTGTCAGAATAGTTGTTGGGATCACCAGGATCACTGGGATCAGGATTGGGGTCGGGGCCATCATTGAGGCTGTTGGGAGTCTGGAATAATGAAGGTTGTATATCTTCAGAGAACTGGTCTGGGGTCGAGGGCGTGATAGATTGTTGGCAAGAGTGAGAAACCCTTGGGGAGTTGGGTTGCAGTTCCTTGGAGGGAGGTTGTCGAATGATGCATTTGCTATGGCAAGTGGCTGGATTTACCAAAGTGTGGGGATGGGTGACTGTTCAAGAGACCATGGTTAGAAAAATTCAGAGTGTGGTGGACAGGAGGAGTTTGAGTCTGATAATACTGTTAGAGCTGGTGTGGATTGGGACCAAAGCAGAGGGTCAGGGTGGTATCCTTGGTATAAGGTAACTGGGGGACAGGGCAAACAAGTTGTAATGCTTATGACCTTCAGATGATACCTAGCCATAGTAACAGGTTCTGGAAGCAAATCTTGACAAGAGAATCTAGAAATTAGCTAATTTCCTGGTAAGGATGTTCCCTTGGAACAGCTCTAATGGTATTGAAAGATAAAAGATCAGATGGGGGTATCCAAGAGGGTACTCAGGGACAGATTGTTATGATCCGTGCTCCTTCTGTATCCGAGGATAACTGGAGACAGCCTTCAATCACTCTGCAAGGTGTCCGAGACAGTTGGCCTTGTAGAGCTTAGTGGATTGCGCTCAATGAGATAACGAGGGAACATGCCAAGTTAAGGCAGAGAGGGTTAACAACTGCTGTTAACAAGATTAAAGCTTAGGGCTTTAATCTCTACTTGTACAGGCCTTATATACCTATGAGATACTATATACTTGTTATAGGTAGTTGGGCTGTTCTACTGGTTGTCCACAGTCTTGGCCATGATGCGCATCCTAGCTGATGGCATCCTACTGTTATTTATATTACAATGAGTCAGTGTCCTCGTTCTTACTGCTGTGCGATGTTCCATCGCTTTCCTCTGACTCATAATCTCTTTCTCCCAATTTTATCTCCATGGAGTCTCCTCCATTCTTGCTCTCCACTCTCTTGGTACTTCCATCTACATCAGAGGTTGGATCGGCTGATCCATGGCTGTCCTCTTCGTCCTTGGGGTATTCCAGAATATCCTCCAGAGTTATCTCCATTCCCGCTTCTCTTGCCAGGTCCTGCATGGTGTTATAATATTCCCCTTCTTTGTCTTCATATTCCTGTGCTCGTAACTGGTCTATGGTCTCCTGTACCCATCTTGTAAAGTCGAATAGTTGTTCCTGTTCCTCTCGATCTGGACTATTCATAACATTATCCCCTTCATAAGGTCTGATGTCCTCATCAGACATATCCTCAGTATAGTCCAACAGGCTCTCCTGTGATGTTTGATTCAGCAACAGGATCCCAGTCATAGTAAGGGTCGGGTTCTGGAGAGTTGCTTCAATAGCTTGGTGGTCTGGGGACAGCAGGTCTTGGGTGAGGTCAATGATGAGGGGTTCTCTGGAGCAAGTGGTGACGGGTGTGTTGAATGACCAATTCAGGAAGTCGGTGGCTTCTACCAGTAGATGTGGTGGTGGCGTTGGTGGCTGGAATGATGATGGGGGCACCTTGAATCCGGGTGTGGAGGGGTCTGGCTGAGGTGGGGCGCTGCTCGGTGTTTGCAATAATGTGTCAAATATTGTTGTTTGTGGTTTTGTGTGTGAGGGATCGAGCTCTGCTTGGTATTCCTTGTGAGTGGCGATACAGGCCAGGTACCATACTTGCGGGTTGATGTTGGTAAGGATTTCTTTTGCAGTGCTTCTCAGTAATGGCCAGGGGCAATCTTTTGACAATATCGACATTGGTAGCACAGGCATCCTGCCTTGATATGGCCGTATCGACGGCAGCAATTGCAGCAAGTTCTGGTGTTGGGTAGGTGGTTGGTGGTAGTCCCGGTGGGGGCATCATTAGAAGCAGATATAACTTGTATAGTACTTGGTGGTTGGTTATTCGTATCCACCATGGGAGGGTTGGAAGGTTGGGTGGCGGTCCCGATAGGTAGGACAGGGTGGTCCTGACTTCCACTTCCATTGCTCGTGCTTGGGATCGTACTCTCGAATGGGAATTCGGTGAGAGTGGTTGATAGCATGGCAGAAATGGTAGCACAGTCCTGTTCCTCTGTTACACTAGAAAGAATAGTGGTGCATAGTTCTTGGAATTCTGTTGTTCAGTCGTAGACAAGGTGCTTGTGATACAGAAGAGCAGTAAATGTCTTCCAGCAGGTGTCGACCAGGGGTACCATCGCTGGACTGCGTTTAAGACGGGTTCCAGTAATATGAAAGGGAACTTCATGTAAAAGGATGGATCGTATTTTGGGTTGATTGGAGGGAAGGAAGGTATGCCGGATGATATAAGGACTGTTGGTCCTGTCTGGTTGGTTGTCAACAGTATCGGTGGCAGGGCCAGGTTGGCTATTTCCTGTGACGTGGTTTGCCAGGGATATGATTCTTTCCTGGATGAGAAGGCATCCATCGTTGTCTGGCTCTGGGAGGTCTGGAGTGGTTGCTCGAGTATTGGGTGGTTGGGTCATTGGTGGGGTTGTCTAGTTTGTGGGTCCTTTTATATTCTTCAATGATTTCCTTGGCGTTCTCCAGGTTTGCTTCTGGCTCCCAGGAGTCCTCAGTGGGAAGGTATCCTTTCCATCTGACTAGAAATTGATACTTGTTCTGGAATCTTCTGTGGCGCAGTATTGACTCGACCTTGTATTCTTCTTCTCCATTGACAAGGTCGGGAGGCGGGGCTGAGTTGTATTCCCCATGTGTGTTGTTCTCTTCTGCAGGCATTAGGAGGCTTGCATGAAACTTGTTGTGGATCTTCCATTTGATGGGTAATTTTAGCTCATAGGTAACAGGTCCAAGTTTTCTTGTTATGGTGAAGGGACCTTCTCGGCGTTGGGCCAGTTTCTTTGAGGTGTACTGAATTGGGAGGTTGCAGTTGTCTAGCCAAACCTTTTGTCCAACTTTTAGATTGATATCTGGCTGGTTATATCTTGCAGCCATTTTTAGTCTGGCTTGTTCATGCGCAGCTTGAGCTTCTTGGCATATCTTGGCGAGGCATTTAAACTTTTCTCCTATTGCTGGAATGTTCATTGGCTCCTTGGAGGTCGGAAATCCTTTGGGGGTTGATCCATAGAGGAGTTCAAATGGGGTATGTTGGCATTTGGCATGTGTCTTTGAGTTGTGAACATATTCTAGGAGTGGAAGTGCCTTTACCCATTTGTTCGGGTTTGATGAGCAATAGATGCCAAGGTATAGTTCTATTTTTTGATTGAATCACTCTGTTTGTCTGTCTGTCTGCGGGTGGTAGGCAGTAGAGAGTGCTTGTTCAATTCCAAGTTGTTTGTAGAATTCTTTCATGGATTTAGCGGCAAATCTGGGGTCGTGATCGCTGAGAACCTTTTCAGGGAGGCCAAATCTAGAGAATAGCCATTTGATAAGAATTTCGGCAATCTTGTCCATGTTGGCAGTTTTCACAGTAGGTTCTAGAATTATCCCCTTCATAAGCTGGTCAACCATGACCAGTATAGAATCATGGGGTCCATCCGGGGGTAGGTCTGTGATGAGATCCATTGAGATGTTCAAGAATGGACAGGTAGAGTGGGGTCCAGGGATAGGTTGAAGCAGTGGCTTCAGGGGGTGGTGATTGATCTTGTATTGTTGGCAAGCACCACATCCTTGGACATAGTTCTTGACAAATGATTGCATCCTGGGCCAATAGGCATACTCCTGGAGTTTTCTAGTGGTTTCTGCAATTCCAGGGTGTCCTGCGGTTGGTGAGTCATGTACTCTTTGCAGTAGGCAGTGTCTGAGATGTAGATCTTGAGGTATAAATAGCTTTCCATGGACATGTGGGTGTCCTGAGTCATCTTCTTGGGCGATGTTGGTCTGTTTCTTCCTTTTCCACAGCTCCTTTATTTCCTGTTTGGTAGTTTCATCAATAATATGGATGTGCTGTGGTCATTCTGGGGTGAAGAATTTATCGGGTAGGGCAACAATCTGCTTGTTGTCTTTTATCTTGGGTTCGTGATTGGGTCATCTTGAGAGGGCATCTGCTGGTCCATTTTTCTTTCCAGGGATGTGCTGGATTTCGATGTCAAATTGCTGCATGTAGGCAATCCATTGGGCTTATCTTCTACTGAGATCCTTGGGTTTTCTCCAGCGGTGAAGGTTGTCATGATCTGACCATATAATGGTCTTGTGAGATAATCCTTCTATGTGATGGCGCCATTCCTTGAGTGCTCGGATTATGGCGAAGAGTTCTTGTTTGGAGCAATGGTAGTTGTGTTCAGCTGGTGAGAATCCTTTTGAGAAGTATGTGACCAGGTGTTTAACTCCATTATTGTCATGTTGAAGGAGGACTGCTCCTGATGCAAATAATGATGTGTCACATTTGATTTCGAAAGGTTTGTCTCGGTCTGGTACCATTAGTACTGGTTCGCTTTGAAATTTTCTCTTGAGGGTGTCGAAGGCATTTTGGCATTCTTCTGTCCATCCGAATTTCTTGGTTTTGGACATTAGAGTGTTGAGGGGTTTAGCCCATGTGGTGTATTGATGTATAAACTTCTGGTAGAAGTTGCAAAATCCTATGAATTTGCGTACATCGCGTGGGGTAGTTGGTGTTGGCCATTTGGCAATGCCTTTAAGCTTTGCTGGGTCCATTGAGACTGAGTCCGGAGTGATGATTACTCCTAGATATTCGAGTCATTGGCATTTGAATTTGCATTTCTCAGTCTTGAGGTATAGATCATTGTCTTTGAGTATCTTGAGTACCTCTCTTGTAAGACATCAGAGTTCTTGTTTTGTTTTTGCGTGGATGAGAATGTCATCCATGTAAACAATTACTCCTCCATTATCGATGAGTTTTTGGAATAACAAGTCCATCATGGTTTGGAAGGTTGCTGGGGAGTTGCACATTCTGAAAAACATAACTGTAGGTTCAAATAGTCCTCGGGGTGTTCTGAATGCTCCTTTCCATTCATCTCCTTTGTGTATACGGATGTTATTATATCCTGCTCGTACATCAAGTTTGGTAAAGTATCTTGATCCTCGGAGTTTGTCGAGAATATGTGAGATGAGGGGAAGATTGTATGCGTTCTTGACGGTGTGTTTGTTAAGGTACCTGTAATCTTGACAGGGGTGTAGTTTTCCATCTTTCTTTCCTACAAAGAAGAAAGGTGAGGCCATTGGTGACTTGGATGGTCGGATGTATCCTTTTTGAAGATTTTCTTTGAGAAACATGTCAAGTTCCTTTTTTTTGTTAAGGGAGAGTCAGTAGGATTTCATTGCAATTGGTTTGAATAATTCCTTGAGTTCAATCTTGTGATCCCATGGTCGTTGTGGGGGAAATCATTTGGCTTGTTTCTTGCTGAATACTGGGAGGTATTCATGGAATTCTGTGGGTACGACTTTTGTTATCAGAAACCACATCAGAAGGACGGTTACTTTTAACTCACATTCCCATGTCACTATGAAACTATCAGTAGTGTACATCAGAAGGACTATTCTTAGTATACGCCTCATGTTTTCTTATCTCTGACTCATAGTTACCCCGGTCTGGATTATTATAGTAGGAGTACAGCCACACTTAGAAGTATATAAGGATACAGTACAATACCTTGTATCCTTATCTTAGTGTTATACAGTTCTTGCCTCCTATACCTCTTTGCCCTTAAAACTGGCTGGACTATAGTGCTCCGTCGTCTCTAAGTCACGCCTAGTAGGACAAGACCAAGTCTGTATAGACATCTTGCCACGAACGCCATGCTACTCAAGAGCGAACCCCTAACCCGGGTAACAAAACACTAAGATACTCTGCTGCTTATCTCTTGCTCGCCCTCTACTCTGCTCTGCTCTGCCGATGTATTAAACGCGTCAAGGTACCCTGGTCGTTCAAAACAACATGCAAAAGAAAACCGCCTCTCTGTGTAGCTATCGCTACGTCCCTCAACCTCTCCCCACCAGAAGACCTGGCTTACTTACTCATTTTCGTTTTCACCTCTACCGCCACCCTCATCGCCTATCGAATCATAACCCTAGAACTCGAACGTATCACGTGCCCCTGTCACTGTTGCGTCGTCAGATCGTGGAACCTGTATTCAGGAATATCCATAATCGCCACCCAATTCTTCATACTTCTAGCGATAATCGATCGCTAGACAAATATCACCACACCTCCAAAGAAATTCTCGGCCCGAGAATCCCCATCACCCCCTCCTCCCAAATCGAGAGGTAGAATCTCAGGATCAGGAACCCAGAACCCGGATCCCAGAAGAAAACCTATCCCCACTCAGACACCATCCCCATTCTATCCCCCATCTCCATTCGACTCACCTACTCCAAGTACATCAACACATACAAGAACAAGCTTTGCTGACAAACTAGCAGAACGACAAAGACTACAACATGAAAAGGAATTAAAAGAACATTATGAAGAAGAAGAAAAAAGACGCAAACTAGCCGAAGAATACCATGCTAAAGTAGACCCACTAAACGACTACGAACTCCAAAGACTTAAAAACGCCCTCAAACAACCAAGAGGACTTTCCACGTCAGAAGAGAACTTACTCACACGCCACGAATACGCCGTAAATCAGGGAAGAACTCCCCCAGCAGACAACGACTCTGACGTCTATATAACAGACGACAACCAATCAGATCCCGATCCACAACCACCCGCATTACCCGCACCAACCGTACCCTTAGCCCTACCGGCTCCCCCGTTACGACCAACGCAACCACCATCACCACCACCACCACCGCCACCAGGACAATTACAAATAATGGCAGCCGCAGCTACCCCAAAGGAGTTAGGACTCCTCAAACCCATCGCCTTTGATGGAACTAGAAGACTATTCGAAGATTGGATCTTCCAATGTGAAGTTTACGTGCTCACCAATGTGACCACTTACAACACCGACCTCGCTAGGACCCTATTCGTCCTTTCGATGATGCAATCAGGAGATGCCCGAGCCTGGGCTAGACAATACCTCCACAAGAGAAATGCCCAAACTCCACAAGGACAACCCATAGTTATGGAATCATGGGACAACTTTACCGCTCGACTTAGAGCCGACTTTACCCCAGCAGACGAACATGCGTACGCGCATACCAGACTTCAAACACTGCACCAAGCAGGCAAACCAATGACTGAATTCAACGCTCAGTTCAAAGAACTCGTCCGACAATCAGGACTAAATGAAGATCACACATTAATCGATCTATACCGCAAGGCAATCGATCACCGCATTGCCATGAAGATCAACGAATCGGAAAACCCTCCGACTACTATCACCGCTTGGTACACCCGAGCAAATAAACTCGATGACAATTTCCGTCAAATCAACGCCCTCTACGGCACCCCCAGAAACACGTTTCCCCAAAGAAACCAATACCAACCCAACCGCGGACCAAGCCGTCCAAACAATAACGTGCCCTACGCACAATTCTACCAAAGGAGCAACGCTCCGCAATTCACCCCACGTGACCCACATGCCATGGAAGTAGACCATGTCACAATAGAAGAAGGATTCAAAGATCCTTATCCCGAAATCCCACAACTGGAATATACCGAAGAAAACTCCACACAAGAACCGTTGGAGTTAGATGCTGTTGTCACCAGACAACAAATGAAATCATACCAAAACCAGGAATGCTTCCGATGTGGAGCCAAAGATCATTGGGTCAGTAAATGCCCTCAACCGCCACCAGCCAGACGCTTCCCAGGAATGCGCACCAACCCTCCTCGCCCTGCGAGAAACCCTAACCGTCCCTTTCCCGGACAACAAAACACTCATCCCAGATTTCCAAACCAGAACACCCAACAATCACCGCAACGCAAGTATTCCCTTGCCGTCGCAGAAGTCGCATCTCAAATGTGTCAAATGGTCGATGATCTCGATCCTGAACTCCAACAAGAACTCCACTCCGTGCTAGCCGAGGACCCGGAGATGCGTCCATTCCAGGATTTTTAAAAAGGAACGCTGTCGACAGATGTGCCCCTGCACGTTCCAGAACTCAGAAGGACATTTCGTACTCTCACTCCCAGAAGGACATTTTCTCGATAAACTCTGTACAATTACAACTATCCCCGAATAAACAATCCCTTTTCTTACCCATCGAGATTTGGAGTGAACGGACATCAAAACCTGTGGCCATCACCGCCCTGATAGACTCAGGAGCCCAAGGGAATTTCATCTCCCACAAAGTCGTTGAATGACATGGTTATCAAACAAAACGGCTGGACCAACCAATTCCCCTCAGCAACGTTGACGGAACTGACAATCAACATGGCAAGATCCATGAATACATCAAAATCAGAACCATCATCGATGGAAGAGATTGCACACTAGAAGCGTACATCACGAACACTGGTGAGAAGGACCTCATCATTGGATTTCCCTGGTTGGAACAATACAATCCCGACATCAACTGGAAAACCAAGACATTCTCTTGGAAACCTCAAATCGATCACCAGGACTTCTCGAAACTCCTCAGAACCCTACGACGACCCGTCGAACTCAACTCCATTGCCATGGATATAATGGCTGGAAAAACCTCTCTACCCGAGGAAAACCCCAAAGAATACGTCAACCTGTCAAATGTTGACCTCGACACCTTCTCTCTAGAAAGAGAAATGAACCCAATGCTTCTAACCCCATTGGAAGTAAATGCCAAAGCAACACACGCTACAACGCTCCACAATGAGCAACATAACCTGACAAAGATGGCAAACCAAAAAGGAAAACAACCAGAATCAAACAAGGAACCACCCGAGATCCCTCGGAGATTTGCCCGATGGGCTAAAATATTCAATAAGAAAGCCTCCGAACGATTCCCACCACCAAGAACATTTGATCATGAAATCAAACTAAAACCGACATTCGAAGCAAAATCGATGAAACCTTATCAAGTGGCACCTGCCGAAGAAAAAGCGCTGAAGGAATTCATAGACGAAAACCTCCGAAAAGGCTACATCCGCCCCTCAAAATCCCCTATGGCATCACCCTTCTTCTTTGTTGCCAAGAAAGGAGGAGACCTCCGACCCTGCCAAGACTATCGTTATCTAAATGATCATACCATCAAAAACGCCTACCCAATCCCCATGATTTCCTCTATCATGGATAAACTCAAAGGAGCTAAGTATTTCACCAAGCTCGATGTCCGCCTAGGATACAATAACGTCAGGATCAAAGATGGCAATCAATGGAAAGCAGTGTTCAAGACTCCCATGGGTCTTTTCAAACCGACTGTCATGTTTTTCGGACTTTGCAACAGTCCCACGACGTTCCAACATATGATGGACACGTTATTCTCCGAAATAATGGAGAAAGGAGGAATCATCATTTACATGGATGATATCCTAATCTATGGTAAAACCCAGGAAGAAACCGACTGACTTACGGAAAAAGTACTGCAAATCCTGCAGGAAAACGACCTCTACCTCAAAACGGAGAAATGCAAGTTCAACAAACAACGACTCGAATACCTAGGCATGATCATCACGCCAGACAAGATCAAAATGGATCCCGGAAAACTCAAGGAAATAGAAGACTGGCCAGTGCCAAAAACAGTCCGACACGTTCGGAAATTCATTGGATTTTGTAACTTCTACCGGAAGTTCATCCGCAACTACTCTCACCACACCAAACCCCTGAACCAACTCCTTTCCAAATCAAACAAATTTGAATGGAAAGAAGAACAACAGAAAGCATTTGAAACGCTCAAGAATGAATTCCTAAAGGAACCGGTACTCCTCATGCCCGACTCCACAAAACCCTTCGAAATAGAAGCCGATGCTTCTAAATTCGCATCAGGAGCTGTCCTGTATCAATACGATATCAACGGAATATGGAAACCCATATCATTCTATTCAAAGACGTTCGGACCAGCGGAACGCAATTACGACATCTATGACAGGAAGCTCCTCGCTATTATCTGAGCCCTCGAAGAATGGCGCCACTACCTCCTTGGCAGCCCCCATACTGTCCATATCAGAACGGATCACCAAAACCTAACATACTGGCGTAAACCCCAGAAAATCAATCGCCGACAAGCATGATGGGTCCAGACCCTCGCTGATTACAACTTCAAATTAGAACACGTCCCAGGATCAAAGATCCCTGCACCAGACGCCCTATCAAGATGTCCAGACCACATCCCTGATGAAGACAATGATAACAAAGATGTCACTATGCTTCCAAACAACCTCTTTGTCGCCACCGCTGACATAGAAGACCAAAACCTGATCACAATATTCCCAGAACACCTCTTTATTGCCACCGTCGATACGAAACTCCAAGAAAGAATCACAGAATCACCCAAATACGATGCTAGAACCACCGAAGCGTTCAAACTCCTAAAAGAAACCCACCCTAACGCCGCCAATAAGGACTTCGGAACAGTTCCGACCCCAAATGGTTCACTCCTCACTTTCCAAGAACGTGTCATTATTCCAGAAGACCTCCAACTCAGATGCGATGTCATTACAAGATACCACGACCACCCTACACGTGGCCACCCTGGAGAACAGGAAACATACCGCCTTGCCAAGAAAGAAGTATACTGGCCAGGAATGTCGACGTTCATAAAGAACTACGTTAAAGGCTGTCCAGAGTGTCAGCAACATAAAATCATACGCAGACCGGATCGCGCACCGACTCAACCGATCCCCCCACCAGCATCTAAACGCCCATTTGCCCAGATCTCATGGGATCTTATCACCGGTCTACCACCTAGCACCGGCCATAATGCGATATTGTCCGTGGTGGACCACAGCCTTACGAAGGGGGTAATTTTCATCCCAACCTCAGATCAATCAAACGCCGACGACATCGGACGACTATTAATAGAAAAAGTCTTCACCAGATTCGGACTACCCGACAAAATCATATCAGATCAAGACCCCAGATTCGCCGCCAACTCCCTCCGACAACTAGCCAAACATCTAAATATCCAACAAGCATTCTCAACTGCATACCATCCCCAGACAGATGGTTCCACCGAACGATACAATCAAGAAATCGAAACCTACCTCGCCATATACTGCACCAGAAACCCCCTTGACTGGTCAGAAACCCTTCCTATCACCGAGTTTGCACACAACTCCAAAATACATGCCTCGAGGCAGAAATCCCCATTCGAACTAATCATGGGATACAACCCTCCACCGATACCCACGGTAATGGAAACATCGAACTTTCCATCAGTAGACGAACGCATCAAACTCCTTGATGATGCTAGAAAAGAAGCACACGCGGCACATCAACTCTCCGCCGACATTATGAAACAAAGAACCAAAAGAACTGTCAAACCCCTTGAAACACATCAAAAAGTATGGCTAGAAGCCAAGAACCTCAAACTTCCCTTCATGTCTAACAAAATATCCCCAAAACGACTAGGACCCTTCCTTATCACAGAAGTCCTATCACCGCTCACCTACAAACTAAAACTTCCGATCAAATGGAAGATACATCCAATATTCCACAGAAACCTTCTAACTCCATACACCGAAACAGAAGCATACGGATCTCATCCGACCCCACCACCACCAGACATCATCAATGAAGAAGAAGAATACGAAATAGAAGCCATTCTAAACCACCGACAACATCGTGGAAAATTCCAATACTACGTCAAATGGAAAGGATACTCCCACATGGAGAATGAATGGATCACCGACGAAACACTTCATGAAAATGCCAAAGAATACTTGACCGAGTATAAAGAAGCTTATGGAATTCTCCAGAAAGAACAGGAACCCACCAGAACCAACCAAAGACAACTTCGCTCCCACAACAAACGTACTTAAAGATGCCCATGAACCTCAACCTCACTCGCCCCCAAACTACTCCCCCTTTTTCAACAACACCTTCACCAACCTCCTCATCATCCTCCATCGTCATCATAAACAATGCAAGCGTCGAACATACAACACTTCAAACAACTCCCGTTCCGGCCCCGTCTCCCTACACCCCCTCTCACACCTTCGCTGCAACATACGCCTCCCCCAGGGATGAGACCCCTGACCCCAACGACACCCCAGAACCAACAGCCGCCCCAGCCGCCTCCCTTAGATACCATACAGCTGGAGTACGATCATATGGACCAGATCACCTTTCTGATGGAGATCTGCGTGAGGCTGCCACCGACAGAGCCTTTACGACTAAATTGGAACACACTCCAATTTCAGAATACGACCGACAACTCTGGTACAACTATACCCACCACATACGACAGACTAAGGCTCTCGCTACTGCGTACAATACGCAACGTGCCTGGGCAGAATCACTTGAGTGACTTCTCCGCTCAAGATTGGGCCTCATGTCCGAGGTGTCGAAGAACCTACCCAAACGAAATGAGGTACATACCTCACAGCCCCCCACCACAACCATCCCCACCACTACCACGACGACCACTGCCGCTATCATCACCACTGCCCCCAGTAAGGGAAGAAAGCCTGCCAGTATCAGAAATCCCTTCAGACTTCTCACCCCCACCAAGGACACCACCCACACCGTCGCCAGTAACAATGTCCTGATTTGGAACTCCCCCAATCCCATTCACCCACGAACCAACCCCCGAACCACCGACAGATCGGTCTGCATCCAATGCAGACACACAGGACACTGGGCCATGGATTGCCCCCAATTTGCCTGCCTCGGATGCAAGCAATATGCCCCAGGGCACTACTCATACGATTGCATCAAATACAGATGCCCCCACTGCGCCATCTTCCAACCGCGCCATAAACGGACCGAATGCCCAAGTCGAAAGACTCAACACGCCCCCTACTCCAGAAATCCTACAACCCATCCCTCGACCATTCCCACAACTCACCATCGATACATCAATCTCACCCATGACGATTATTACGAGGAGTGCTACAACAACGTGGCCGAATCAAACATCACAGGAGAACCATGCGGTTCCTTCTGAAGCAAACCAACTTACCCCACCAGAAGAAAGAATCGAAAGTCCCCATTTCAGATGCCTTCTATATGATATCTTTTACCCAGGACAGCCCCCATCCCCAGAAACCGCCACCATACTCGATCTTCACAGAACTCCCACTCCTACCTTCTCCCCCGTCATTCCCCCCAGACCAGACTCCACCGACCTACCACAGATCGATTACTACGAACCAAACTACCTAGCCGAATACCCAGAAGAAGGAAACTAACGAGTTGTATGGAAAACAACTCTAGAAACGGACCTAATGTTATCAGAAACCACATCAGAAGGACGGTTACTTTTAACTCACATTCCCATGTCACTATGAAACTATCAGTAGTGTACATCAGAAGGACTATTCTTAGTATACGCCTCATGTTTTCTTATCTCTGACTCATAGTTACCCCGGTCTGGATTATTATAGTAGGAGTACAGCCACACTTAGAAGTATATAAGGATACAGTACAATACCTTGTATCCTTATCTTAGTGTTATACAGTTCTTGCCTCCTATACCTCTTTGCCCTTAAAACCGGCTGGACTATAGTGCTCCGTCGTCTCTAAGTCACGCCTAGTAGGACAAGACCAAGTCTGTATAGACATCTTGCCACGAACACCGTGCTACTCAAGAGCGAACCCCTAACCCGGGTAACAACTTTTCTTGGGTCATCATTTTTCTTTTCTCCATGTTCTATGGCAAGGAATTGCGATGCTGAGGCTTTGAAGTTGATTTCTTCAAAGCTAGTAGGCTTGAGGGTGGAGATGTGATTGAGTTGGTCATTATATATCCAATCAGGTTCCATAGATTGGATGAGTTCTCAGTAGATAGTGTTGTCCCAATGTTCGTTTCTCCAGTGTAATTGTTTGGCATCCCAGTCGATATCTGGGTTATGTTCTGCAAGCCAGGGGAATCCAAGGATGAGTCTTGGGCTTCCAAGGGAGACTACTTTTGGTTTGATCTCCATGTTCTTTCCATTTACCATTAGGTTGAGGATCATATAATGGATGGCTGTCCCATTTTTGTTAATGGATCCATCGGCATTTCGTACCTCAATGGGTCAGTTGAGGGGTACTGTCTTGAATGAATGTTGTCTGACCATTCCAGGGTTGATGAAATTTCCTGCTGCTCCTGAGTCGAGTAGGGCAAGTAGTTCCACGCTTTCGGGTCCTTCCTTAGTGATTTTGTGTTTTCGGATTTGGCAGGGTAGATGTATTACACATGCTGATGATTCCTGTAGTTTTACGACATTAATATTATTATGTGGATGGTGAAAGGAAGGGGGTCTTTGTGGAGGGCTAGACATAGTGGCTAGTCTCCTTAGGCAAAATCCTTAACCAGAGGGGCATCTGGGTGATTGGATTCATTTGCGAAGTGTTCATAAATGTCCTCGACTTCTTCGTTAGTTGCATCTTCTAGTATGTTGTATAGGGAGTTCTTCTTCCTATAACTTGCTTGTTTTCTTCTGGATATTGCATTTGACCGGTTTCTGGCATCCAAATTGCAGGGTAATTTGGATCAGCGATATATGGTTTTCTTGGTGGGGCATTCGTGGGTGAAGTGTCCAGTCTTGCAGCAGTTGAAGCATCTCTTCTCCTTGAGATCCTTTCTCTGGGCATCTGTGAGGATTGCATTGAGGGCTTCACAGGTGCACTCCTGTACCAACTGGTGGAGTCTGTCTTCTTCGGTCTCCTTGTCTTCATCAGCTTCCTCGGTGAGTAGATCTGGCTCTTCCTCATAGTCAAGGTTGTAGACCGCTTTGGCAAGTTGGTCAATATCCATTGCATTAGGGTCTGTCACTTGATAGGGGAGTGGGACACGGCATGTAAAAGCATTTCTTTTCCCTTTAAATGAGCGAGGGCGCAAAGTCATTGGAAATGAGGGACCTCCTCGAGTTTGCATATAGTCGTGTTGAGTTTGTAATATTTGATATGCTGTTCGAGCTTGCTTGAACCAGTTGCTAAGTTTGTTTCCCAGATTGAGGCTAATTGTCTTGATTGTGACGGGGTGATCCAGCCCGTTCTTGAAATAGTTGACCGCCACCACTCCATCTCCAAGGTTGGCCTGATAGGCAAGTATCTGGAACTGGGATATGCAATTGTTGATATATTGTCCATTCTGTTTGAGGTGGCGGATTCTGTCCATTGTGTCTGCAGGGACATTATTTGGGGCGAAGGATGTGTCAAGTCCTTCCAGGAATTTCTTCCATGTCGGAAGGGTCTGGCTTCCATCAAGTTCCTTGTTTGATTCCAAGAATGCTCCTCTCCATGTTGCGGCGGGGCCAGTGGACATGTATGAAAGGGCAAATTGTATCTTGGTCTTGTCATTGGAAAAGGCTCCAGGCTTTGCATCAATGTATAATTGTACAGTGTCCTTCCAGAGGCGGTAATAGTCGGTCTCTCCATTAAAGGTTGGGGGTGTATTGATCTTTGCAGAGGAGGCCATATTGTTAGTGTCAGAGGTTGTGGATTCCTTGCCAGAAGTGTGAATAGACCCGGTAGTGGGGCTAACTTCGGATGGTTCAGATTGTACAGGGGAACTGGATTGAGACGGTGAGTGTACTGGTGATCCAAGTGGTGATATAAGGGGTGAAGATGTTCTTGGGGGTTCCTGTTGCGAAGTGTTGTCGCGAGGTCTTGTACTTGTTGAGGGTTGAGGACCGCAGGATGGGGCAGGTGTTCTATGAATTGGCTCCCCGAGCTTTGAGCGGGTAGAGGTGGCAGTTCTTTCAGGTGGTGGTTGTTTGGGTAGGGATTGAAGAACTGATGCTGGGGGTGCTGGGTATCCTGGATCTTCTGTTCGATGTTGAACTCTCTCAATAGGTTGTGTGGGGTATGGTGCGGAACCAGAGGGTGAACGAGTGAGGGGTATAGGTTTTGTTTTCTTTTTATGGTCCGTTGTGGAGGGGATGTGAAGTCGGGTTCGGAGTTGGTTGTCGACCAGTCAGAACTGTTAGATTCTTCGTAGTCGGTGGCAAGGGGGTTGTTTCGGTTTGTAGACAGGGTGTAGAGGGAAGAAGTCGAAGGTGAGGGTGGGGGTGAGGGTGAATAAACAATGCTTGCAGGTGCGTTATCCCAATCGACGCTTGAAGGTGCGGATGACCTATATACAACACTTATGGGTGCATTATCCCAATCAACACTTAAAGGTGTGGATGACCTATCAATGCTTTTGGTGTGGATGACCTATCAACGCTTTTGGTGCGTCTGACCAAGGGTGTAGAGGGTATGGTGGCCTGCTCTACGGGGGTGTATCACCAGACAGCGACAAGGTGTGTCATCAGATATGGTTGGCACTTGGATAGCGATAAAGCATATCATCTGCTGGTGTGGAAGGGTAGCGACAAGGTGTACCAATACCACGGGGTGTACGATGGAGGTTATCCAAAGGAAGCTTTAATCTAATGTTATGATCCGTGCTCCTTCTGTATCCAAGGATAACTGGAGACAGCCTTCAATCACTCTGCAAGGTGTCCGAGATGGTTGGCCTTGTAGAGCTTAGTGGATCGCGCTCAATGAGATAATGAGGGAACACGCCAAGTTAAGGCAGAGAGGGTTAACAACCACTGTTAACAAGATTAAAGCTTAGGGCTTTAATCTCTACTTGTACAGGCCTTATATACCTATGAGATACTATATACTCGTTATAGGTAGTTGGGCTGTTCTACTGGTTGTCCGCAGTCTTGGCCATGATGCGCATCCTAGCTGATGGCATCCTACTGTTATTTATATTACAATGAGTCAGTGTCCTCGTTCTTACTGCTGTGCGATGTTCCATCGCTTTCCTCTGACTCATAATCTCCTTCTCCCAATTCTATCTCCATGGAGTCTCCTCCATTCTCGCTCTCCACTTTCTCAGTACTTCCATCTACATCGGAGGTTGAATTGGCTGATCCATGGCTGTCCTCTTCACCCTTGGGGTATTCCAGAATATCCTCCAGAGTTATCTCCATTCCCACTTCTCTTGCCAGGTCCTACATGGCGTTATAATATTCCCCTTCTTTGTCTTCATATTCCTGTGCTCGTAACTGGTCTGTGGTCTCCTGTACCCATCTTGTAAAGTCAAATAGTTGTTCCTGTTCCTCTCAATCTGGACTATTCATAACACAGATGCTCCCTCATAGTAACAAAAGAGACCAGAAATGATGGACTAGAAAATAAAGATTGATAAGATTGAAACAAGCTAATTAAATTCTAATATTAGTTTACTGCCTAAAGGCTATGGAAGTGAACTTTTAGGACATTAGGGTTGAGAACCCAGGTGTGGAGAATCCAAGAAAGAGATAAAAAACCCTTAGATAAGAGTTAGCAAGGAAACTCACTAACTCGATTGGCTGTGATATAAATAACCAGGCACTTAGGGAGCAAGTTCCTGAGAGTGAATTATGTCACTGATATCGGAACTCCTAGAATGATGCTCCTAAATGATGAAGAGACAATAAAATGATGAAGCTGAAGGCTTGTTTCAGGTATACTCATAAGTTAATTGTATATTGTTATAAAAACTTGTTTGTAAATTACATGGGAGGCAAGAAACCACTTGCCTATTTCCCCCCCCCCCCTGACTGTATGGTCAATTAGGATAGGAATACAAAGCAATTTTACATGATTTTCTTCAGTCATAGACCACCAGAGACTTAAAGAGTTATACTCTTAAAAACCAGACCCTTTGAAATGATTGAGATATTGACAGACCCTTCTGCTTGACTTGAGAGCTGAATATGAGTTGATACAACTCTTCTGTTCTTAAGTAGAAAGTTCACTAACTCCCATTTCTTTGGGTTCCTCTTAGAGGCCTTGCCTCAGAAGTATACCATTGAATTGTAGAGCTGTTTAATTGAGAAGTGAACATAGTACACTAGGGCCTGTTGAAAACACTGTCCACTAGGTCTATCTAGTTTAAAGATACTTACTGCAGGAGCTCTAAAAGCCTGTCTTGCTGAGTAGTATAAAGTTTTATTGCATTGTTCAGAAGTTGTAGTGCACTAGGGCCCATTAGATAACACTGTCCACTAGGCCTACTAGTTTAAGGACACTTACTGCAGGAGCTTGTCAAAAGCCTGTCTTGCTGGGTAGTGTAAATTTATAGTATTATCAAGAGAAAAGGACATAGTATGCTAGGGCCCATTAGAACACGTTGTCTGCTAGGTCTATGGAGGTTCACTGATTGCAAAAGCTTGCATTTTCCCTGACTTATTGAATTGTGAAGATATTATTTAACATATTATATAGTAATGACTGTCAAAGCTCCTATTGTATTCAGATAGGACAACTGTCTGTCTAGGTGGAGATTAAGAGAATAACTTACCAAAACCCTAAAAACATTAGAATTGAATATATTTCTGGAGATCTGTGACAACCTCTCCCCCATGAACTTATAAAGTCAGAATTAGTGAACTTGTTAACAAACTTCATTTTTGATCTCATAAAGTAATCTGCTTTTCACCAAGCTTGGGAGAGCTGGTGCATCTGTCTTAGGAAGCTGAGCCTGATGGCCTTTAGCCTTGGCATCAGGGAATTTCTTCTTGTTGCAATTGGCAGCCCTATGATTGGGATCTGCACAGACAAGGCAGAGGTTATTGTCAAAATGTCATTGACATTCCTTGGGGGTTAATTTACCGTCCTTACCAAGTTTACTAGTAAGGTCAGATTTGGGCGGGGCCAATTTCTGACCAGCAGACAGGTTGGGCAGATTGCCCTTGAAGCTGTTGTTGGGGGTGCTGCCTTTGTTGTTACTATTGGCAGGCTTGGCAGCAGGTTGGGGGTTGGTCGAGATGGAAGGGGATGGATTGCCTCCAGGTTTCCTAGAGGTGGTCAGGTCTGAAGTGGCTTTGGTACAGGCCTTCTCATGTTGGCACTCCCAGTAGTGAGCGTCAATCTTCATCACTGCTGCTCACATTTCAATGAAGGTGTTGGGCTTGCCATCGGGCCAATTGGACAGAATGTCCTGGATGCGGTCAGGGAGGCCTGTATAGTAGCAGTGACAAAATACTTCATCACCCCAGTGGAGTTGGCCAGCTAGGTGGAGAAAGTTGACATTGTAGATGGTGATCTTCTTGTCATAGCACATTTGGAGGCAGTCAAGCTGCTCAGCAGCTTCTCTGGTTGGATCCATGGGACTGAAATTGGTCTGCAGTTCCAGGGTGAACTGGTCCCAGTCCTTGATCCAGTTGTGTATTATTCTGTGGTTGTCAGCCTCGTCAAGGCTGATTTTGAAGTGTTGCTGTGCCATGCCTGTGAGGGATGTCAACATGAAGTTGACCTTGGTGGCAGGGATAGTGAACTGGGCTGGGTTAGTACAGAAATAGAGTCTGCATTGGAAGAGGAAGGGTTTGAGTTTGGTGGGGTCAGAACCTGTAAAGATGTCAGGTTTGTGAGCTTTGGTATGGGGAGTTTGGGGGGGCTGTGGGGCTTGAGAGTTCCCATGGCCATCCATTTGGTTGGCTATGCATTGGAAAACTTGGAGCAGGAGTCTATCATGGTTGTCTCAGTTGTTGCCAGGTAGGATGTTGTTGTTGTTGTTGCCATTGTCTGATGGTTCATTGTTGCCCAGGGGCCTGTCCCTGTTGTTAGGATAGTTGTTGGGATCACCAGGGTCACTGGGATCAGGATTGGGGTCAGGGCCTTTGTTGGGGCTGTCAATGGTCTGGAATAGTAAGAGTTGTATATCTTCAGAAAACCAGTCTGGAGTCAAGGGTGCAACTGATTGTCGGCAAGAGTGAGAAGCCCTCAGGGAGTCAGGTTGCAGTTCCTCAGAAGGAGGTTGTCAAGTTATGCATTTGCTATGGCAAGCAGCTGGATTTACCAGAGTGCAGGTACAGGTGACTGTTCAAGAGACCATGGTTAGAAAGATTCAGAGTGTGGTGGACAGGAGGAGTTTGAGTCTGATAATACTGTTAGAGCCGGTGCAGATCAGGACCAAAGTGGAGGGTCAGGGTGGTGTCCTTGATATAAGGTAACCAGGAGTCAGGACAAAGTCAGTATGTAGACTTTGGGACCAAGGTGGAGTACTTTGGGCAGGAGGTTGGACTTGCAGCCTCAGCTTATGTGCTGTGCCCTCCTACTGTCCTAGTCTGTATTTCAGGAAGTTGGAACCGAAGTGGAGTGAGGCAAGATAGAGAGAGGAGGATAGGAAGACAGGGAGCTAGTCTGCTGCTTGATTCAATTATCAGACTGAAGAGTACAAGCCAAGTACCTATGGTATATATACTACTGGCCTTACAAACTATGACTCATACTGACTATGTGTGGAGCAAAGTGGAGACCAATATAGTTACAAACAGATTACAAACAGATTATGAATGGAATGGAAACTGGTACAGGTATGGAGACTGATAACATATCTTGACTACAGATGGGAAATGGAGACTGGGAAATAGAGACACCAAGGGTCAGGTGACCACAGCACATGTGGAGATGGTTGCATGATTGGGGCAATGGGTTGTGGTTGGAGCAAGTTGGGGCTGAGTTAGAGGGCAGAGGGTTGTTATGTGGAGTGCACATGGAGTCAAGAAGCCAAGGTATAATGGTTAAGCTCTGGGTTTGGCATGAATATGACACTTCTACCAACTACATACCTGAGCAGGGAGAAACCTTAGAGAATTGAGTAAGGTTTCTCTGAGCTTGCCTACACTACTTATACTACCTGCTGTAATGTCTGAGTTGAGTAATCTACTCTACATAAATGGCCATGAGGTGTCAGGGATGCCTAAAGCAAGTATAGTTGGAGATGGGCTTGGGATAGGGTCATGCATGCCAGTGAGGGTTTGCATCTGCAGTGGAGGAGTGTAGGGGGGAATTCCGAGTACTAGGGTGCTGGGGGACAGATTTCTGGGCCCAGAGAGGCTGGGAATTGGATTTTCGAATGCAGAGGGGCTGGGGATCGCATTTCCGAATGCAGGGAGTCTGGGGATTGGAATTCCGAATCTGAGGTTGTGAGCAATGACCCAGAGTTCCCCTTACACCTACCCCCTCTTCAAGGTTGTGACAACTCAGCACAATGGTCGGATTGAGGGCATGGAAGGGGATTGAGCCAAATGCAAGACTCCTGATCTGTCTTGGAGCTCCTGGATGTTGTTGATAGAATTCCATTATGCAGTCGGGGGCATGGATGTCCTCAGCCAATTCCCAGGAGTTCTCCTCAATCCCAAAGTCTTTCCATTTTACTAGGAATTGGAGTCTCCTCCAATGAATGCAGCTATCTAGGATTTCCTTGACTTCCCACTCTTCTTCATCCTCAATGATGATGGGTGCCAGTGGTAGTTTGGGACAGTGTCTGGGAATGGGGTTCACAGGAGCGAGTGTGAGCTTTACCACATTGAAGACTGGATGGAGGTGACTCATGGATTTTGGTAGCTTTAGTTGGTACACATTGGAGCTGACCTGTTTGTCAATCGCATAGGGTCCTAACCAGCAATGTGAGGGTTTCTTGGATGGTTGTGTGGTTTGTATGTCTGATGCATCCAGGAAAACCTTGTCTCTGGGCTTGAACTCCAGAGTTGGGGTTTGCTGTTGGTTGTAGTACCTTGCCATATCATCTTTGGACTTTGCAAGTGCCAATCTTGCCTCCTCCAATGCTGATTCCATCCAGGATTTGAACTCATTGACTGTTTCCAGCTGAGATGGTCATTGGCAGGGTTCAAACCCCATCCTTGGGTTTCAGCCAGTATCTAGGATAAATGGGGAGTGTTGGGTAGAGGCATGAATGTGGTTGTTGTATTGAAATTCTGCCAGGGGGAGGAGGTCATACCAATCATTCTGTCATTTATTGATAAAAATCCGGAGGTATTAGTCAGGTTCTTGGTTGACCCATTCCGTCTGCCCATCAGATGGGGGATGCCATGCTGTAGAAGAGGCACTTTTGATTCCAAGTAAGCAATAGAGTTCCCTAGTGAATGATGCAATGAACTGGGGACCTCGATCTGAGACCACTTGTTGTGGAAGTCCATGCAGTTTCCATACATGATGGAGAAATAGCCATGCTGCTCCATCCACTGTAAGAGTAGTGTGTGTTGGGATGAAGTGGGCATGTTTGGAGATGGAGTCAACCACAGTCATGACAGCATCATACCCATTGGACTCTGGGAGTTCCACTACAAAGTCTATGCTGATGGTATCCCACCAAGCTTCTGGAATGGGGAGAGGGTGAAGTTCTCCAACAGGGAGTTTCCAGATTGGTTTTGCATGGAGGCACAGGTCACATGTAGAAACATACTGACCAATGTAGTGAGACATGTTGGGCCACTAGTAGTTTCGGGAGACTAGTTCTAGAGTTTTCCATCAGCCAGCATGTCCCCCAATCTGGGAGTCATGGTGAAGGGCCATGATGTGTTGGCAGAGTGCTGCATCATCTAGAACATATATCTTGCCTTGGAAAAGAAGCAAGCCATCCAGTTCTGACCACACGGCACTGCGCACTGAGCATGTTGCAGACTTCTGGAGTTCCCAGGCTGCTCTGGCCACCATTTCCTCTTGTCTGCCTCCTCGGTTTCCAGAGTGGATGTCTCGGAGAAGGGCTTGCTCTTCCCCTTGGAGGGAAATCCCATCCACAGCTCATACTGCAAAGAGAGATGCTGGGAGAAGCATAATGTCAGCATTATCATGCATGATCAGACCTCTGGGACAAGGTGTCAGACTTTCCCATACTGTGACTGGGGCTATGGTGAAGAGAGAAATCAAACTGGGAGAAGTATAGGGACCAGCATGCCTGTCAGTGATTTAGCTTCTGAGCAGTCATGAAATACTCTAAGTTCTTGTGGTCCATCCAGATCTTGAACTTTTCTGGTGCTTTTTCAAGGAAGTGTCTCCACTCTTCCAGTGCTCGGATAATGGCCAGCATCTCCTTATCATGGATCTCATAGTTGTGCTCCACCGGGGACAAGGCCTTAGAGTAAAATGCTACTGGGTGCCACTTTCCATTGTCTCCTGAGAGTTGAGAGAGCACCACCACTATTGGCTTTTACTAAGAAGGATGCCTTATTGTCTGGAGAAGTCAGAACTGGAGCTGTAGTGATAGCTGGCTTCAAGCCATCAAATGCTGCCTGCTGTTCTGAATTCCACTGCCATGTGGCACTGTTTTGGGTGAGGTCAAAGAGGGGTCATGCTATGTGGGAGAAGTCCTGGATAAAGCGATGGTAGAAATTGGTGAAACCCAGGAAGGACTGAAGCCCTAACTTATCCTTGGGAGTTGGCCACTCCTTGACTCCTGTGACTTTGACCAGGTCCATCCTGATGGAGTTTTCTGAGATAATGGGTCCTAGGTACTCAATGCAAGTGCGTTTGAACTCACACTTTTCCAGCTGTAGGTAAAGTTTGTGCTGTTAGAGGATCTCCATAACACACCTAACAACATCCCTATGTTGCTCCAAGGTCTGGGTGAAGATGAGGATGTCATCCAGGTAGACAACTACAACTCCTTCCATGATAAGTTCATGAAAGATGTCATTCATCATCATCTGGAAGGTAGCTGGGCTGTTAGTGAGGCCAAAGAACATGACAAGGGGTTTGAAGAGGCCTTTGTTGGTATGAAAAGCTGCCTTCCACTCATCTCCTGGCTTAATCTGGACATTGTTAAAGCCCCATCGAACATCCAATTTGGTGAAGTACTTTACCCCCTGGAGCTGTGCAACCAGCTCGGAGATGAGGGGCAGAGGATACTTGTTCTTCACTGTGAGGGCATTGAGTGCTCAGTAATCCTGTACTAGGTGAAGCAAGCCATCCTTTTTTTGATGAAGAAGACCAGGGAACCCATAGGAGACTTAGATGGGGGTATCTGACCAGAAGACAAGTTTTCCTGCAGGAATTCATCCAGTTCCTTCTGCTCAAGAGGGGACAGTGGATAGACCTTGCATCCCTTGGGATCTGCTCCTGGAATGAGCTCTATTGCATGATCCCAGGGTCAGTGATCTGGGACCATGTCGAAGGACTTCTTGGCAAAGACAGCAGTATACTCCTGCAGGTATGGGGGGACATGTGCTCAGAAGCCAGAATTCTGGGGGTCGTTCATTTGGGAATTCTGGAGGAAGGCTTCTGCTAGGTGTTGAGAGGTGGTAGAGCCTGCAGCAATCACCTCCAGAACCAGCTTTGGGGGGAGAAGTCCCACTGTGAAGATACAATCCCCATCTTCTAAAGGCTTCTCTGGCTCTGAGGTAGGGAGGGTTGGATCATCCTCATCCTCTTCTTCATCTAAGGTAGGAAATGGGCCAAGTTGGCAGGTGCAGGTGCAATTGGCTTGAAGTTTTTGTGCATGGCACTCAGCACGCAACTGGTCTTGGCATTCAGTATAGCATGAGGGGCATTGGGATGATTTGACTTCTCCAGTTTGCCAGTCAATTTCCAGATTATGTTGCTTCAGCCATGTAAATCCCAGAAGAAGTTCTTGCCTCCCCAACTTGGTTACTGCTAACAGGGTACATTCGGTGTGGTTCCTATAGTGCAAGACCACATCTACCACTTTGGAAATTTGTCCAGCCTCATTTGGAGTCCCATCTACATTGAACACCAGGATGGGGTTGGATAAGTGGCAAGTACTGAGATAAGTGGTGTGAACAAAGTCTTGGTCAATGAAGGAACTGGTTGCACCAGAATCCACCAATGCCTTGACTGTTTTGCATTCTGCTGAGTCAGTGGTCTCAAGTTCCACTGTCAGCTGGAGGGACTTGGATTCCAAGTCAGAGTAAGCAATGATTGGTCTTTTTGGGAGGTGGTGTTCCCAGTGGAGATGTCGCACTGAAGTTTTCAGGGGTGGTGGTGTGTCTTCAGGAATTGGTTCAGAGTCAGAAACAGGTTCTATTTCATCTACCAACAAAACCGAGAACCTATTACATGAATGCAGTGGGGGCACACCAGTCACCTGTTGCACTGCTGAAAATCCTCTCCAGCTTCCAACTCTGCTTCTTCTACCCTCAGAATTCCAGTCATTGCAACTAGGGCATCTATCTCCGAATTCCACCTCTGCATCAGCTCATCTTGTTCCTCCAGATCCATGTACTGGATGTCATGACAGAGTAGACACTTGGCCTTCATATGTCCCAGCCTTTTACAGTGGTAGCAGAGTGGGGGGAGTCCTGATTTCTGCTTGGAGGTGTCAATGTCCATAGGGACTGGATTTCCCAGGGAAGGGTTAGAGTGGATAGGGGGATGTGGAGGGGCTGGGGGTCTGATCATCAGCATGGAGGGGGGGAGTCTGATATACCCTGCAGGAGGCTTGGAGCTGGGGGGGAGCAGGGAGTGGGCATTGGAGCAGAATGCCTCATTTGCCATCTGGGCTTGATCTACCCATCATGCTGCTGAGTACCAAGCCTCTGGGTCTGAGTCTGAGGGGTGGCCTGCTGGGAGAGTAGCAATGGCATTCTGGATGGAAGGGCATAGACCTTGGCAGAATTTGACCATAATAACTTGAGGGTCCCAGTATCCAGACTCAGAGATGAGGACCTGGAAAGTATCCAGGTAGTCTTCAATGGTCTACTCTTGTTGGTGGTACAATGTGGACTCCAACATATTTAGTGCATCAGCTTCTGCATTGACAGGGAAAAACCAACCCTTGAATTGTTTGGTGAAGTCCCACCAGTCTGTAAAGGGAAACCCACTGATACTAGCTTCCAAATGGAACAGCTCATCGGCCCATTGTGCTGCACATCCTGACTTCATGTAAGAGAGGGTCCACAGTATTTTCTGTTCATCAGAACAGAATTGATCTGCTGAGAGCCTGATGTAGAGCTGGCATGCATTCAGAAATGCATGACCCTTGGCATGTTCTCCATCAAATTTGGGTGGGGTTGCCACCTTGGCCTTGGTGGAGGTGCATGGTGGAGGTGATGGTGGATGGGGGTGAAGAGCAGGAGGGGGGGGTTCATGGGAAGCAGCTTGGGACTCATACTCCACTCTGTTGAGGGGCATGGCTGAGATGGAGGGGGGGGTGTTGGGATACTATCACCCTATTGAGTCCATGAGGTTTTGGAGTGTGTCATGTATGTCATTCACTGTGTCTATCATGTTCCATTCAGCTTCAGCTTGTTGGGCCTGTACTGCAGCCATGTCTGTGAGTAGTGAGCCTATGGCCTCCTCAATGGTCATTTGAGTCAGTGGTGGCTGCTGCTGCTCTTGGGACATGATGACAAGGGCACTGGGAGGTAGAGGAAGGGTGTAGTTGGCATGGGAGAAGTGGTGTAACTTGTCTGGGCATTGTCAATGGCCAGTCCTCTGGGAATAGACTTGATTCTTCTGTAAGGGCAACCTGGTTGCTGTGTTGTGTTGGCTGAGCAGGGAGAAACCTTAGAGAATCGAGTAAGGTTTCTCCAAGCTTGCCTACACTACTTATACTACCTGCTGTAATGTCTGAGTTGAGTAATCTACTCTACATAAATGGTTGTGAGGTGTCAGGGATGCTTAAAGTGAGTATAGTTGGGGATGGGCTTGGGATAGGGTCATGTGTTATGATCCGTGCTCCTTCTGTATCTGAGGATAACTGGAGACAGCCTTCAATCACTCTACAAGGTGTCTGAGATGGTTGGCCTTGCAGAGCTTAGTGGATTGCACTCAATGAGATAATGAGGGAACACGCCAAGTTAAGGCAAAGAGGGTTAACAACCACTGTTAACAAGATTAAAGCTTAGGGCTTTAATCTCTACTTGTACAGGCCTTATATACCTATGAGATACTATATACTTGTTATAGGTAGTTGAGCTGTCCTACTGGTCGTCCGCAGTCTTGGCCATGATGCACATCCTAGCTGATGGCATCCTACTGTTATTTATATTACAATGAGTCAGTGTCCTCGTTCTAACTGCTGTGTGATGTTCCATTGCTTTCCTCTGACTCATAATCTCCTTCTCCCAATTCTATCTCCATGGAGTCTCTTCCATTCTTGCTCTCCACTTTCTCGGTACTTCCATCTACATCAGAGGTTGGATCGGTTGATCCATGGCTGTCCTCTTTGTCCTCAGGGTATTCCAGAATATCCTCCAGGGTTATCTCCATTCCCACTTCTCTTGCCAGGTCCTGCATGGCGTTATAATATTCCCCTTCTTTGTCTTCATATTCCTGTGCTCATAACTGGTCTGTGGTCTCCTGTACCCATCTTGTAAAGTCAAATAGTTGTTCCTGTTCCTCTCGATCCAGACTATTCATAACATTGTGTATGCCAGTGAGGGTTTGCATCTGCAGCGGAGGAGTATAGGAGGGAATTCCAAGTACTAGGGTGCTGGGGGACAGATTTCCAGGCCCAGGGAGGCTGGGAATTTGATTTCCGAATGCAGAGGGGCTGGGGATCGCATTTCCGAATGCAGGGAGTCTGGGGATTGGAATTCCGAATCTGAGGTTGTGAGCAATGACCCAGAGTTCCCCTTACAGTGAGTAGGGTTTACCCCACCATTAACATGTCTTATTGACATTTCTTTTAGATTACATTAGGCCAAGCAATGCTGCCCAGACTGCTTGAGATGCTCCATCCCCTTCAATTGTGCAACGTAAGTTGCACTTTTCTCCCTCTTTTAGTATCTTCTCATGTTTCTGCCTGCCTCCTACTGCCAGCACCAGCACCGCATGCTTGACAGGCTTAAGGAGGAAGGGTGGGATGAAGAGCCTGTGGAAGTTGTCAGGTGGGTGTGGAAAGACCCCTCCCCCACCGTACTCTCTGCCCTGTGACCTGACCCCTCAACCATTGACTCCTTGTCTGCACCATTTCCGTTGGCTGCCCCTACTTCCTGACATGTAATCTCCATTGCATCCCTATGTAATCCAATCAATGGGCCCTCTACCAGATATACCACAGAGGTCACATCGGGTACCCCTGTTGGCGGGTCCTCTTCTGGATTATCCAGAGAGGCCTTGTCAACCACTACACTGCTGCCCCCTCTCACTGTCTCTTTGCACACCCTGGATGGGGAAGACTTGCTGGTGCTCCCTCCCCTGGGTATTGCATCAGGTTCAGAGGTGCCATGTAAGGGGACACTCCAAACACCCCAGTAGTACCCCCACCAACCCTATCGACACCCCTGGCCCCCCCAATGCATTATATATCCCTCCCTTCAAACACTTACACTCCAAACACAGCCAGAAATACTCCATACATTCCCTCACTGTCCAGATAAAACCCTCCCTCATTCCCTCTCATTTCTACAGACTCTAGACTGTCATATTCACTTCCCACATTTGTTTCAACCACACTGGGTGTTGTGTAACACCCAGACATCACAGCTAAGCCTGGTCCAATTTATATTGATTATATAAGTTAGGTATATACCTAGTTTTCCCCTGCAGGGGTTTCCTCATCCTATTCTCTTAGGATTTCCCTGCAGGTATGTGTCCTGTACATAACTCATAGTCTAATATCACTTAGGATTTCCCTGCAGCATCACTTCAGCTCCCTGAGTTGCCTGAGCCCCACAGGTCACCCTAACATGCCAGGCCCTTCAACAACCCACCCCTCCTCCCCTGTACTCTCTTCAGCTACTTCAATGCATAAGCTTAATCTTTTTCAAGGTATATTTGGCCTTTCTGCTGACCTCTGCTTTAGTGCATATCCCAGCTGCCCTTAAAGGCAAACAGAAGGCAAAATCATTGATGCCACCCCCTACGCCTCTGTTTTTGGCAAATTCAAACTTGCCCTTGCATTCATTGGGTCCTGAGGTCTCCCAAGAAGACCTCCTCAAAATTTTTAATTGGTCCTCTACTCTAGATGGGCAACATGCATTAGCCTCTCTTAGGTGCCCAACACCTTCTCCACCTCCTCTTCCCTGTGCCCCTGTTGAAGCCTCCACAAGTGCCATAGCAATCTCACCTTCTCTGGACTTGGAACTCCTTCTTGAACCCTCGCCTTCTGCTCAAGAGCTGGCCTTTGTCTTCCAAGACAGGTTCCTGGCCTCTCCAACTCCAATTCCCTCCCACTTGCCTAGCCCAGTGGTTTTGGAGATTCCGGAGGAGTCTCCTCAAGCTGGCCCATTGCATCCAAAACACATTATTTTGGCCAAGAAAAGCTTGAACACTCATCCAAAGAAATATGTTCCCCAGGCTCATGTTCGGTACTCTGAGGCCAAAATTATTCAGGACCATGGATACCGGCACCCAGTCCCACTCTTTTGCAAAGACTTTTCTAGGCTGCTGGTAGCTAGCCAGCTTTCAGTACATTCTCCAAGTTCTCTCGTGTTTTCTTACTGATGGTTTTGCACCCACCCTAGTATGTGCCCCCTCAGTCTTGGTGCCCTTCTTGCACCACTTGTAAGTTGGAGTGCAAGCCTCTGGGCAAGGGTAAAAAGTGTCACAGCTGTGACTTATATAATTACCCTTGTACCTTCATGGACCATCTGTGGGTCTCAGCTGGTGTTGCGAATGCCCTGGTCACATCCTCACTGACCAGTGAATACTGTAAGTTTCTCTGTTCACTATTTTTCTCTTTTATTCACTTTTTGTTTCACAGATCTTGCTGCCTTTGCATGTGTTGCATCCTCCAGCTTGGTCAGTCTGGAGGCCAATTGTGTTGCCTATGAGGCATCAGCCTTCCACCACCGCTGTGTAGTTTACCAATTTGTCCAGGAGATGCAAGCTACCAGGACAGCCTTGGATGGTAACAACATGGCCTTTGTAGAGATGAGTATGGCTGAGTCCCTTGAAGATGTCCAGGTATTCTTCAAGTTCACTGACAACTTTTGAGGGGTCCTGACATATGAGGAATTTGAGGAGCTCAAGTTGTTATCAGAAGTCTCATCAGAAGGATGGTTATTTTTAGTTTACATTCCCATGTCACTATGAAACCATTGGTAGTGTACATCAGAAGGACTATTCTTAGTATACACCTCATGTTTCTTATCTCTGACTCACAGTTACTCTGGTCCAGGCTATTATAGTAGGAGTACAGCCACACTTAGAAGTATATAAGGATACAGTACATTACCTTGTATCATCATCTTAGTGTTATACAGTTCTTGCCTCCTATAACTCTTTGCCTCTAAACTGGCTGGACTATAGTGCTTCATCGTCTCCAAGTCACGCTTAGTAGGACAGGACCAAGTCTGTATAGACATCCTGTGTTGAACTCTGTGCTACTCAAGAGCAAACCCCTAACCCAGGTAATACAAGTTGCTTCTCTTCCTCACCTTCCTGATGACTCAGGATCCTGAATCTGTTCTAGAGGACCTTGACTGATTTCTGCACCTAGTTTACTTCTTGGATGTAGTATATAATTTTGTCATGTATATACATCCCAATAGTCATCTTGTTGTTTCTTGTCTCCTACTGAGTTAAGCTTAGGACCATCTGGAAGATCCCAAGCTAGACTAAGGTTTCCAGCTGCCTAATACTTTCACCATGTATTTCTCTGTTATTCCTGCAATGTTTATTGAGACATCAACATGGGGTGATCCACAATGCATAGTGACCCATTCATCCGGCTTACTTACAAGCCCAAACCTGAACCAGCCTGTACACAGTGTTTACAAAAAAGCTCACACCCACTGCTGCTGAAGCGCCACTTGGGGCCCATCTCCCCCTAGCCAAATTGAAATCGGTGCCCTCACCATTCCATCAGAATCCCTGTGCACACTGATAACTGCAAGACCCTGGCAACATATTACCTAATAAGGCAACTGTGGTTCTGCTAGTCTGTTGAAGGCTGGCTACTCAAGATTACAGGTTTCCTAGGCATCTCAGGTCATAAGCTTAGGGGTGGAGGGTGCATTTCATCCACTCGCTATGATTCAGCATCACTGCCAACAGCTTTTTCATATAAAAGCAAGGGAGCAACATCTCATTCTAGCAGACACTCTTCACAAGAAAATGGCTTCTTCTATCCCCCATCTCCAGGTCAAGCTTGACAATCTCATCAGCAACACCAAAGGTTGTCTTCAGCACCTGCAAAACAGTCAAGTCACTTGTCCCCTTGTTGAGAAGGCTCTCCTTGCATTCAATGCTCCTGGGGTATGTCTATTCATCCCCATGTCACTTTCTTCACTGTTCAATTATCTTCTAGTCTGCTTATATTGAAGCATTATTGGAGGACACCGAGGCTATCAAGCTTCATGTCAACCAGGACTACATCTTCCATATTTGCAAGCTCTACAGAATTTACCAAAACAACTACCATTTGTCTTATGAGATGCCTGCTATCTATCTATAAGGCACTCTCTGAATGCTGTAGCTGCATTAATCACATCTGCTCTGAGGAATCCCACAAAACCAGGACTGAAGAGGCTCAGCACCTATTGTTCATGAGTGGCTCTACTTTCTGTAATGCTGCTGAAGGCTCTGCTGTCCCCAAACACATAAGCTTAGCATTCGTCTGGCTCCAATTGTCTTCTCATGTATAAGCTTAGCCTTGCAAGGGTTGCAAGGCCCCTGTCTCTGCTGCTGTTGTGGTAGACACTGATACCAAGCCTGCTGAGAGTATGCCCAGCACTTCCAACTCCTGAGCAACCAGTGCTGACATGGTAATCTAGTTGCTTCTCAACCTATTACATTGGCTGAGATCATCACTCACCTTCAGGACATGATGGTCAATGAGGAGGTCTCTCAAGCTATCATTGAAGAGGTTCATGTAGTTTCACCTTATGGCAAGTGTCATTTGTCTACCTCTGATGTGGTGCGCCAGCTCTACTCCCCCTAACCACTGATTCTGACTTCATCCTTTGTTAGGAGACCATCAAAAAGTCCTTGTCATCCAATGGCACCATCCATCTTCTTCCCTATTGTCAAGTTCCCAATATGAACACTAATTACTGCTGTTATGCCTGGGCTGAACAGGTTCTAGCCAAAGCCAATGCCAATACTGCCAAGCATGCCCATACCAAGTCTGCTTCCAATGAGCGCACCTTTGCAGGCTTATCTGGTGGGCATTTTCTCACTTCCATTTGCTAAGCTTAATGGTTCTAATACTTATCCCTGGCCAGCTCATCTGCTCCAGGAACTCCAAAGCCTCTTGTCTCACTCTCATGACAAGTACAAGTCCAAATCTCACAGTGATGACACTTGGTCGGTCAAATGTGACCTCAATTCACTCAGCTGGGACTTCATCAAGGCTATCCCCTTGCTTGAAGCCAACTTAAAGAGGTTCCAATTCCTTATTCAAGGGCACATCCATCTCAAAAGCCTTTTGCACAACCTCTCCAACTTGGACAAGTCCTCCCCTGCTTAAGCTTAATGCTTTTACATTCCCTAGGATAGTTTTCCTTCAATAAGTAGATAGTTCTGTCCACAATATCAGGTTTTTTCTATCCTCCCAACTCTTCTGGCTCCCATCTGTCACTAGGCTCATCCTCAGTAGTCTCCTCCAGAGTCTTCAGTCCCTCTGACAACAGGTCTATCAATTCTTGTAACTCCAGGCGGTAACAGCATATGTTTTCTGGCTAAGTAGGGAATTACTCTGAACGCCACCACTTTATTCTGCCATACAGAACTGTCCAACTCTGCCAGGATATAAGATCCTCCCTTTGACCTAGATATGACCACCATGGGTCCTAGATACCTGGGTTTCATCTTCCTGTCTGCTGAGCTCTCTATAGCCATATTTCTCACCAATACTAAATCTCCCAGGCTGAAGTGATAATCTCTTATCTTATGTGCCACTTGTCATTCCATCTCCCAAGCCTTGCTAAGCTTAGTGGCCAAAACATGCTGACACATCTCCTCAACATGCTGAACATGTTTTGCCAAAGCCTGAGCTCAATATCCTATCAACTTGGCTGTGGTTAAGTACTTATCTGGTAGTTGTACTAGCCAAGTGGCCTCTTTGACATCCAGAGGTAGCATCAGGTGCACTCCAGTTACCAGAAAGTATGGGGAACACCCCATTCCTTTTCTAATGGTTATCTGATCTGCCCACATAACATGCAGTAGGTGCCAATATCACTTTTTGACATCTCCATCTGTAGCTTTGTACAACATTTGCTGCACATCCCAGTGGGGTCTCTCAATAATCCTGTTCACTTTGGAATTGTAAGGAGATATTGTTACTCCCTTTATCCCATATTTTTCTTCCAGCCATTGAACAGCTTTCTTAAATGGAGAACTGTTGTCCATGACAATCTTCACTATACAGCCCCATCAGCAAATGATATCTTCAAATAACCACTGTGCAATCAAACTAGCATTCTCTTTTCTCAATGCTTTTGCCTCCATCCAGGATGACAGTCCACACTGTCCATGCACAATGTAACTACACCCATTTGAATTTGGTGTCATATGTAGCATGTCCACATGTAGCACTTGGAATATCAACAGCATGGGCATTACTATTGGCGGTGTCTTGATGATCACCTTTTGTCATTGCTGGCATAGATGGCATGATTGCACATACCAAGCTACATCTCCTTCAACTTCCGGCCACCAGAACCTCTGCATCATAAGCTTAGTAGTTGCATATATTCCTCTGTGTCCTAGGAAGTCATGGCTAGCTTGCAACATATGCATACACTGCTCCTTATCCACTACTAGCTGATGCTGACTGCTAGGACTCATCCTATACAGTCTCCCCTCTTCATTCCAAGAAGAAATGCTCCACCATATGTTTAAGCTTATGCAGACCTGGCTCATCCAAGCCTTTGGCTATACTATTGCCCCCTGTTTTCAGGTATTCCCTGACTTTGGGTATTCTCTCATCTTGTATTGGCGCTGTATCTGTCCTGCATGACTCATCATATGCTTCCTCTATCTCAGTCAACCTTTCCTCTTCAAAATCTGGCACTAGCCTGACATCCATCATTAAGCTTAGTACTTGTCAATGGTTTTCTGGACAGGCTGGGTCTTCTATAACCCTAAGCTTAGCCTGTTGTTCATCCAAGTACTCTTCCCAAGCTTGATCCAGCTCATACTCAAAATCATATACATCACATGCCAGACCCTGGTTGAAGCCAGAGCAACTGTTGATTTCATCACAGAAAGCCTCCAAGGGTAAAGGATCTACAGCTCCTGGATCTTCTTTAATTAACTCAAACTCTTCTCCCTCATCCTCAGATCCATCATCGAAGTGATGTGCTGTGTTATGAATAGTCCGGACTGAGAGGAACAAGAGCAACTATTTGACTTTACAAGATGGGTACAGGAGACCACAGATCAGTTGCGAGCCCAGGAGTATGAAGACAAAGAAGGGGAGTATTACAATGCCATGCAGGACTTGGCAAGAGAAGCAGGAATGGAGATAACTCTAGAGGATATTCTGGAATACCCCAAGGATGAAGAAGACAGCCATGGATCAACCGATCCAACCTCCAATGCGGATGGAAGCACCAAGAGAATGGAGAGCGAGAATGGAGGAGAGTCCATGGAGATAGAATTGGGAGAAGGAAATTATGAGTCAGAGGAAAGCGATGGAACATTGCACAGCAGTGAGAATGAGGACACTGACTCATTGTAATATAAATAACAGTAGGATGCCATCAGCCAGGATGTGCATCATGGTCAAGACTGCAGATGACCAGTAGAACAGCCCAACTACCTATAATGAGTATATGATGTCTCATAGGTATATAAGGCCTGTACAAGTAGAGATTAAAGCCTTAAGCTTTAATCTTGTTAACAGCAGTCATTAACCCTCTCTGCCTTAACTTGGCATGTTCCCTTGTTATCTCATTGAGCGTGATCCACTAAGCTCTGCAAGGCCAACCGTCTCAGACACCTTGTAGAGTGATTGAAGGCCGTCTCCAGTTATCTTCAGATACAGAAGGAGCACAGATCATAACACACTGTCTCATCACTGGGATAGTAGTATTGCCTGGACAGCCCATCCAGCCCAAATGTCTTCCCTTCTTTGTGTACTAGTGTGAAGTGGAATGACCTAATGAAGTCCACCCAATGGTTTCCAGTAGCATTCAGGAGCTTTCCTGGGTTGTTTAACATCCTGAAGAGAAACTTTGCATCTGTTTCAACCACTAGGTTTCTTGATCCCCACAGTAAATATTTCTCTTGTTCCAGCACCATTCTTAAGCTGCATAGCTCTTGCTTGGGCTGAGAATACCTCTGCTGTCTCTTGTCCAATAATATTGACCCAAACTTCACATAATGTATAAGCTTAGTGTCTTCTCCATCTCTCTGATATATGTAGTACCCCACTACCCTCCATGAGGTATCCATGGCTACTACTATGGGTTGTTTACTCAGAAATTTGGGGTTCCTGGTCAGGAAACAGTGCTGAATCGCATCTTTCAGCTCCTGCTGCACTTTCTGTTCAGTTTCTCCCCATTCAAACTCTTGTCCCTTCTTAAGCTTTTTGCATAGAGGTGCAGCAATGGCTATAAACTTTGGGATATGATTCCTGCAGCATGTAGCTGTTCCTAGAAAACCCCTTAGCTCTGAGACATTCTCATAATCTCCCCATCCTAAAATTTTTCCAATGGTGTCTGTGGCAGGCAACCATCCTTTATAGGAGCATTCAAAACCCACTACAGTGATTTCATCAGTGCAGATAGTCATCTTGGGCCCAGAGAAGGTTCCCCCTACATATTTCATCCTCTGCAGAATCCTATTGACTATCTGCATGTGTTCCTATACAAATCATCAGATCCCTGGGTTCTCTTTCAATGTCTCTTCAGTGCTATCTGGCAACTCATATCTAATTTTTGGTCCTCTGATAGGAACATTATCTATGTATGGCATCATATATTCTGGTATCTCACTGGCTAGGATTGCTGTTACATCCTCATGAAATATAGGCACTGAATTGGTCCATCCCATGGGCAGCATCACTAAGTGTAGTGCTCCAAAAGGTGTCTGGAACATTGTTAAGTCCAAAGATGACTCTGCTAACAATCGCTTGTCATAGCCAACATACAGGTCCAGAATGCCTCCACAAGCTCTGCCTGCAAAGTGCATTGCCAAATCTTCCGTTGCTGGCAGCAGTCCTGAATGCGCTATTGTCACTCTGTTCAGCAGTTCCAAGCTGTGTACCAGTCTCAAGCTTTTTCCATCTTTCTTCACCACACAGAACCATCTGGATCTATAGGATGAGTTCAATGGCTCATATACACCAGCACTAATCTTTCTCTTTATAATGGCACAGACTTCATCATAGATTGCTGGTGGAATTGGAATGGGCTTCTCAACCCACAGAGTATGCTCTACCATTGGTATCTCAATTGGTGGGAAGAAATCCTCCCTAAAACATCCCCTCTCCTCATCTGTCCATGCAAATGCCTTCTCTTGAAGCATCATGACATGGTACATCAGCTTTCTTTCCTCTGGCCACAAGAAATCCCCTGCATGGGCTTTGTCCAGCTTAAGCTTATGCTCCTCAGTATATCTCCCTGTTGGGGCAAACACTGGAGGATGCATGCTAAGCTTAGGCATTTCTGCCAGCAGGTCCCCTTTTATTTCCCATTTTATCCTGAATTTCTCTGGTAAATCACCCAACACTGGCCTTACTTTTAAGGTGACTGGTTTATATTTCTTCCCAGCCAGGCATTGTACTGTATCTTCATCATCTTCTTTGGTTTTGAAGACAGTTATTCCCTGGTCCTTGGTGCCCTGTGCATTGGCTATCCATCCTAAGCACAATAACACCATCGCTTTATCTTCTTGTGGACAGTCCTCATCGCGTATGACTCAGTCAATGAACATTAGCTGTAGCTTGGCCTCTGAGAAGCTTCCTTTTGCTAAGCTTAGTGTTTGTGCAATGACAGGGCCCTTCTCATCATCATAGTCTATTATACAAGCCACCTCTCCTTGTTCCTCAGTCAACTCATTGAGGTTTCTTGAAAATTTTGACTGTTTTCTCTAAGCTTAGGAGGATTACACTCTCCTCAAGCATAAGTTGGTAACACAGCCCTTTCTCTGGTATTTGGGTCCATAATAACCAGGGTTTGCTCACCACTGGTGCTATTCCTGACTTTGCTAGCAGTCATTACATCAAACGGTCATCCCAGCAGTACTCAATATGTGGGGTTGCAAACTATGTGAACTTGCAAATAGATTGTGACTCCCCCACAGGTAAAGCCTACATTCTTTGCCAATCCACAAGTCTTTTCAACCTGTCCATTTGCACTCTGCAAATTAATCATAGTGTCTGGGTCCCAAGAGACTTGACATGCAATCACTGCTTCCTGACTCATGGATATGATCTGTGACCCACTGTCTAGCAAGGCCTCTTTCTGCCAAATCCCATTTATCAGGGTTGGCACTACTCTCAACAGTTTGCATTCTTTGGCAATGAACACTTGCCATCCCCTGTCTCTTCTGGGAAGTGACTCCAAGTACTGCATGATTGGATCTTGAGCTACCCAGGCTTGGGTTGCTGAGCCTTCTTGGAGCACTGTATCATACTTCCAAGGGCTGTCTGCCAACTCCATTATCATGACCTGTACCAGCCCACTATTAATTTCCATATCTTCTGTATTGGTCTTGGTACCCAGACTTGGAGATGAGAACCTTGAAGGTGTCTAGGTAGTCCTCAACTGTGCATTCTCACTGATGGTACAACAGGGACTCCAATGTATTCAGGGTGTCAGCTTTGGCATTGACAGAGAAAACCAACTCTTGAACTGTTCAGTGAAGTCCCACCAGTCTGTAAATGGAAATCCACCAATATTCGCTTCCAAGCGGAATAGCTCATCGGCCCATTGCGTCACACATCCCAACTTCATGTATGAGAGGGTCCACAGTATTTTCTGTTCATCAGAACAGAATTGATCTGCCAAGAGCCTGATGTAGAGCTAGCATGCATTCAAAAATGCACAACCCTTAGCATATTCTCCATTAAATTCAGGTGGGGTTGCCACCTTGGCCTTGGTAGAGGTGTGTGGTGGAGGTGATGGTGGACAGGAGTGGAGAGTGGGAGGAGGGGGGTTGTGAATTGCAGCTCAGGTTTTATACCCTCCTCAGTTGAGGGGCGTGGCTGAGGGGTGTTAGGGTGCTGGCATCCTACTGAGTCCATGAGGTTTTGGAGGGTATCACATATGCCATTCACCATGTCTGTCATGTTCCATTTGGCTTCAGCTTGTCAGGCCAGTACAACTGCCATGTCTGTGAGTAGTGAGCCTATAGCCTCCTCAATGGTCATTTGAGTCAGTGGTTGCTGCTGCTGCTCTTGGGACATTTTGGAGAAGGTGCCAGGAGGTAGAGGAAGGGTGTAGTTGGCATGGGAGAAGTGGTGTAGCTTGTTCAAGCATTGTCAACTGCCAGTCCTCTGAGATTTGGACTTGATTCTTCTGTAAGGGCAACCTGGTTGTCATGTCACATTGACTGAGCAGGGGGAAACCTTAGAGAATTGAGTAAGGTTTCTCTGAGCTCACCTACACTACTTATACTACTTGCCATAAGTCCAAGTTAAGTAATCTACTCTACATAAATGGCTGTGAGGTGTCAGGGATGTCTAAAGTGGGTATGGTCAGGAATGGGCTCGGGACAGGGTCACATGTGTCAGTGAGGGTTTGCATCTGCATTGGAGGGGTGTAGGAAGGAACTCCAAGCACTGGAGTGCTGGAGGACTGAATTCCAGGCCAAAGGGGGCTGGGGATGAGGTTTCCGAATGCAGGGAGGCAGGGAATCGAATTTCCGAGCATAGGGAAGCTGGGGATCGGGTTTTCGAACATAGAGAGGCAGGGAATCAGATTTCCGAATTTGAGGTTGTGAGCAGTGACCTGAAGTTCCCCTTACAGATACAGTACACTACTGTAACACTACTGCCAGGGTTTACGAACTGAAAGGGTAATAGGTGAGGTGTTTGGGGGTTTAGGTATGCAAGCATCACAATATCTGTCTGTTGTTGAGGCTTCTACCCAGTTTATGTAGGTATAGTAGTGAAAATACGACGAAATTGAGCAATTTAATAAAAACCGCTCAACGTGTGGACTTGAGACAACTTGGGATGATAAAGGGGTGTCATATGAGTAACCTCCAATGGCTGGGATGTCAAGGCGAGGCAAAACAAGGTAGGAAAAGGGAAATAGAGCAAAAGAGAGAAAGAGGGAGAGAAGACTTCAAATATGGGTTAAGCTTTGTGAATTAAATAAGGTGCCTACAAAATACATAGGGTATCTACATTCTGGTGATAGTGAAGCTCATGTATACTCTAAAAATATTAAAGAAAGAAGTGGAGATGGAAGAAATATGAGGATGAAGGAATACAAGAATAATGGAAATTGGTAGCTACTGTTCATCTAGAATATCCTACAGTCCTTCAATATTCTCAGGGCATGCCCAGATTAATTACCAAGGAATAGAGAGGGGATGAATTCAAGTCAGGAGGAGGGGATATTGTCACTCTGAGGGCTTTTGATCCGAGTTTCTGACATTTCCCCTTATGGAAATTGACAAACTTGAGGTTTGTTTGACATTTCTCTGAGGTATGTCATGTAGGAATGGTTAGTTTAGTCAATAAAAAGCCACCATACTACTGTACATATATTGTACCTATATTATTGTATACTACTGCTACATTACTACACATTACTGCCACATTACTGCACATTACTGCCAAATTACTGTGACACTACTGTGACACACATGTGTGGTAGTGCAGTAGCGGTGGTGGCAAATTCATCATGCCCCAATAATACTAAGTGATAATGAAATGAATATAGAAGGCTCCATGCCAGAACCATTTCCACACCATTGAGCTTGTGATGGTCAGCTCCAAAGCATGTGATGTGACTGGCATAGTGGCCATTGCCTGTGCATGGCATGGTTGCTTTTCCCCCAATGCTATAGCCAATTAATTCAAAGGGGAACAGCAAAAGAATGTAGATTGGGTCCTACTTCAATCCCTGGCTACAACACACCTCAATCCAGAACAAGGGGCAATGTTGATTTATGATATTGTCTGTCAATATTTGGTACATCTCTGGAAAAGAATTAGGCAATATCTACCCAATGATCAGGTCATAGACCAAGCTATCAGATTGTTCCATATCCATGGCCACCAACCAGAATGTTTTTTCCATTATGCAACATCCTTCATCCCTGGAAGTGGCATAACTGTCAGTGAGATTCTGGAATCACTGTGGTCATCATTAAATGCCATTTTGCCAACAGTCCAAACAGCAATGCTAGCAAATCATGCTGAAACCATTGATGATCATGCCACCAATTCTAATCACAAGAAAATGCTTAATATCAGTGAGTAAATTTCATCAATTTTTCAGCTCTCATTGCATCTCTAATATGCATGGTCCCAGCAGTGGCATTGTGTGACTGATATTCAGAGGCCAAAACAACAAGCAAGAAAGCAGGGAACTATTTTAAATCTCTGAGCTAGAGTATTAGTGAAAACAATCAGCAGCAGTGGACAGCAGCAATTACATTTGCCAAAGCTTGCCACCTGGCCTCTCCAAATGCCATGGACATTTTGGGTGTGCAGGGCAGCTACAGACAGCAGGCAGCATCAGCCCAGAAGCAAGAATACACCCCAACAGAGCAGTGGGTTCAATTGGCAATTGAGATTGAAGAACACCAGTGAGTAATTATTAGCTGTATGTAAGGGGAACTCTGGGTTATTGCTCACAACCTCAGATTCAGAAATGTGATCCCCAGCCCCTCTGCATTCGGAAATGTGATTCCCAGCCTCCCTATGCTCGGAAATCCAACTTTCAGCCCTCCTGCATCCAGAAATCTGATTCCCAGCCTCCCTGGGCCCAGAAATCTGTCCCCCAGCACCCTAGTACTCGGAATTCCCTCCTACACTCCTCCACTGCAGATGCAAACCCTCACTGGCATGCATGACCCTATCCCAATGAAATGCGGATTACTTTACAAGATCGAAAACAAAGTTTGTTAACAGGTTCACTAATTCTGACTTTATAAGTTTGTGGGGGAGAGGTTGTCACAGATCTCCAGAAATATATTCAATTCTAGTGTTTTTAGGTTCTTGGTAAGTTATTCTCTTAGTCTCCAACTAGACAGACAGTTGTCCTATCTGAATACAATGGGAACTTTGATGGTCATTACTATATAATATGTAAACTAATATCTTCACGATTCGGTAAGTCAGGCAAAATGCAAGCTTTCGCAATCAGTGAACCTCCGTAGACCTAGCAGACAACATGTTCTAATGGGCCCTAGCGTACTATGTTCTTTTCTCTTGACAATACTGTAAATTTACACTACCCAGCAAGACAGGCTTTTGACAAGCTCCTGCAGTAAGTGTCCTTAAACTAGTAGGCCTAGTGGATGGCATTATCTAATGGGCCCTAGCGCACTACAGCTTCTGAACAAGGCAATAAAACTTTATACTACTCAGTGAGACAGGCTTCTAGCAAGCTCCTGCAGTAAGTATCTTTAAACTAGATAGACCTAGTGGACAGTGTTTTCAACAGGCCCTAGCATACTATGTTTGCTTCTCAATTAAACAGCTCTACAATTCAATGGTATACTTCTAAGGCAAGGCCTTTAAGAGGAACCCAAAGAAACAGAAGTTAGTGAACTTTCTACTTAAGAACAGAAGAGTTGTAGCAACTCATATTCAGTTCTCGAGCCAAGCAGAAGGGTCTGTCAATATCTCAATTGTTTCAAAGGGTCTGGTTTTAAAGAGTATAACTCTTTAAGTCTCTGGTAGTCTATGACTGAAGAAAATCGTGTAAAATTGCTTTATATTCCTATCCTAATCAACCATACAATCAGGGGGGGGGAATAGGCAAGCAGTTTCTTGCCCCCCATGTAATTTACAGATGAGTTTTTATAACAATATACAATTGACTTATGGGTATACCTGAAACAAGCCTTTGGCTTCATCATTTTATTGTCTCCTCATCATTTAGGAGCATCATTCTAGGAGTTCCGATATCAGTGACATAATTCGCTCTCAGAAACTTGCTCCTAACTCTTATCTAAGGGTTTTTATCTTTTTCTTGGATTCTCCACACCCAGGTTCTCAACCCTAATGTCCTAAAAGTTCACTTCCATAGCCTTCAGGCAGTAAACTAATATTAGAATTTAATTAGCTTGTTTCATTCTTATCAATCTCTATTTTCTAGTCCATAATTTCTGGTCTCTTTTGTTACTATGAAGGAGCATCCGTCCCTGAGTACCCTCTTGGATACCCCCATCCAATCTTTTATCTTTCAATACCATCAGAGCTGTTCCAAGGGACATTCTTGTCAGGGCATTAGCTAATCCCTACATTCTTTTGTCAAGATTCACTCCCAGACCTGTTATTATGACTAGGTACCATCCAGATGACATAGGTGTTGCAACTCGTCTGCTTTCTAGGGCAGAGGCAAGGAAATGGGTCTGTTGTGCAGTCATGAGTATCTTAACTAATATCTTAGTTAACACAGTATCAGATACAATGCTTGGGTACATTCATACCAGAGTCATTCTTCCATAGCCCTATCACTAATAAGTTAGTTAACATTACTTTTACTTGTCTGGGTGTTCTGGTTCTGTTTCTGAGATGTCTGCCTTCACATATTTTAGATAGTATTCTAAATCTCTCACACCCAGTGTCTGACCATGGCCATATACTGATATTATTTGGTAATGGAGAGTTAGTTACTTTATTAGCTAGTGATTTCACAAATGAAATGATTTTGCGATACAACACTGAGCCCATCCCCAACTATACTCACTTTAGGCATCCCTGACACCTCACAGCCATTTATGTAGAGTAGATTACTCAACTCAGACATTATGGCAGGTAGTATAAGTAGTGTAGGCAAGCTTGGAGAAACCTTACTTGATTCTCTAAGGTTTCTTCCTGCTCAGGTATGTACTTGGTAGAAGTCTGGAAATGATACTAAGGTTTCTCCCTGCTCAGCCAATGCAACATGGTGACCAGGTTGCCCTTACACTGTAGAACTGCACATGAATATTGGAGATAATGGGGAGCCATCAGAGTCAAACTGCAATCTATTATTTGTGGCAGCTCAAATGTGCCACAAGAAGATCTTGCTGAGCAATTGCAGCAAAGCTTGGCAAATGATGTTGCTGAGCTGGAGATGAAGCAACACCATCTCAGAATACACCAAGTGACTGTAGTGGTGATGGATAGCAACACCAATGCTTGGGAAGCATTTGATGACTTGGATGATGATGGTGATTCATCCACAGCACTGGCCACAACCAGCACAGATGATGACAATGCTGTATTATCAGCAAACATGTTACTGTTGGAACAACACCCAATTTGCATGCCATCCACCTTTGAAGTCCCAGACCCTGCACTTTCTGCTATTGAACTGGTATTCTGAAAACAGCAAGTGTTCCAGCATCTGAGCGGCCTTTGTACTGCCATTGCTGAAAAGTCTTTTCAGTATTCTTGTATAATCTGTGTTGCCAGACAGAAATCCATTTGAACTCATAGTCACAATGCAATTGCAGCTATCAATTCTCAAATTTCATTCCATTGCTGAGCATATTTGAAGTGCCAGGTAGCAATACTTTGGTGCATGCCAATTCTTTAACTTTAGCAGCACTGCAAGTCCTTTCCAGGAACGATGTTAAATGCAGTATGGCACTCCTCAACCCAAACCAACCTGGATCAACATCAGTTCAACTTTCATGGATATGGCAATCTGATTTTGCAGGGAAACAAGACTCATCTGATGCACTGAAGGCACATAGTCAACCTACATTGTATTGAGTGAGTGGGGCCAGCGAATGCATACACTGTATCAAGTGAATGGGAGCCAGCAGGCCCACTGGCTCTGCTACCTCACCATAAATCTTCATGCCCGGGTCTTATCCCACGGTCAAAGAGGTCCTAAGAAGTCAGGATCACGGGTACTAGAAATTCTGGGTTAGGGAGTGGAAAGCAGCAATCTGGGAGGGGTGGGCTGGCACAACCTAGATATAACCGTCCTTCCATATTAGAATGTATGTGGCAAAGTGACAAGTATGATATATTCCCGAATGCCAGAAATATTGACAAATTGAATGCCAGATGTGATACATGTGCCAGACAATGGGGTGGCAAACAGCAGCATGGGTACTACAATGGTCCATATGATGGCACACCACCAGCCATACAGTGGCGTCCAAAAGTATCGCACCGTCACATGACCAACGGATCAACTCTCTCTCGTTCTTCAAGATCATTGTTGTTTCATCCATAAATTATATTGACAGAGAGCTAAGCATGTAGGGAATCGATATATAGTAGTAGAGAGACATAATATACAGAATTTAAATCAAAAAATGAGGAGGAGTGTGAAAAGGATGGTGCAATACTTTTGGACATCACCTATTAAGAGATAAGATTAGAGCATTGTGGGATGAAAACAAAACCATTCACCTCGAAACAAGTTAGTACTTGGTGTTTCCACCCCGGGCCTTAATTACTGCCTCAACACGATGAGGCATACTCTCAAAAAGGGTGTCCAAATTTTCTTGAGATATATTACCCCATTCCTCCTGAAGAGCAGCCCACATCTCATCCCGGTTGCGAGGAAGAGGGTCACAGGCACGCACAAGATGATCCAATTGGTCCCATGCATCCTCCATAATGTTCATATCAGGGCTTGAGGGTGGCCAGTCCAAGCGGCAAATTTTTTTCTTCTTGAAAAATTCCTCAGCAACTTTACTCCTGTGTTTCAGATCGTTATCCTGCTGGAAAATCGGTGCGCTTCGACCTGTGGATCTCAGATTAAGATCCTTGAGAGTCCCTAGATAAGACTTTTCAAGGATCTTGACATAATCCAGACCACACATGATGCCGGATATCTGATGTAACCTCCCTACCCCCCGACTAGTGATGCACCCCCAAACCATAATATTCCCCCCCCCGTGTTTGATGTTCTTCTTGGTAAATCGAGGGTCCAGGGCCTGTCTGGGCTTCATCCAAGCATATTGACAGCCATCTGACTTGAAAAGGAGGAATTTAGATTCATCGGAGAAAATTACCTCCTTCCAGTCATCAACCGTCCAATCAGAATGCTGGCATGCCCACGCAAGTCACTTCTTCTGATTGATTGGAGAAATGTAGGGACGGGGCCTCCTAACTTGGCATATCAATCCTTTCTCCTTTAGGGAGTGTGCTACTGTTTGGCATGACACACCCGGGAAGGTGGTTTTAGCCAATTCAGTTGCATTGGATACCTCTGTTCGGGCAAGAAGCCGGGCCCCAACTCGCACTTGGTGCTCATCCAGCTTTCGAGGGCAACCGGATTTGGGCCTGACATAATATGGATCTTCAGTTTTGGAGAATCTGTCGAGTACACGGCTGACAGTAGAGTGATGGATACTGATCCTTGACCCGATCTGTCTATGGGTCATCCCAGAAGACCGGAGTTCAACAATGCGAGCGACTTTAGATGGGGAAGTATAGACCATGGTGTAATGAGGCTGAATGATGCAAAAAACTTGAGGTTTGTTCACTCTGGCTTCGCCTATATAGCTTCAAAGGTGATTGAACTTAGATGTCCAAAAGAAATGCACCATAGGTGTGGCGCTAAAACATGAATTTTATTCCTAGAATACATTATACAGCAAAGTTTCATTGCCATGATGATTCCTTGTGTCCTGGAGCATGAAACAGCATACTTTGTTTCACCTCAAGTGTTACATGAAATAGATAAGCAAGATCAAGAGATCAGGTCACATGATGGTGCAATACTTTTGGATGCCACTGTACATTCTGCAAGACATAACTTGTGCTGAGGCCAGCTGGCAGTTGGCCAGCATCATTTCAAGAATTGCTGGGATGTAAGTTGGCAAAATGTCAAGGGCAAAAGCCAATGCAACGTGCTGGGCAGGAGGCTAATGCCAGATGTGATACATGTGCTGGAGGATGGGTTGGCAAAGGGCAGGAGGAATACCAGACCAAGGTCCATGGGGTCAAGGTGAAAAACATACATTGTGAGGAATGTCGGCTGTGCCGGGGCCGGCTGTGGTACACTGGTATTGAGTGAGGTTGTAGTGCTAGAATAGTGTAGTGGGTGCCTAGCGATCAACTGACATGGATAGCGAACATGTTTGGAATGTAAAGTTGATGAAGCCAAAATGAGCGGCACACATATTGCTGGTGTACCAGTCGTATAATTAATACATGGGCCGAATGCAGGGCCAACACTAAAACTGCCATAAAATGTGCCGAATGTATATGACACAGGATTCAATGAGCAGCAGGAAGACTGCATGATAGCAAATAATCTGGAGTGGGAAAGAACAATATTACAATTTTAATATTTAACATAAGTAATTATGTTACTAGAGCTCAACATCGGGAGTGGGGAAGACCACATGATGGAATTATTGCCCATTGTCAATATTTAAGATTTTCTGGGCAATATCTTCTTCAATGAGTTCATTGGCATGCTGGCGTAAGCTTAACAATCTTTTGTAGGCTTGGTCCTGGACAGCGAGCTGTTGCAGCTCTGAATGGTACAGCCTGTGTGCTGCATCCTTGTAACTCAGGCCAAGATGGTGTTGGAGGGCTTTGACTTTGGCATGCCCGGCAAAGAGCTCACGCTCCAAGAGGCTCTGGTGACACAGACATCGGGCAAGTAAGGGTCCTGAAGAAGTTCGGTAGGGGCTAGCAGCTTACTGGCACTGCCAGAGCCATTATGTTGCCGCGGCCTATTAGTCCATATGGTAGATCCTCTTTTGAAACTGGCTAACATAAAAACATTTAGCAAGACAAAAGCCAGATTGCCGGCAAGGGGGATGTTGCTATTGGGAAGGTGTCGGTGGGGTAGCATTTGGCAATTCGGTCAGGGCCGGCAACATTGGGCCCCTTTGTGGCAACGCATGGCCAGCAGCCACACAGGCATTTTCGGCAGGAGCACATGCATTACTGCCTAATTGGCACAATGAAGGTGCAGTGACAGACATGCGATACAATGTATGTAGCAGGTCTTAATGGAACAATAACATACCATTGGTTTAATGTCCCGAAGGCCGAATAGTTCTTGCATCTCGACATTTTTGTGAGCAAGCTCAGCAGCATTAGTCATATAGCTGGGAACAAGAATATCTTGCATATTATTGTTTGCTGGATGTTTGGATGGCAATAGAGTGTCAAGTTGTTTGGTGTTGACAGGTGGGAAAGGATTCATGAGAGATGGCCCAGCGGAATGCCTCAGACAGAACAAGAGATATTGTTGTAGTGATTGGAATTGCAGCTATATCTGTATAAAATAAGGCAATTTTATGGAAGTTGGTGATTAGTAAGCATTGCGTTTTGGACTGATCACATGTCTGGGGTTGGAAATTTTTTCAGGTGCATCCAAACAACACATTGTTTCCCTTGCATATTCCTCAGCATATCGGAACATTCACGTCGTGTGATCAAACCTTTGTCGTCAAAGCCGTTTTTAACATGACTACACCCACCGCAAAGGAGATCACATTGGCCTTGGAAAAGTATGAGAGCAATGTCTGGCAAGCACTGCATAATGGCTGGGTCACAGAAATGATGGAGACATACCTGGAAGAGATGGTATGTAGTTTGTGCTAGAATTATGATATTGCATCAATTGGCAAGCCACATACAGCAGAAGACATTCGCACATACAAAAGGTAACGAGCTGGCAATTCGTGCTGCTTTCAAAAAACATCAATTCCTCCTCAAATTCATTGTTGCCTGGCATGGCCAAGGCAGCAATCCAACATTTAATATGGATCAGCTAAAAGCACTTGAAAAATATGACAAGAAGGTCACAAAGAAGAGTGCCGATAAAATGGTGTGTGCCGATGAATTGTTTCTTGGCTGCACAGGATTTACTTAGCCACACTTGACAAAAAGCAGATGGGACAAGTCAGCGGACATTTGCAGGGACAAGGGGCTACAACCACCTCCAGCCGAGGTGATGTCATGAAGGCAAACTCTGACCAAGCAATATTTCCAGGACCGATCGAGCCGGCACCAGGAACAAGTGCACAACCAGGCACCAACTTCACTGGCCTGCACAGTGAAGAGCAGGCAACACAACGCGCTCTGCCTCCAGTCAGCATGCCTGCCGACGACATTCCGGAAACTTCGGCAGCTGGATGAGTCTGGCATGTCAGAGCACCAAGATTGGAAATGCCTGAAACGTTGGCGGCAGGGTGAGCACATTGGGCCACAGCATCAAGACCTCCAATTACTGTATTGTCGGCTGACACACCAAGCTCAACATCTGACTCCTACAAGCCGTCAGAATCACTGCCACCCCTTCAGTCAAATGACAAAGGCAAACACAGAGCTGTGCCATGCCGCCGGGCCATTACAGACGTGGAAATGGATGGACCACAACAATTGAACAGGCCACCATGGGCCCAATGTAGTAGGCCGGCAGTACCACAAGGTAGCCAGCCCTGTTGCATTCCACAGCCAACCGGCCAGCTATTTGACACAGCATGCTGGCAATGTGTCCAAAGCAAGGTTCCATGTCAGATCGATGCCAGCGGAGGTGCCTGTTGCCACTGCAGGGTCAAAAAGGTCCAATGCACAAATTATGCAGGTGTTAGGTGGGGGGTTAATCACAAGCAAGTACCAACACCTCTGCCACATTGCCCTCTGAAACGGTGAAGGGGAATCAAAGAAGAAGAGGTCATGAAATGGGTTGATGTCAATACCGATGACGACAACCAATTGAATTGGACAAATTCAGAGGATGAGACAAAGGCTGCAGCACGTTGGCAGGCTGCCAAGGTTGCATTGTCAAAGGCTGCAGCACAGGCATCAAGGGCCAACGCAAAGGGGAAGGCCAGGGCCATGGAGGAGGCAAGTACCTCAGCACCAGCCAAAGCCACAGCACCCCATGGCAATGGTGCCGACTGCCTGGCGACTGGCCACCCCATGCCAAATTTTCAGTGGGGGCCAGAAGATAATGAAGGATATGAAGAGGGTAAGCTATTACTAATCTCATGCAGAGTTTATGTTCACTCACTCACAATGTCTATTCAAGCCATGGGTTGGGTCCAAGAACACTTGGATTATTTTGACCAGTGGCTGATCAAACATTTTAGCCATGCTGAGGGCAAAGCACTCTTCCAGGCCACACGGATTTTCACGATGGAGGAAAGTATGAAGAGCTTTTGCACTCGGCTGGACAAAATCCAAAGCCAGATCGTTGCCGGAACGCCAGCACTCTTGCTGGACTTAGAAAGTCAGGTTGGGAACTTGGAGAAATTGGTTGAGAGCCTGTCCCAGCAGGTTGGAACATTAGTCACAGGTGTCATGGGTGGCACTGGTATTACTGACACAAGTTACGCTGGGGAAACAGGTGGAAATGCAGCCATGGCGATGGATATTGATGCCGGCCCATTGTTAGGGCGACCTGGGAGGCCTTGACAGCTCAGGGGGAGCTGAAATGACTGCAGGGAAATCCTAAGAGAATAGGATGAGGAAACCCCTGCAGGCAAAAACTATGTATATACCTAACTTATATAATCAATATAAATCGAACCAGGCCTAGCTGTGGTGTCTCTAGGTTGCACAAGGCCTAGTGTGGTTGAAACGAATGTGGGATGTGAATATGACAGTCTAGAGTCTGTAGGAATGAGAGGAAATGAGGGAGGGTTTTATCTGGACAGTGAGGGAGTGTATGGAGTATTCTGGCTGTGTTTGCAGTGTGAGCGTTTGAAGGGAGGGATATATAATGCGTTGGAGGGTGCAGGGGTGTCGATAGGTTTAATGGAGGTGTTGCTGAGGTGTCTGGAGTGTCCCCTTACACCCATCAGGTGCAATGCTGGTTGCACACCCTCCGGCCATTAATCCCCCAGCTGCCACACCACACTCACTCTTGCCAATCAATCTCACCACCAACCATGCGACAACTTTGCCAGCACACCAATGCCCCTCACCCCTGGCCTTGCTGCAGCCACAATCCCAATCACCACCTGCATCAGCCATACTACCACTGGCAGTACCTCAAGTCGAATTCCATGACCTGACCCGGTCCAATAGGCTAGGTGATCACACAATATTCTTGACATCGCCATCCGACATACCATGTGCCAATGAGAAGCCAGCAATGCATGATGCCTTACCACCATTAAGGCCGGCCTCGCCAGTGTCTACCTCGGCAGCATCCCCTGTTGCCACTACAGATGACAATATGCCGGCAAATTTTGTTGGGAGTTTGCCAAGATTGTCCTCAACGCTGGCAACCACCTTTCAACTGGCAAGTCCTTTGTCCCCAGCACCAGTGGCAACTTTGGCTGTTCCACCCACCATGTCTCCACCACCACTCCCCCCCCTCCCAGCAAACATCACTGCACCGTCATCACCCAATGCCACCATATCACATTTCCCGCTTGCTGGCCACCCATCCAGTGCCGATGTCTCTCTTCCCCCTCCTGTTTCCAGTACCATGACCCCAGGGGTGTGATTAATTACCCCTACCCTGGCACATTCCCAAGAGGATGTTATCATCCATCAAGCCACATTGTTGGAGCCACATACTGGCACTCTCTCATGTCCTCAGACTCACTCACAGTCGCAAGCTGACCGTGATCATAGACATATCGATTTGGCCAATTCCCCAGCATCCCTCCAACCCCTGAGACACAGTCCATGCTTAAGTAGCTCACCAGTGCCATCATTGGACACAAGTGTAGATACCCCGCATCTCAAAAAACGCAAGGCATCAGGCAGCAATGATGACTGGGTGCAACAAAAAGCTAGATCTTGAGATCTAGCTATCACATTGTATTTATCAGCTATTATTGTGTATCTTTCTTAAGATTTTTGTTTTTTTGGACTTAATTTTCCAAATATATTGCTTTGTCTTCCCTCAGTTGCCAGCTAGCCAAGTTACTTTACAACTGATATACCCTCCCCATTACATCACTTATTGTGTTGTTGCTCCTGGGAGTGCCACTGCTGCATTGAGGCTATAGATATGGTATATTGTTAGTAGGTATTCTGGGTATGCAGTGGTGAACAAACCTGGATTGATTTCAACAGGCAGCATCAAAGTGGGGTCAATGGCCAGTAATGGCCAGTACCCTGGACCTGCCGGGACTCTTGCCAGGTGACTTTGAGGAAGTCCAGGCAGGGTACACTGTGGCTGCAAATGCAGCACATGCTGAAGTATCAACAATACTGGCACGGCATATGTTGGTTCACCATTACTGGGACCATTTGAGGGAATGATTGGTGGGAAGCCATTTGCGATCAATGTATTCATTGAAGGCTGATTGACGATGACCATGCCGGAATCTATGTTGTCTGCTGACTGATGCCAGCCTGATGTAAGGCTGCGATTTCCATCCAGATTTGTAAGCTGGTGTCCGTCTGCTGAAAGCTCCTGTATAGGCCGATCACCAGTTACTGGGTCAGTGGACTCAGCCTTTGCCACATTTTGTCATCCGTATTGCCTTGACTCAACGTTCCTCATAATGGCCAGTAATGAGCTCATAGTCCCTGGATAATTTGCAGCATGAAATTCTCCATTTTGGTAATAGGCCTGGAACCAGAACACAGCTTTGGCACCATGCATCATTTGCTATCCAATGATATGTTCAAAAAACTGCTGAATTTGAAGCTTTGGCATATTCCATGGGTCACATATTTTGAAGTTCTGAGGGATAAATTTATGTTGTACCAACTTCGGCCAATATTTCTCCAGCGTTTTGAATGGCACATGCCTTGCCCTCTGTACTGAGGCCAATTCTACAAGTCTCCATAAGTTTTCTGGCATTTGAGCAAGGAATGAAAAACATACTGTAGTGGGTTGTGAGATAAGTCCGCATCATCTCCTCAAGCACATGCTTCTTCAATTCATTGATTGTGATAGTTGTTAACAGTATGATGGGAAATCCCCTCCTGGTCAGTTTGAATGATGGGATTGCCATGCTTGCCGCAGTCCCCAGCAACTGTGGCAATTGGTCCTTTTGCCAATGCAGCACCCCAACATATGAGGCAAACTCATTTTGCATCTTTTCCACAGGGCCCTTGTACACCTTCACAAATGTCTCTGCCGCAACACCCATAGTTAATGCCATCTCATCAAAACTGAAAACAGTTTCTCTTATCGTCCATAGGATTTCTGACATACGTTGGCCACTCACATGCCTATCATCATCTGTCCATCTGTGTCCGGAAATCCAAAAAATGTCATAGTGACAACTCCCATCTCCAACCAGCATTTCCTTGACCATTCCTTCATACGCCGTTGTGCTTGTGCAGTTGCAATCCTAGATATTCATAAGTTGAGGTCCTTGAACAGTAATTTCTAGTACGTACTGTCTTCTTATCTCAGGCTCATTGCCATTGGTCTTGTATGACGTGACATATGCTGTGATTACCCCCTTTTCCAATTTGTCCATGCATTCATACACATGCTTGGCCACCTTGGTACAAGTTTGAAAGTATTCCTTTGATCCCGGTCTGAGTTCATTGACGGTCAAGATTGCTTTCATCTCATCTTCAACTGCTGCCTTCTGTGTCTTCCAGACAGCTTGATTTCGGTTCATTGTGATCCCAGGTTTTATTGTTCTGTTGGAGGCATAAGGACGCCAATTGTTCGCAAGCCACTTCCCCAATGCCTGGTTAACTATCTTCAGAACCATTCACCAGAAAGGTATTCCATTACTGCATACCTTGACATGCTTTTCCGTCTCATCCTCTGCCAATGGGATCTCTCCATTATGCGTCCAGTAGTTGAAGATATCGGGAAGAATTTGTGATTTGAAAATAATCCCTCGCTGTTCCAGCGTAGTTTGCTTGCGGTAATTCTCTTTGTATTTTTGAATGACTCCCCGTTCTGCAGGAGGATATTGGCAGTCAGCTCTGGGCTTCCTTGCTTTCTTGACAGTCTGCATGGTGATTGGATACAGTAAGAACAAAGGCCACAAGGGACCAAAGTTGATTTTTACTGCCATGCTGAGCACACATGCACTCGCCTTTGCCCAATACCAACAAGATCGCCTTCTTTGGATCCCATGGATTACCTGGTTGTGCCTCAGAAAATGTTGCAGAAACGCAAGCGAGGGAAACAGGATGGATGGGTCATTCAGGCTGCTGATGAAATGACTGAATTTTGGACATACAAAGAAATAACTGTGGAGACACCGCATGGACTGGTGGTGACTAAAATTAAGGTCCCACTCCAGTCTGGGTCAGGCACAAAACAAACAGGAAAGGATTGGCAAGAAAATGAAGTTCCACTCTCAGCTGAGACAGCCACATGAGGAATAGTAGACAACTTGGGTTCCAAATGTGGGAGGGATGATGATGATGATGATGTAACAATGGATGGCGGGTTTCTGTGCTGTGATAACAGGTGATGAGTTTGATATTGAAGAGAAGAACAAACCGAGGCCAAATAAAGTAAGTTGATTTGCTTACGATCATCATGAGAAGGAGGAAGTCTAACCCCTGCAGCAACAACACTGGATGGAAGAGTTTGTCAAACATGCCGATGGTCTAATGGCAGCACTCCTTGCCCGCGAAGCATTGCCTGGCAATGGCAAGTGTTGCAACTGCACTGAGGAGTGACAGGCAATTTGGCGATGCTGAGATTGTTTCAGAGCCAAGGTGCTTTGCCGAATGTGCATGAGGCACTCCCATTTTGGCGTTCCTCTGCACAGGCTGGAGCGGTGGACTGGGCGGTTCTTTGCCTCGGCTAGTGTGTGGGAGGTTGGAACATATATGATGGTGCCACACAACGATGGCAGAGGAGACCTGTGTCCTATACTGAAAAATCACATAGACATGCTCGAGGTGGGTCAGGAGCTGAAGGATCATGCTGAGCAAGAAACATTGCATGTGGGAATGGCAAGCAGAAACGCTGTCCTGTCCAACAGCTGGCCTCTGGCTCATGATGCCAAGCCGGACCGAAATACTTTTCCACTCAGCAATACCCAGGCCGATCCTGAAATTGAGGAAGGGTTATGCAGCTCAGATGAAGGTGGCATTGCTGATGAGGCCACAATAGGAATGGATGAAATGCAAATGGGGGAGTTTTCCAGAAAGCTGCAGGACCCAGCTTGAAGCGAACAGGACTTTGTCCCCCGAACTGATGCACTTGGCAATCAATATGTGCAGCTTGTACACACAAATGGTATACACCATATTGCCTTGGTGACTTGCGCCTGCCGGAGGAGAGAGGATGCTATTGCCAATTTGATGTATTGCCATCTAGTGCCAGCCACATTCACATGATACCACACTGTATTCACGGCAGATGTTCTTGATGATTGTCAACTCGAGAATTTGGAATGCAAGGCCTCAGCATATCAATACTTCCAGAAGCTTCGCCGGCTTACTGCCCCCATGGCACCTGGCAAAGTGCCGAACTTGTATCAGGAACTGCTGCAAATGGCACAGTTGTGGCGCTGGTTAAAAAAGAGAAAGTGGGCAGGCTATGGGCAGAGTTCATCAAAAGGAAGTCCAACAAGTGCTGGATCGCTTGTAAACTTTTGTCCAGCATGCCCCCAGCCTGGCATTAATCTGCCTCCCAATTGGAAAGAAGATTCAAACAGGTTAGTCAAGATTTGTCTATTTTGTCCTGCATGTCATATTGATTGCAGTCTGGAGGTGGGCTTACCAGCGTTTCTTTGTTGCCGACAGCAATTTCAAGGCAGACCACATTTGGCAAACCCATGGCACTTCTGATATTTGGCTGGCTGAAGGAGGTGGCATGTTTGCCACATGTGCGTGGTATCACAGCTTCCTCCGAGATGCAATTGAGATGTCCACAGTACATTCACCAGCAGTACTTCCATATCCTCAAAAACATTTATTCGTGATCTGAATACAGAAGGCACCACTGTGAGAACCGCTTTCATGCGATCCAACTTGCAATGGCTGGTTCCAAAGCCTGCAATGTTACCAGCATAGTAGCCATAGCTTGTGCTTGGCATGGATGCTTTGCACCAAATGCAATTGCTGACTTGTTCAAGGGGGAGCAGGAAAAGAACATAGACTGGGCCTTTTTGCAATCTCTGGAAACAACCCACCTTGATCCAGAGCAAGGTGCCATGTTTATTTATGACATTGCCTGCCAATATTCAGGTCCATCTCCATAAAAGAATCAGCCATCATCTCCCAAATGATCTGGTTGTTGACCGAGCCATTGGTCTCTTTCATGTGCATGGCCATAGACAGGAGTGCTTTTTCCAGGTATGCACCGTCCTTCATCCCTGGCAGCGGTGTAGTGGCTGGTGAAATTCTAGAATCTTTATGGTCATCCTTAAATTCCATTTCACCAACTGTTCATACAGCAACCTTGGCAAACCAGTGCCGAAGACACTTGATGATCATGCCAGTGATTCAAACCACAAGAAAATGCTGAACATTTGTAAGTCTACCTTGCCAGTCTGCTGATGCCATGCAAGCCCTAAGCCTCTGTTGAACAGCAACGGCATTATGTGCATGATATATCCAGGCGAACACAATGGTGAAGGACACAACAGAATATTTCAGTTCATTGAGCAAAGGTATATGCAATCAGGACATAGAGCAATGGACAGCAGCAATTCTGCATGCCGAGGCCTGCCGAATAGGCTCACCAAAAGCAATGGATATCTTGGCTGCACAAGATGGCAATGGAGGCCAGGGATCTCTACCCCCAGCAGCAGAATACACCCCAACAGAGGAGTGGATCCAGTCAGCAATTGATGCTGAAGAACACCAGTTTGTATTTCTCACATTATTTATGTTGCAAAGAAAATAACTGCTAACACACATGGCAGAGTTGAGCTTAGAGGGACCCTTCGAGGGCCGATGAACCCTGGCTCAGGAGGACCTTGCAAAATGACTGCAACAGGCATTGACAGATGAGTTTGCCAGGCTTGTGACAAAACAACAGCATCTGGGTATAATGCAGGGCAGTATGATTCCTGCCAATGACATTGATGTCTGGGATGTATTTGATGCCTTGGATGACAATACCGATAGTGTCGCCAGCACAGCCGGCAAACCCCAATGCACCTGACTCATTGGCAAATGGCACCCCACTGGAAAGGCAGCCTATTAGCATGCCATCCACATTTGAATCCCCTAATGCAAAACTATGTTCCGTGGAATTATCCCTGTGCCTATCCCAAGCCCTGCATCATCTGGAAAGCCTTTGCACCACCATTGCCAAAAAGTCATTTCAATACTCCCACATATTACAGGGTGGCCTGGCCGCAAGCCAATTCAACTGCAAAGTCGCACAGCCATCATTGCACTCAATAATCAAATTGCATTTCATTGCCGAATATATTCAAAGTGCCAGGCAGCAATGATTCACTTGTGTGCCGATGCCTCAGTGTTGGCCCTGGTTTCAGCCATTGACCAGAGCTGATGTACAGTGCAGCACTGCCCTACTTAACACAAATGAGCTGGGATCAACTGCAGTCCACCTTTCATGGATATGGCAATCTCACTTTGCCGGAGACAATAAGTCTTCACCTGATGCACTAAAGGAATGTAAGTCCATAACTCTGCCCACACAACCTGGTCATTCCCTAGAGCAGAATGCTGACACGCCTTCCCAGTCCAACAGGTACATTGGCTTCATGCACGGGCACAGAAGCAACGGTGGGAGGAAGAATTTATTATGGTTCAATATGAAATGCAGTGGACAGTCAGGTACTTCCTTCATCTGCAGAATGTGTGGATTGAATGGGACAGCGGTGATGCCGAACCTGCCGGTCCGGCAGCATATGCAGCCCAAAAAGTGGCAATGTGGGGCAAAATGGCGGCTCATGCCAATTCTTCATTTAGTCAGGTGCTAGACATCGCCAATCATCCCATGCAATGATGTTTGGGATACTTATTACAGCTACTGAATAGATATATATATACAGATTATGATTCATCACATGACTGATTGATCTTTCTCTTATCAACCAAGTGATCTTGACCTTTGCCAAATTTTTCAACCACACAATGCAGCAAACTTCTTCATGCACCCCAAGCGATGAATCTGACTCTGTCCCATCATCACAAGAGATCATATCCTATTGTGACTTGCGGCTCCGTGCAATATTACTTGCCATCCAAAATTCCACTGGTGAGAAGGAAGCATGGATTACCGAAGGCATAGAAAAAGAACTGGTATGTGTGTGATGATTGACATTTTCTCAGCTCATTCTGATTGTTGCCATTTGATGTGATGTTAGCATTTCTCAATGATTGCCAGTTGGCTTGGCCATGGCAAGTGGCCAATTGCTGAACTGTGCCACCGGTTACACAATACCTGGCCCGGCACCACCTAGACCCACACACAGAAAATGTGCTAGATCTGGCCATGCTTCTCTCCCTCGACTGCCAGGAAATCATCCAAGCCACCCAACTGGCACTGCCCCAAGCTACATCGCTGATTGGTGGGAATGTAACACAGCGCCAAGCGAGGACGATTTTATTAATGTTACAAATGTGACTGAATGCCTGGAGCATCATTACAAAGTGATGCAGTCGAGCTATGCTGTGGCCTCCTCCTATTCCACCTCAGATAAGCGCCCATTTGCACCTGAACCCCACCTCGACAAAGGGTGCCCCAGATGCAAAATGTACTGTGGTGCTGCCATGGATGCGCTCCATCAATTACATAGCCTCCGAATAAAGATACAGACTGCCGAGGCTTCTGCCAAGAACAAATGGCTCCTCATAATGTGGCGAGCCTCTGCATTTCATCAGCTTCATGAGCAGGCCACTCTAAAGGAAACGGAAGTCCCATTGCTTGGGTATCAATCAGGTTCAGCCAATGGCAATGCACAAGGCAGCTTGCCGGCTGCAACATTAGCCACCAGCACCTCAAGCATAAAGGCCAGAGCTTTGGCAACGACGGTGGCCACATCACGACCTCAACAGCACAAAACCCGGAATACTTCGGCGCCTGTGACGCTGAAAGCCAATGCCTTCTTGAATCAAGGCCCCAACAAATTCTGAATTGGCCGAACAATTCAGGGAACATTCAAGCACTGAGCATCAGCAGCTTCAGAGTGAACCATCACTCAAATGGACGTGGGGAGTGGATCTTGATAACAATGATATCCGGCAGATGCGCTGTGCTGCCTGACAATAATTACAAGGTCCCTCACTCTGGGTACAATTGTTCCCTCCGGCAAGGTCATTTCCGAGGAGAGGATTCTATAACGCCTTCTCTCCCAGGCTCAGGTACATGGCAACCATCTTCTATCCTGTCAAATCAACCCGGCCAGACCAAGTTACATTCCAATGATATACTGGCACACTTTCAGGCCTTCCCCCTTTCCCATATGCATCAGGCGGACACTCATGCACCCCATTCACCATCATCATCTTTCCCGTCGGGCCCATCACCATCTGCTGTATTCACTTGCTTGTTGCCGAGCACTCCGCCTGCCGGCAATGTTGTTGCCAAACCTACCCTTCCTGTGCCGCAAGAAGGAGCCTCAGATGCTCCCTTTCCCATCCAACCATTGCCACCCTCTCCATCCCCTGCAATTCACCACATGGACACCACCAGTGCACTCCAACGCTCACTGAGACTACCCATTCCCTGCAATGCCCCTGACACACAGTTTAGGACTCTTTCCTTGTCCTCGGCCAACTCATCCGATGATGGTCTTCTTTCTGCAGCTGCATTAGCGCTCCATCTTGACGCTCCCTTGCCAACTCCCATCTTGCCTGAAGCCAGGTCTGCCACAGCTGGCTCATTTGCACATCATCGCCTCAGGTCAGGCTTGAGTGGCCGGAGCCTGGACTCCAACATTCTTGCAAATGCCACTTATGCCCTCGATAATGCTGCTGCCATGCTATCGGCTATAGCAGCTGAAGACGTCGTGTCAATGACTGGCCCCCACTCCTCAACCTTGTCTTCTTCAACTGGCCAGAGCTTAAGCTCTGCCATTCTTACAGATGCCACTCATTGCCTGCATGATGCCTCCCTTGGTCTCTTGAATGTATTCAATCACGGCAGCCTTGCTCTCACCAATCCTCACTCCTGAACTCCCAGTTCAAGTAGTAACAGTGTGACCTCCGCCACCCTTGCCGACGCCGCTTATGCCCTCAATGTTGCCATGGACATGGCAACCCTCTCATTATCTGCATCCAATAATCCCCCAGCAGCGGGCAACCAGGGCCACAACATCCTTGCGGAATCTCCTCAATCAGTCACAAGTGGCAGCAGCCTCGATTCCAGTGTCCTCGCCGATGCCACCACTGCCCTTCACAATGTTACCACATGTGAGTCGGCCGGCACCTGAACCCTACTGAAACTTACGAATTTCCTCCCCACTCAGATGACAATCATAGTTCAGGTGGGGAAATCTTTGATGAATCAGACACATCCTCCTCCCCTTCTCTCTCCCCTGTCCTTGCTTTCCAAGCACTTTGCCTGCCTCCCTGCCCCCCCAGCTCAGCCCAACATCTTTTGTCAGGGGAAGCAGCTGATCAAGGTACATCACACTCTGCCACCTATACTGCCGAGGACTTCCAGACATTTCGCAACCCTGATGACTATGCATAAATACCTCTAGTTTGTTTTTTATGTATAATAAATAACCAAATGCATGGTATTCGTGGTCCCCTGTATTTTTTAAATGCCGCATGGCCTCCTGCCCAGTCCATTGCATTGGCTTTTGCCATTGACATTTTGCCAACTTACATCCTGGCAATTCTTGAACTGATGCCGGCCGACTGCCAGCTGGCCTCGGCACAAGCTACAGCTTGCAGAATGTATGATTGGTGGTGTGCTGTCATATGGACCATTGTAGTACCCATGCCGCTGGTTCCACCCCATTGTCCGGCACCTGTATCACATCCGGCATTCGATTTGTCAATATTTCCGGCATTCGCGAATGTATCATACTTGTCACTTTGCCACATACATTCTAATATGGAAGGACGGTTATATCTAGGTTGTGCCAGCCCACCCCTCCCAGATTGCCGCTTTCCACTCCCTAACCCAGAATTTCTAGTACCCGCGATCCTGACCTCTTAGGACCTCTTTGACCATCGGATAAGACCCAGGCATGAAGATTTATGGTGAGGTAGCAAAGCCAGCGGGCCCTGCTGGCTCCCATTCACTTCGATACAGTGTATGCATTCGCTGGCCCCACTCACTCGATACACTGTAGGTTGACTACCTGGACATGATTGAAGACTTAGATAGCTAGAGATGGGAGGGGGGTATATTTGTTAACTCGTAGTTTGTCTAGCCAGTTTTTATACTACGAAATGAGACTTTTGGATGTGGAAAGTTTGGAACGCGAGGAGAAAGTAGCTACGAAAGGGAAGAGAAATGAGAGAAAAGGAAAAAGAAGATCGCCTATGGTATCCGCCGCTTGCAGAATATCTCCACGTGTGTCGGTGGGTCGATTTTAGTGTGCTTCGAGCGGTAAAGGAGCCGGGAGCACATGGCCGTTGTGGTTGTCCCCACGAGCCGCCGTTGTTCGTTCTCCATACTCCCCCTTGGGGGAAGCTCCAAGGGCCCAACACCGCTTGAGGTTTGCTTCCTCATACACGTTTACCACAGTGGCATAGCCTTCAGGCTGCGGCCTGCGCTTCGATTAAACATGTGCTCGAGGTTACGTGATCAAAGGACAGCCGCCTCAGGGCGGCCGGCTGAGTTTCGTTTGTTGGATTGCGGGTCTTGACGGCGTTGGTTCTGATTTCGGTCTGTGGGGCGAACTCGGTTCTTTCAGTCGTGGGCGCGTGAGACCGGCGTACCCCAAGTAGTATTGTACCCATCTTGGTATACGTTAGGGGGTGTGATTGTCGCTGTATAAGGCAAGATAGTTCCGCGACATCTACATTAGCGACTCCGGTCTTTCCTTAAGTGACATCGTTTCTGCCGAGTAACCAATCATGCTTTGCATCGCATCCCACCAGAAGCGTGGAGTTGGATCATGGGAGGGTATAAGTTGCCCATGGACCCCAATGATAGGCGTTTCCAGTAGCAGCCCAAGTAGAGATGCCTGGGATGTTCTCCAATCTTGCCCTCGTTCTTGGACTAGCCTCCTTCGGTTTGTGCGCAATCCATGGTTCAATTGACGATGTCCCGAAATTGGACTGGGATTTCATCATTGTGGGAGGTATGCAACCACCTTCTTGTTCAGCACACATCACCCAAATGATATATATGTCAATCTAGGAGGCACTGCTGGCTCCGTCCTAGCGAGCAGACTAACAGAAAATCCAAAGTTCAATGTCCTCGTCATAGAAGCAGGACCTACGTATGTTCGGATTCTCTTCGTCTCCGTCAAGCCACGGCGCTAATTGTTATTGTCTCCCAGGAATGAAGGTGTCCTCGACTCTATCGTTCCAGGTCTGCAAAACAACACCGCTCTATCACGGTTCGACTGGAATTTCACCACGACATCGCAACAAGGGCTGAACGGCCGTTCAGTTCCTTATCAACGCGGGCATATACTTGGTGGGAGTAGCTCCGTCAGTACGTTTATCCTCTACACAAAAGTATACGTTCAGCTTGTAAACCTTTCCGAGTCTAGATGGTATGGTTTACACTCGAGGTTCTTCCTCCGATTTCGACCGTTTCGCAAGTGCGAGCGGGGACCGAGGGTGGAGCTGGGACAGGCTCCAGCCATACATCAGAGAGGTGATAAGCAAAGTCAAATTTCAGTTTGTCAGACTGCTGAATGCTTTGATCAGCACGAAAAACTCGAGGCCCCGGTCGATAACCACGATACCAAAGGCCAATTCAACCCCGCTGTCCATAGCACGACCGGAATGGTACCCGTAACCCTCCCTGGATTCACCTTTAGTCCGGCCTTCGATGCGGCCACAGTTACAGGCGAGTAGAGAATTGGGTGGGGATTTCCAGTTCAATTTGGATATGAATTCTGGTAGTCCGCTTGGGGTTGGTACGTCTATTCCATGCTTCGCAATAGACGGTGATGGGGAATCCTTGAGTAGGCTGGTTGCAATCTACCATTGGACATGATGGGACCAGAAGCAGCGCTGCAACAACGTACCTCAACTCACGGGCGCAGTCTCGGAAGAACCTACATATCGTAACCGACACTCGTGTCGCACGTGTACTCAGGACGACTGGCAGCGATGCCAAAGGCCTGGCCATCCGCACCGTCGAGATTCGCTTCCCAGACTCACAGCGAACGGTCCGTTTGACTGCATCTAAGGAAGTCATCTTGTCCGCCGGATCCATTGGCACCCCGCACGTCCTCCTGAATTCTGGCATTGGCGACCAGAACGACTTGGAAGCACTCAATATATCAACAGTATTGCATAATCCCAGCGTGGGACGAAATCTTTCCGACCACCCGCTCACCTTCGCTGGATTTGGTTTGGCCCCCAACTCGATTGATCTAGGTCCTTGGGTAAAGTGGGTGGTTCAGTCAATGGATAAGGGTAGAACGGACACTCACACTATTCCAATGGCAGCCTGAGCTCCGACCCAGCACTTCAAGCCCGAGCATTGGAGCTTTGGAAGACGAATAGGACTGGACCGGACGTGAAGTTGCTTGCGGGAAATCATATTGCCTGGACACGTCTACCAGATAATTCGTCCATCTTCGAAGGATTCCCTGATCCTTCCTCAGGTAGCAATTCTGCGCACATCGAGATCCTGTTGGGCGTGAGTTTTTCATGTCACAACTTCACCAAATATTTAAACCATTCCCAGGTATCTGGAGGCATCTATTTCACCGTGATTATTCTTGTCAGCCCCGGCTCTCGTGAGTTGAACAGTGGTTTCCAAGCTCTGAAATAGTGGATGACGGAGACAAACAAAGGTGGCTCTATAACACTTCAATCAAATAACCCCTTCGACGATCCTCTAATCGACCCAGGATTCTTCACCTCGGAGTTTGACTTATTTGCCACACGCCAAGGTCTCAGGGACGCGATACGTTTCACTAAAGCATCCGTTTGGGAGGGCGTCATCACAGACATTCTGGGACCCTTGGCCAATGGAACTACCGACGCGGATATTGACGATTACATCAAAAATACCGGTACCACGGGTCTCCATCCCGTAGCGACTGCTTCTATGTCACCCAAGGGCGCAGATTGGGGGGTGGTCGATCCTGATTTACTGGTGAAGAAGTTGTCGGGATTGAGAATCGTCGACGCATCTATTATGGTGAGCTGCCTCTGTTGGAAGTTGGCTACACATACTGATTAGCGGGGAAATAGCCATATGTGCCCTGTGCACATACACAGACCCCGGTGTACATCATCGCGGAAAGGGCTGCAGATATGATTAAAGCTGCTTGGCACTGATTACCCGAACGCTAACATAGGCCCACTGTATAATGTGCTGTTTGGAGCTATGGGGCTGAAGCCATTAATCTGTAAGTAGTTGGGTGTTAGTCATTAAGTACCGCGTTAGCCGTGCATGAACTATCTATCGACCCTGGCTCTAGAATATTATCTATAGTTTTACCCATCCAAAATGCCCAAGTAGCACGCCCAAACAGAGGGTGAGAAGATTGAAGATAGCAAAGTTCCTGGGTTCGTATTTCAGAAAAGCGTGGCGAATGCTTGACCGATGTCCGAGAAGTTCTTTCTGACTCGATTGGCGTTTGTCGTCTGCCCCTTGCTCCTCCCTCTCGGTCCTGTGGGCTCGCCAAACTTCCCACTGAGCAAGCTCCCCGTCGCCGCCGCACCCTCCTCACCCCAATGCAGTCGCCGACAGCCCACCCCAACTCCACACCTCATCCTTATCCCTAACCAGTCGGCGTGGTGTAGCATAATCATTTTCATGCTAGTAGGCCCTCAAGTTTACGCATGAGCACATCATCGGATACGAACGGGCCACCAAAATAGACAGGAGCCAGAGTTGCATCCTCATCCTCATCATCGACGAACTTGTCAAAGATTTCGGAAGCTCCGGAAGCATAGGCGACCCGACTTAAGGCCAGCTGCAGGTTGCAGATCTGTGGGTCGGGGGGTGGAACTCGACCCCCGCCGGGGCCCTTTCCAAAGGCAATTTCGTCGCCATCTTTCAGCTTAGCCCAGGGTACGAGTCGATCTGGTCGAACTATTCGATAGTAGTATTTCCACTACCCCGAGACGTGAATTTGGGATCAACCAACGCGAATCGGAAAAGACTTGCCTCGTTATCCAAGAACCGTGCTTCGATCCCCCATGCCATGTACTTATCCATCATATCATGAGCGTCACTTTGGAGATTTAACGCATTGCAGGGGTTGTTGATATTCTTGAGAACGAATTGCGCTCCTATGGTGGAGCCCGTGAATGACTCGATTGCGACGTGTGTCTGTGTCTGGGAAACGCATGAGTAAACCAATAACACATCATCCAAGGGGTTGGACTACCTTCGAGCTTACTGAGAATGGAATGATATGACAACAACGGGCCACCACCATCATCGGGGGAAAGAAACATGCGCCCGTTATGAGGCAGTTATCGCCATCACGGAGGAGGATCTGCAATATCCCTTTAGCCTTACAGACGGTGGATCAATGGCAGAAACGTGCCAAATCTCTTAAGGCTGATTGGCTCCTCTTGTTAACAGCGTGGTCTAATAATTCCTGAATCTCCTCGACTCGCTTATGATCTGGGGTGGGATGAACAGTATCTTGAGGGGTCTTTCTCCCACCAGGGTTTCTGACTTGGAAAAGTGGGATATTAATGATGGGTTGCCTTCTTGAGGGAAAATAGCTGCATACATGGAATTACCAGGTGGGATAGGTAGTGACTTGCAAGGTTCGTGAGACCGGTGATATTTTGATCCGAACTCTGCAGTTCTTGATAAATCATAGCTGCCCACTCATCTGGAGCCATGTTGCAGGTACCGACAGACACTGGTACCGCTTGAAGACGGATTCAGTCATATCGAATCTGTTTGGGCCACAGATGAAAAAAATGCACCTAACGCCTCCGCAGTTGAATTTTCACAACGACCAAGCTCAAATATGAACTCCCTAGCTATGGTTTCTGGCGATGGAGCATGTTCGACCAGAGCCAGCAGCAAGCGGTGGGCAGGCAAACTGAAGGTTGACGTTGCTGCTCCAATACGTTTGGCGATTCCCAGAGGTGGAATTCGGGCAGGCCCCTCATCCATCCGTTTCAAAATCGCCAAAGCATAGGACGTCAGAGAGAATTGCATAGGAGCAGACTGACGCGTGACATCATCGACGCGTGACGTTGTGAAAACAAAGGCCATTCGGCTGCTTACAGAGTTAGCCCCGGACGGCTCTGTTAAGGCTTAACCAGGAGGAGAACCCACCCACCCACAACGATGCAGGAGTGTAGGGCTGCCGACCGTATGGGATTCAAGAATATGTTTACATGTAGAGATTGTGTCCGACCACCCCAGTCAGGCGTCCTAGAACATGTGACCAATATCCAGTTGTCACACTCAGATACCCCAAACCCAATGCCTACCCCGAAGTCCCATATACGCTCAGCAGCACTGGCTCTGCGAAAGGGGCTCATTTATCATGACAGAGGTATAATCTTGATTAACAAACCGCGCGGCATGGTCTGTCAGTTGTCTCACGGCAAATCATCTGCAAAGGTGAGCAGACGACCACACAGAAGTTCATGACTCTCATACTGTGGTGGTAGTACGAGAATTTTAATATCCTTCTCAAAGGTAGTCACGCGTAGACGCCATGTCCATTTCTGACGACGGTATCAGGTATCCGTGACGAGCTGAACATGTCCGAGAAGCCGTTTCCCGTGCATCGACTAGACCAAGTGAGCATCCAAACCACTCTCTTGTTCATCTGCTCGACTCGAAACAGGACACAACTGGGGCCCTTTTCCTTGCGCGCACCCGAGAGTGGGCACACAAGCTCCAACAACAGTTCCTGGAGGGTACTGTTCACAAGACGTACCTCGCGCTGGTCCACGGGGGACAAGAAAGATTCCCTCGGCGTCACGGTGTCATCAAAGCTTCCCTATCGCAGGAGGACGGTCGTGTTTTTCTGGATCCAGGAGGGAAGGAATGCGTAACCAAGTGGGAGGTCCTAGGATTTTCGGTATGTCGGTCTCCACCCACTCTTAGCCTTACACTTGTCTATCTCACTGCTATCCAGCCGAGGGTACCTATCACCCTTCTTCGGCTCCAACTTCTCACTGGTCATAAGCACCAACTGCGTATACATTTAGCGAAGTATCTGAAAGGTACTATCAGTCGAATAATTGAGTTCTACATTCATGAACGCTGTTTTAGCCCCCATCCTCGGTGACAAACTATACGCCAGATACGAAACCACAGGAAACATCACGAATGTCATCAATTACCCCACAAAAGAAATGTTCCTGCATTCTTCTGAGCTTTCTCTAATAGTGAGAATAAAATGCCACCTGTTCAGCTACCGATACTTACATACTGTAACCAGCGCTTCAACAAGACAGGTCCAAATAAACGCTTTACCCAGACCTTCCGCGTCCCTGCGCCTTCAAAATTCCAGGTCCTCTGTCGAGACGCAAAGATACCGTTTGAGACAAACATTCTAAAGGGAGAGATGTTCCTCAACGGGGAACCATGGCGTATCCCACACCATCTACTTCAAGAAGACGATACTTGTTGGGTTTCCGACTACTTGCTACCATAACATATTACAGAAAAATCCGAACTAACGACAAGTTCACCTTCGGCGTGCCCGCACAACTTGAAGTCTCAGACACCAAACACACCCCCAGTCCTACACTTATGAAGTAATAAATATGAACTGCTTGCTTTTTGCCTCGGAGGACTCTATTAATTGGCAATACTTGGCGCCTGCGCTTGTTGGTTATTCTGCTGATTCTTCACACTGATGCTCAGCGCTTGGCCAACACCAACTGCGATAGCCCCGATCGCGTGCGCCGCACCCGAGGCAAGTACTGCTCCACCCGCCCCTGCGGCGATGGCGGGGATAGCAGGGATCGACCCAACGGTGATCAAGATAGCGGACATGACGCTCATGGTTTTGGGGTGTTCACTTGTGATGAAATCAAGAGCGTTGCATGCGTTTAGTAACCAAACGGGTGCCTGTGTCGTCCTCACCACTGTTCAGGAAGTGAGTTAACATATTCGGGGAAAGGGGGAAAATATCGGCTTACCCTCACCACCAGAATTGCTGCTATCGACGGTCTGTACCGTTTGCGATCTTGGCGGGGTGGAGGGTCTAGTGCGAACGGCAACGGTTGTGTCGGAGTTGGTTTTCTGGGGTGTAGGGCGTTGGGCAGGGGCTTCGTCTTTACTTTCCTTTCTGGCCGGCCAGAAGTCGGTGGCTGAGCGCCGATGGGGAACGCGAACCGGACCGGAGGATGAAGAAGCCTCGGGTTGGGGCGTCTCCGAGACCGAGTTCTTTCTGCTGGGCCAGAAACCCGATCCAGAGCGTGAGGGTGCTTTCCTTGTTGGTTCGGATTCAGGCTCTTCCGTGAGAACGGGTTCGGAGTCATCTTTCTTGCGCAGGAACCAGAATCCTGAAGACCTGCCATGGACACTGATTGTCTGGGTTGCAGATTTGTCAATGTTCCCTATCAGGAATGAGTTTTTTAGAACCATGGTTTGTCGCCCAAAAAAAAAACGCGAGTGAGGCACTTACAACCCATGTTCAATACTGCGATGCGAAACTTTTTCCATGTCCAGCGGTACTTTCCGCCGTGGACCTTGGTGATGACCGACTTGAGTTCGTTGAGTCTGAATGGCAGAAATCGAGCATCAGTATATATCGCCCTCGAACCCGAGAGGGGGACTTGCCTTGCTTTAGCTTTGGGCCCCATGAAGTGTTGCGCTACTTTGTACCAGTACTCCTCTGGTACGCTTCGTTGGACGCACCCCTCTTTGATTTTGTCTAGCCATTCCTCCACTGGTAGGTCTTTCTTGGGGTTGCCGTTAAAGACTGGCCCATCCAGCCAGTCGGCATAGATGGGTTGGAGGTCGAACGGCTTGATTTTGAAAGCGCCAAGCATCATGGATAGTAAACGGGATGAGTAGGATGAGTAGATTTACGGGGTAGACAGGAGTAGTGAGTTTTTGGAATGTGCGAAGGTAGAGCAGGGACATCATGGATCTATATATATATTCAGAGGACCCATACAACCCTCCGCTCTGTCGCATTCCCTATACGCCTCGTTGAGGGAGTGCGGCAGCATGCAGCATCACAGTCATCCTGTTTAGCTTGAATTAGTGAGCCGGAGGAAGCGGGTGGAGACATAAACACGTTTCGTTGACCCGCGATTTTGGCTGTGCTGTACTTAGTACAATCTCGGAATTTTGATGCAAGGCAAACCCAGTTGTACGGATGGCAATCCTGGAATCAAAGCGGAATTGTGGATAAATCAGGGCATGATGCATTCTGCATTATGGCGTCGATCATTGTGCGGAAGTAGGATGAAGTGCACGTTGCCATTAGTCAGGCACGATGCTACACGTTTCGAGGGTGACCTATAGTAGTAAAACGATGATGCAGTGCAGCACCACCTCCCTTGTGCTGCATGGGTAGTGGTCGCCGGTGCTCGTCGTCGTTCCCTTGTTGGCCGTTCCGCTCCGTGATCCCTGAGCGGGGTTCAAGGCCAAGAGGAAAGTTGTTTGTGCCACAACCAATAGTTACTCGGTGAGGCAAAAGTTGGCTATGCTTTCGCTTATGCTCGGGTACCAGTTAAGGCTTAGTCGTCAGAAGCGGACGATTAATGAGGCTAAGCTCCGCGGTTCAGTATGATAACGACAGAGAAGAAGCATGGATTTTGGGGCTGCAACGATTCGTTTTCTAGATGTTTGAGTTACATAATTGTAACTGAGTGGAAACGAGGGGCTGATAGTCTGATACTCATCATATATAAAGCCCATTTATACTTGTATCGAGGAACATAGGGTATCGACATTTCCTAGGAGGGCTCAACAACCAGTGCTTGGCCGCAAATTTGACGGGTTCATTGGCGGCATGGGCGTGGGGATGACCACCCTTTGCCCTCCCTTTGCTTGCATGCGAGTAGATAAGCTTCACAAAGTTGGTTGCTCGACGAAATTGACCGAGCCAATCTGGCTGTGCATTCATCGGCTCGTAGATGAGAACCCTGAGCAAGACCGGAACCAGACTCGGAATACACCATCCCGAGGGTGTTCGAGTCTACTCTAGGGCTTTCTGGAGATGTTGTTCCGCGGTCCGCCAACGGCGCAAGGAGCGGTAATTCACTATTCGTCCGGCTATCGATAACAACGGGGAATAAGATTAGGGGTTGCATTGGATAGGCACTGGAATGTCCTGGGAGGCCCTAGTCCGTGCGCTCCGGAAGATCGTAAAGGGGCTGTATGACTAACTACGATCATAGGAGTAAGGATGTTTTCAGTAGCCGAGCGTTGGATGACTTGTAAAAGAGATAGATGGGCTGGGCTTAGTGGTAGCCGTTGTTCGAGAGCACCTCAATGACTCCAAACCCTTTAGTCAGGCTGAGTCATCAGCGAATAGCTAAGAGACGGTGACAAACAAACCACGCCTTTGCTTTGACAACTCACCATCGCAGCCAGCGCTCTGCTCTGAGTCTGCGTTATCTCGCTTTCCCTTGGTCCCACTTCCCACTTTTATGCTCAATAGACCCAACAAAGTTACCCAGAAAGACTCTCAGACACAAAACCCCCCTCAACAACCAACCCTCAACGCTGAAATCCAACATGGCTTGCAACAAGTCCCTTCGTGCCTCCTTGACATCCCTGAGGAAATACTCACAGGGATCACCTCGCACCTCGACCCCCTCTCTTTGCGAAATCTCGCTTTTGTCAACAAGCAACTCTACAACCACATAAAGGACGATAACACCTGGCACCGTGCCTTCGCCCAACAGTTTCTGGGAATCGATTTCCAGAGCGAGCTGCACGACAGCCACAAACGACTTCTGCTCAGGCGCGAGGCCAGAACATGGAGGGAAGAATTCATGACGAGATTTAATCTCTGCAAGTGAGTTATGCACCAGTTTAATTCTTCCAAGCTTGTACGCGTGATGGTTGTATGGTCGATTCTCATTCTTTTTGTTAAGGAGATGGGCGTTCTCTCGCAACACAACTGTGCGCCATATCCCAGTTCATTCTGCTATATCTTCCATGCACCTCATGCCCACCCACTCTGCGCTCCTCTGCGCCTCGACGGTATATGGGATTGTATCTCGATCGTTGCCCCTCACTGGAAAAATTCTTCCTGGTTATCTTAATCCTACCGGACCCCGACTCGGTGTCGGTCTTGGGAATCCGAACGTCGAGTTCGCTCCCAATGTCTCCGCTTGCTCGCTTATTTCGAATAGCGGAACCGCGAAGGTTCTATGGGGCATCAGGAATGGTGAAGTGACTGTGACTGTCGCTCACAAAGCCATGGATTCATCGAGGAGGGGCGTCAATTTCCAACTCACAAGGTGCCTCATTGGTGACCAACATGAGGGACCGGTTTTGGACGTGGCCTGGGATGATAATGAACTCGCAGTCACAGGTGCAGCAGATGGCTGTATGAAACTCTGGAATACCGAAAGCATGAGCTGTCTTTGGATTTCGGAACGCCAGCACCACAGTCTCGTCACCGATCCAGTTGTCAAAGTCGCCTCCGCCGTGGTGACGAAGGATGTCGTAGTTGGTTGTATGCGGAGTGGAGATATCATCGTGTTCAGAGGCTTCCAGAATCGACTACAAGGAGTGGAGAGTGGTGGAGACATGTTGGGCGCAGCAAATGTGATAAAGGCCATTCCTATTGCCTGCCCTGTAAAATCCTCCACACCCACAGAGGGCAACACTGTTACTCACGCCATCTCCTTCCTCCGTATCGACTGCAGTACATCTTCGTCCAGACTGGTTCTGCTAGGCGCGTATGAGAATGATGTGCACTTTTACAGGATAACTATCACCATCGACAGCCCTGATATCGAGATCGATGTTTTCGGAGACACCTCATTTGGTCCAATCACCTGTATCTCACCATTTTTCGCCACTACGCCAACTCAATCCAGTTTCATTCTTGTCGGTGATCGTATGGGTTGCGTTAGCGTTTACGATTGGCGAAGCACTCCCTCTCCTGCTACCGAGGCAGGTGTTCCTCCTGTGCGGCGTTTTGAGGCCCATGTCGATGGCTCCGCCGTTACAGCCATACAATGGAATTGTCTTACCCTGATCACTGGTGCCGCCAATGGCATAACCCGCGTTTTTGACGGTCTCACGTTTGAAGGCTTACGGAGTTTCACGAGCCCTACGCCAAGGTTCAGGGGACGTGGACATGCGCCTCCTGTCGACCCTAATGATGATGGGCGTGTTAGGCAAATTCTGGTTAGTCCTGATCAGGAGGTGATGGTTGTGAGCGTGGGCAATGCAGTCCTTGCTTGGAAGGCCGGCCCTGGCGGCAAGAATACATCCGGCGGCGTCAGGGGTCGAGTGCCGCTGAACAGTCATGGACAGGGCAAAAAGAGGAGTAATGGCGGAAAATGGCTGCGTAAGTTGGAGCCTTTCCCCGCATCTATCCCCGAACAATGGCTGACCGCATGGCCGTAGAACAAGTAGAGCTAAAGCAGAATATTGATGAATCGCGAAGCATACTGGAACAGGAAAGAAAGAGGGCGTGCAATGTGGCTGGTAAGGCTAGGGAGCATCAAGCAAGTTTCAATGAACTCGGGCTCAGCGATGAAGAAGCTCTGGAGTATGCGATGATGCTCAGCCGGGAGGAATGCGCTCAAATTTCGGGTCCAAGCGGATCCGCCACAATTCTCGACGGCTGTCATAAATGGTCGCGAGTTACCATCGGCGATCGAGGAGGAAGAGATATTCGGTTGGGACACTGATGACGTATCTTCGGACAACAGGCGTTCCACGTCGGAAGGAAGCGATCTAATCCCTGTTTCCGCTTCATCTTCGAATTCATCCAATTATGAGAAATGGGGTGGGACTCGGGGGTCACCTTCTGCCCCAGTTGGTTCCTTGCCAGCCGTTCCCGCCAGCGCCGACAACCGTCTCCATTTCCCCCCGGTCAACCTCGGCCCCGTTTCTATCGATTCAGCCGGAACGGGACCCAGCGTGTCTCCAGGGACAGGTGCCAGGTTGATGCCGACGTCTGCTTGGAGAACTCCGCTGGTGAGCTCCCTAAGGTCATCGCCGACAGAGATAAGACAGAGCGCGCCTGAGCTGGACGGTGTGGGGACTAGTTTTGACGATGATCTGCGACTTGCCCTAGAGCTGAGCCTTGCTGAGGCACAGAGCAGCGGAGGCGCTTGACAGACAATACTAATAGAATTCTTCAACAGAACTCTTTATTGCATCTTCAACAGAATGCGTTTATATACTCTTCAAAAAAAACACTTTGTCCTTAGACCTGTATGCGTAGCGTCCTATGATATTGTTTTTCGTCAGGCTTAAAGACCGCTTCACGAGTGTAATCCCCAGCGTCAGGTGGCCAGGGCGTGCAAATCATCCACCGGTTGTTCTTCACCTACCATCACGGCCTGCGGCACATTCTTTGCTTACCCTCCCCTCCTCCTTTCAGCTGCGCCTCAGTAGATTAGCGATCTATCACAGGTGTCAGGCAGGCTCATGTCGCCCTGATTGCCGTTTGCCGCTAAAGCCCCGGACGGTCAACTTTGGGAAAGGGCGTGTCATTGGTATGTAGATTTGCCGTAGTCTTCATTATGAAAATTCTTCCCCATTTTGTTACACGACTCTGCGATCTGTCATCGCGCGCACAATGCTCCCCACCCCAGTCACTTCGGTCAGCTATTTATATATGAATGAGGAGGTGAATCTCCACAAGGAGAGGCTGGGAAGGATTACCTTCTCGTGCCACCCCAGCAGGACGCTACCGCTGATGTCACCCCAGCCGGGCATTGCCATACCTTTGTAGATGTATTTCATCAGAGTGTCTTGTGTGTCTGGGGATAAGGACTTGATCACAGGTGTGATGTCTGTCGCTTTGGTGGAATTAAGGATGGTAAGGAGGGTGGAGAGTGTGATTTCCTGTGTTTTGATTAGATCAATAACTTAGTGCCCTATCCGTTGGTGAATTGATTGGTGGTACCTTGGCTTCATCGACGTTTGGCCCGTAGGGCGCGTTGTCCAGAATAACAGTAAGGGCTCCAGCAACATCGTTCCTGCAGGGGAGATAGAAGCGATATTAGACGTTCAGGATCATGGTATGTGGGTGGTTCCCTCGCCAGGTTCTTTTGGGCCAGGGGGGAGGGACGGGGAAGGGGACGGACGTACTTGGCTAGTGAGCTTCTCACAGCTGCCTGTCTTTGCCGTGACTCTTCTAGAACCTGAGAGGGATCTCTTGGATCTGCATCGTAGAGTTCTTCGTCGTGTAGAATCTCCTCGTCGTATTTGTCGATGTCGATTTTGCGGAACATTCCTGGGTGGGGTGGGGATAATGAGAGACTGTTGAATAGATTGATAATGGGTGTCGCTGATGGTATTTGGTCGTGTTTACTATCTTCGTCTCTCCTCCGATCACTAACCCAAAGGTCGTGTGTGGGTCACTTATCGTCCAGAACCATTGACTAGCGCAAGAGGGAAGGGGGATCTTGGTGTTCTCTTCCCGCTCTAGCTCGTTCTCTTTGATACGTCCTTTGGGGGGTACGTTACTTTGGGACACATTTGTTGGCAAGTTGTAGGGCTTCTTTTGGCAATATGAAGGGGCGTGCCTCTCTTGAAGGGTGTCGCGGCTTCACACCTGTCCAGGGCATGGGAACAGGATGTAAAAGGGATCAATTTTCTGGTGATAAACAATATGCTTTCGGAACTCGAACGCCGTACGTCTCTGGGGGGCCCACACCGCTTTGACGGAGGGGGGCAAGAAGAACAAAAAAGCTGGCGACCGTTTGTTGTGATGCCGGGGATTACCTTGATTTCGGGGGGCATAATTGGTGCCCTTGGTGGGTGCTTTTTGATTCGGAACCGATCTCGCAGTATTGGTGTCCCCGGTGGATGTCCAGGCTTGATTCTATTTGCGGGCCTGGGATGATGGGTGATGATAATTATTTGTGCGTCCTTCGGATGATCGTGCTGAATATGGCCCGATCAACGCTGGTCCGGAGAGGACGCAACACGACCAGACACTCCAGGAATGCAGACATAAAAGGCAACACTAGGTGCGGCGCAACGGAGCGTAATCAGAAGTTTTACCCTCATGTCTTCGGTGGAAGCGACGAGTCCTGAACGTGACCCATGCCCAGCAGAGCAAAGAGTCCTTCCTAGTAACCGAATTTACCGATAAAAGGACCCCCATCGGTGGTTGAATAGCACAACCCCGGAACTTGACAGCTCACAATGTGCCCAATCCCCATCTTCCGGGCATTTTGAGACGTGACGTTAATAGAGTCAGGTTGGGCAGCCCTTGCTCGTTTGTTCTTGTTTGACCCTTCCCCTACCCAATAGCCACCAAACAATCCTTCACCTTTTAGCCCCACCACCACCACCACCACCACGGTTCCACCACCCACCACGGTCCTCAGTGGGCTCCTCTGGTCGTCGTTCAAGATGGTTATCGTACTGGATATTGGAGTGTCCGTATTTCACCCCCTCCTATTTGCCGGCATCCATCCCAGTCCTCAAAGAAGTAACTCATATCTGGATCTAGATATGATGAATTCTGCCAAGGTCCGGGGGCCAGTATTTCCCTTTGAAATATGGACTCTGGTGGACCGATACATCCCTCGGGGGACACGTATTAGCCTGTCTTCCACTTGCAAAACGCTTAGGAGTTTACTTTCATCAACTCTGTTCGATCGTGTCACCTTGACATTGGCAGATTCTCTGATGGGCTTGGAGGATCGCACTAATCAGTGGCTACTGCGCAAAATCCATTTCCTTACATCACCCAAGATCTCTCGCACCGTGAAATTCTGCCGACTGAATTTCAACACCACGCGGATACCCTCTCTGCCTCCCACTGCAGATCTTTGCACACCCTTATTCGCAGCACTTGCCCATTTCGTAAATTTAACGGATCTAGACTGCTTCCGTATTCTCTTTGACAAACACCATGTAGCCACTGGTCAACTCGCTTCCACACCTTGCTCGTGCCGAGTTCACCGAATGTCAGTGGGTATACCGACACCATATCGAATTCGAGGACCGCATGCACCTCCAACATCTCCTCGTCGACCATGGACCCAACAAACATCGCTATCAGTGGCTCTTCAACACCCACCCAGACTTCCTCGTCTCTCTCGTCCTCACCTCCGGCATGCCGGCGGACTTTATCTCAGGGTTTATCCCACCCCTACCCAACCTCGAGTCCCTTGAAATCAATGGGATAGCAACCCTCCACCCTGAGTTTCCGACGTTTATGTCGCTCTGTCCTGGTCTGATTGAGCTCAGGATAACAACCAACTCACTTTTACCGCCACACATTCGAGCTGCAGAGGATGTGTTGCGTGTTATCCCCCCCGACTGCATCCCGGACTTGAGGGTGTACGAAGGTCCTGCAGAGTTCCTACCTACGCTCACAAAAGGCAGGCTAGTCACGCATGTCGGAGTGTACAGTTGTCCACTTTTCATGGACACATTCACCGTGGCTGTTGGGTCGGTGTTCCAGAAACAGCAGGTTCGATCGCTGAAGCTGCGGGTTCCGAGAGTCACAGAGCAAATTCTTGCTCTGATTTCGTACTTCAAGGCCAGTCTGGCGGTGGAGGTGGTAGTCACCAACGAGAAAGGATCTCCAGGGTCTAGACAGACATGTCAGGTAAAGGGTTTCAGTTAATCCAATTCCAACCTCGACAGGGCACTCAACTGGTGTGGATTTCCAACAGGATGTCCTACGAGAATTGGACAAGTCCATCTTCCCTCCCCCTCCCAACCTCGAGTACCTCTCCATAGCAGAGGAGTCCGCCACTTGGGGAGTTCCGATCGAATCTCGTTGGTACAGGCTGCAGGAACCGCCACGGCATGCGCCTCTTGTGGCGCAGAATTATTGCTCCTTCCCTGAATCTGTATTCGTTGACAAGTGCCTCAACCTCCGCTATGTCATGCTTTCCGACGACTCTGGTATCATTACGGCGTGGAATCCTCAAAGGGGGACTCGCCTTGCGGAGGTGAGGACGATCAGACAGTGGCAACGTCAGCGGCTACGATTGTTCGATCCGACGCTTCACGATTGCATCTGAGGCCTTTTGAAACCGGGGTCACAGCATTGATTGCTTTGACCATAGTAATACTGCCAAGGCGCTTCAGTTTGCGAACCCAAATAATAATAAATGCCAAGGATCCAAGGATAATAGTGCGGACGAGGAATTAGACATGGTAATATACCACGCATGCCCAGTCTACCGTTGGCCTATACTTATCCCGTAATCATTCCATCATCGAGGTGGACCTGTCTGCTTCCTGTTCCTGGTTGGACGCCAGCCACGCCCCCTACCCCCATCCCCCCACTAGCCGGATGCCCAACGCATACCACACAATCTGGCGCCTGGAAATAAACCCCTAATTCCCTGGAGACTCCCCGATTTTTTTTTCATGAACACATACACGCTGTAATTCTATCATTGGTGTTCTGGGTTCTGGCTCTTGTATTTCTTTTCTTAATTCATTGTGTAATTTGTTTGTTTTTTTTTCAGGTTCGTTATCCAGGTTTCCCTTTGTGCCTTGTGGTGTGGCGTAATGACGTATTGATCTAACCTTTTATGGAAATATCGGGCCGTGTGTAGTGGCTGAGTTTACCGATATTTGTTTTGTCTATTTACAATAACCCCATGTATTCCAATTCCACAATGCTCTTTCTTGTACGACAGTTGCGAATGAGGAGAGGGGGAATAAGTTATATTAACTCGTAGATACGCATGTTCCTATCTCTAAACAGGAGAAAGACGGAATCCCAATGACGATAAAGAATTCAGAGGGAATAAAGAAAGTAGAGCAGATAGGCATCCAACGTCGTGTCTGGAGGTGGAAGAGGGGAAAATACTACACACTTGGGGGAAAAACTCAGATAGGCAGGACCGGGAAGACAGAGAATGAGAGAAGAGAAAAAAAAAAGATGGGGTTGCCTAAGTTCCTACATGATGAGGCAAGACTTGGACGCAGGCTCAGCTTGATTCGGAGCCGTGCGTTTCTGAATCTCTGCCAGACACAACTCAAAGACCTTGCCTGAAATTTTTTTACAAAGCATATATAAGATTTCACGTAGTTTTGGGCGCGAGCCGGGCGGGTGGACGGGGTTACGCACCGACGTTGATGTTTTCCTTAGCGCTCGTCTCGACGAATGCTGCGTTATTCGCCTTGGCAAGTTTCTCGCCTTCGATAGCATCTACCTGTCGACTATGATAATGGTCAACATCCGGCAGAGTATATCGGCAAGAAAAAGAAGGTCCGGGAGAGGTGTGTGTGGTGTGATGCAGTTGGCGTGTGTGATCAAGAGATTAGATGAGATGCAACTCGGTCGTCAATCCCACCGCCAACCACAGGTGGAAGGCATATGAGAAGGGATAATAATAATAAAACGAAACTGGGGCTCACCCTGCCGGTGCCTAGGTCACACTTCGATCCCACAACTTACGCACGGGATATCACTAACTCCACAGAAATCGATGATTTTATCATATACGATCTGTATCATGTCGAACGAATTGCGAGAGGTGATAGCATAAACGAGGATGTATCCGTGAATTCCGATAGCATACTGCGAGTTAATCGGTGAATATTCGTCCTGCGGGTGTTTTAGCCGTCAGCGATAAGATCCGAAAGGTTGGAAGGAGCCTCACTTGACCAGCGGTATCGATGATATGACAATCGTACTCGACGCCCTTGTATGTGACACTCTTTGCAAAGGTAGACTCGATCGTAGGATAATATGCATCCACGAAATGATTCTAAAAGGACATGCGGCGCCGATAAGGGGCAAAAGTTATGGGTTATCTAGAATACGAAAGATACATACCTCGATAAACTGTTTCACCAACGACGACTTGCCTATTCACCCCCATCGTCAGACGCACCAACACCGAAAAAAACCAAATAGCAACCGAACGCAATCCCCAACACAACGATCAGCCCCACGAAGTTAACAGATTACCCATAAACAATGGGAAGACCCACATACCGACGGAACGTGACCCCAACACCGCAATCTTCCTCCTTTTCACGGCTGACGATGTCGAGTTGGCTGTTGACATGGCCTCTTGATCTCCGTCCTCTACTGGTGGGAGACCTGAGATGGCTTTGTGAAGTAAGAGTGGCGGGAATGGACCACTCCTTATCACCACAAGCCGCCACCCCTTCTCCCCATTTGGTACTTGGCGCCATTCCCGAGCATCACGTGATGCATCTCCCCCTCCCTTTTTTTTTTTTTTGGTGTTCTCGACTTGTGTACTCTACTCCTGGTTCTTCGAGGGACTTATTATTATCGAAATCAAATTTTCTTAACCACACTATTTTTTGACATGAGTGGTGGTAGGACATCGTACTTTGAGCAAATGTGTGGATTGGAAATTTGGAGGAGCCGGGACATATTCGCACAAGGATTAGCTGATAAGCTGTGGGGCCCACATTGCTACCCGTGTGACTTTTCTGGTCTGGTGGGTCTCCACTGAGTATTGAAGCTTAGCCGGATACATTTCATTCCAATATTGAGATCTCCTGCGGTAGAATTTTCATCTTACGCCTTACATCCTATGCCTTGATATCAGACAGTCGTTTATCTGTGTAATATAACTACCATAAATCATATCGAATAACATAGCGAGTACGAGGATTCAACCGTCCTATACCCCACCCCCCTCTATAGTCATAAGTCGTTCAGTAAGTCTTCACCAGAAAATTAACATCCAACTCTCTCCTACCCCATTCATCAAACCTTCAGTCCACTCCTAAATGGATTAGACCCTCCACCAGCCTCTTCATCCCCCTCTCGAGGAGCCGGACTCTTGCTAGAACGCTGCAGAGGCACAGTAGCCAAATCCAACGTACTCTCAAACGGCGACCTATCGTACCCTTCACCAGACGAATCTGTCGCATGACCGCCCGTTAAATTCCCAGATCCAAGTGAACTGACCGACGGCGATGTCGATGCCTGAGATACCGTCGACGACCCGGACACATTCATCTTTCGCTCGGGCAGAGGCGGCGCTACGACCGGCGTGTTTGGTGCTGACCTACGAGGCGGAGGCGGCGGAGGCACTTTCTTGATCGATATCTGTGCTGTTGACGTTGACATTGGGGCAGGCACGGCCTCCGAAGAGGTAGATCGGGCATGAAGGTGGGTATTGATGAGAAAGGGTGGTTCGATTGACTCGAAGGACGACGACGACGACGACGACCATGCCCCTTGGAATTTCGAGATAGTCGGGGAGTCACCTAATAAATCCAGTGTTCGGTGTTCTTGCTTTGGTGTTGTACGTGCGGTTCGTGCATGCTCCTCATCGTCAATGGTGGAATGGCTGATGACACTATGTGTATCGCCGAGGCCTTCCAAGAACGGACTACGGTGCTCCATTGGTTGCGAAGTAAGATCCCTTTCTTCATCCAATTCACTCGACCCATACCCATCGTCGGTCGAATGTATATCACTCAGAAGGGGCGTAGGAAGACCCACTGGGGTGTGGCGATCTGACCGAGATGTCGGTAAAGGGATTCGGGTCTTCGATGGCTGTACCACCTCGATGTACGTGGTAGGGAACAACCCACGTTGATCATGAAGCTCGCCCATCCACCAGGAATCGAGGACTTTATTGATCACAATAATCTCATCACCGGCTTTAAAGTTTAGCTCGTTCGTGGATTTCGCCTGGAAGTCGAATCGCGCCCGCACGATCGTTTTCTCCTGCTGAGATGGCATTATCCTTGATGACCAGGAAGAGTCCTTATTGGATCTCTTGGACGACTTGCGTGAGATTGAGCCGAAGCTGGCCGACTTCTTCAGTGTCTCAGCCCACTCTGAGTTCTTGCGACTTGGACCCCCGCCTTCATTTTCATCGTCTAGCGTTGCGAAGGTATCCTTATCTTTGTTATTCTTCTTCCCTCCCCGATTCGTCACCGACTCCACAGCACTAGAAGCCCACCCGGCCACACTCAGGCGTCGGGGAGGCTTCTCGGCAGGCTCCTTGTCTTTGTCTTCATCTTTATCGCTCTTGTCTGTCGCCACGGTGGCTGTACTGCTCGTCCGCTTTCGGGACACACGGGACGCTGGGCGTGACGGTGGTTTGCTCCCAGAGGCATCCTCCTTGAGATGAAAAGACAATCGACGGCTGGACGTGGTATGCGGTTCAACACCGTCGGACGGGGAATCGTGTTCTCTGTTCGTCTGCGGATCTATCGCGGACTTGACGTTTCCAGATGATACGCGTGACAATGATTTTTGTCGTCCGTCCCTATTATTAGAAGAATCACTATGGTGTCCGTAAGCGGGTGAGATAGGGCAACACACCCCTGTTTCCATTCCAACTTGACCTCCTTTAGTACATCCAGATATTGTTGGGCAAAGTTGATTTCCAAATCCAAGAACGCGGTCAGCTCTCGCAATTGGGAGATATCTTCATCTCTGATGGCTTCCATACACGTACGAACATCTTCTGTGGTCTCATCACTGGAAGCCCCTCATGAGAATGACATAGAAAACCCGAAGGACAAACAAACACGCACTAGCGTTGCTTGGCCCTCTCTATTTCCTCTTCAGCCTCCAGTTTATCCTTTTCCTTCTTACTTTGCTTCAATTTCTCCCCTTTGTTTAGTGCCGCTTCATAAGTAGCCCTGTCCACTATCAGAGGCACCATTGGAATTTAAAACCCACTAGGGATCGTACCTGCGGCTTTCAAGCTGCTTCTTGAGATGTTCATATTCCTTGATAGCATCAGCGAAGCGTTGTATCGAGGCAATAAACGTGTCCTTGAAAGTGACTGCATATGCTTCTTGCAAAGCTGCAACTTTGCAGTGCGCACGACCAAATTTGATAAGAGAAGCGCCTATTTGAGGAATAGCGAAGATGACAGCGCATTAAGAGTGGGCACGTAGCACGACAGTGTAAGTGGTTTGTCACATACCCAAGGGGGAATCCTCGTCGTGTTCCTCTCCATGGACAATCATCATGATGCCTAGTGTGTCGATGGGCAGCAGTTTCTCCTTAGTCCCCAACGCATCGTGGTGCTTTTTCTTGGAGAGGGAGCGCTGATACGCCTCAGCGGTACTTTGAATCCTGATTTATAAACCGGCTTCAATAAGAGCTCCCCCCGAAGTTGAAAGGTACCGGTTGAGGGAAAGAGAAAGAGCAAGAAACTCACTTTCCCATCCCCTCTTTCCTCGACTCGATCTCCGCCTCGAGGTCCCTGAATTCGTCACTCACAACCATCTTGGTGTCTCGCGAGGTCATGACCTCCTCGGCCCACTGTCAACCAACACCATCAGCATCTCAGTTGCCGTCGGCACCAAAAAGAAAAGAGAGAGAGGGGGGGAACCAAGGGGTGAACAAGGGTGGCTCTCTCACCTGTCGAAGTCGGCCCAACTAAACAAAAACCCTAGATCAACACTCGCCCACACACATCAAACGCGACGGGAACCAACCTGTTTGCTAGCCATGGGTTGTTGTTAAGCAATGAGAGTGATCAATGTAGTGGTCAATGTTAATGGAACAACAAGTCGTCTCATTAATTTCAGTATGGGCGTTTAAACGCAGATTGCCGGGCCGTGACCGACCCTAGCTCCGTTTCTGTGATCGGCCCTTCCCCCTCCTGATCTCGATCTGCGGTTTGTTTCTTTTTTCTTCTCACATATGTTGAGATCCCATGTCCAACACTCAAGCTCAAGAATGATTTGCCCCACGGGGGAGCAGCAAACCTTGAGGTAAAGTTACCCCACGCGATGGGGTCGTTACTATTCTTGGACAATCCGCCCAATGCGAATCAGCAAGGTGGCAACATTCCATGTGATGTCACTCACAAAGCACATGCTCCTCGACGTATGCATGGAAGATCCACCCGAACAGTCAAAAATCTCCACTGAACAGCTACCTCACCCGAACCAGCACAAAATAGTATAGGGCGGAAGTATACATACAGCTCTGAGCACGACGAAACAGGTGCTGGTCGGAACCAGTCACCTTCAAGTACTATTTCTAACCGCAAGGCCCTACAGGACCCAAGCTATCAAAAAGCTACTGCATTCCGCGAGCAGCCAACCTCATTCCTTCCTGGATCGCAACCGCCTGACCGACAAGTGAGCTTCAACCTCTCATGCGCGAAGGACATACGCACCTCCTCGACCCAAGGCAACTGGAAGAACTCGCTCCGCCTTAGCTCTTCCTGACGCGCAGTCATGCCCTCCGTTGGCCCACTCCCCAATATACTCTCTAGGTCGCGAGACTGCGACTCCAGCCATGTGTGGATAAACCTTGTAGGATCATCCGCAAACGATTGCAAAAAGGTTCGTTTCAGGTGCGAGTTATGTAGAGACTGTGCGAGCAACGTGATCTGTCATTAAAGGTTATAATATGAAATTGGAGCAGGGATGCGAATGGGCGCACGGATCACCTGTCAGTGAAATTTGAACCCGGAACAGCACCAAAAACGCACCTCTTCGTCCAATTTCCCCAAAGCCGCCATAGATTCCTTGCTCATTTGCACCATAGTTGCCATTCTATTTTTCAGTGTCGAATCCTCCATCTTGATTTCAACATCCCATGCTGACGGTCTATCAGGGGGAGGGATGGTGGGGTTGAGTGTATAATGTAGTACAATGGGTTCAGGTGTGGTAAGATGTCGGTTAACGAGCTCGGGTATCTGCTGAAATGCGATCGTATCCCCACCGAAAATCTACACGAGAAGTTGCACCATGAGCGTTTCAGATTTCAATTCCCCTATGCGGTCCACGCACCTGTCGCAATTTATCGTCGGTATGAACAAGTCGACGATCTGACTTATCCTGCAGTCCTTGTAATTTGATATAACTCCACAATGTTTGTATGACACCGAGTCGGCTGTCCTCCTTGATTCCAAGTACACGGGCTACAGTTACACCCAATGCTCAGCGCTCTATTGTATTTGCAAAAAGAAAAAAAAAAAAACTCACACAACTCGGCGGACAACTTGTACTGTTCCGGAAAATGATCCAAGAACATAATAACCCGAATTTTGGCCGATACGTCCCCCGTCCTTCTCACCGTAAATCCATCAAGACTGGGGTTGTGTTGACCTGGCGCTCTAGGCCACTACAACACCAGCGGGCAAAACAAACGAATCCCGAGCATCAGCCTCACAAACGGATCGCATAACACACACACACACACACACCTCTACCACATTGGGCTCTGGATACAGTGTCGGGTCCCTCTCAACTTCAATAACTATTCTCTTTATCATTGTCGAGAACTTGCGCTGGGGCGCCTTATCGCGACTTCTTTGATTCGGGGGCTACACCAATATAATCCTTCATATAAGCCCTCTGGTGGTGAAAGCAAAGGCATTAACGCACCTCGAGCAGCCTGCCCTCGACTCTAAACGACCACGCGGGGATGCCTTCCCCCGTCTCCAAGTTCACCGGGGGCTGGTCGCTCCTGGCCTGCCACGCCTGTCCAGATACAGTATGACTGAGAAATATCCGTAGAGTCCGCGTTGTCTAAAGCAACAAGCTAGCATGAGTGCCAGAAACCAGAAAGGACAAGAAACGTATGGGGGATTATAGCGCACAGTCGGAATCCTCGAAAGGGCATCCTGCACCTCAACCTTCTTTCTCGTCATCGACCAGTCTAGTTTTCGTTCCATTTCCAGCAGCGACTGGTACATTCGAGAGTCCTGCAAGAATTCGGGGTTTTGGAGGATGGCATTCGGGAGGTTTTTATCTGTGAGCTTGCGCTTCCTGTGTTAAGGATGTTAATCAGCCCTTTGTGTGGGGCATGGTAGAGAAAGTGCTATACCTCGCTGCCTTGTGGGTGTCCAGCTGAGTTGCTGCCATTATGGACGGGGTCGATAGGGTATTTGGTGGTCTTGCTGGACGCGGTGCGTGACAGGTACAGCATGTTACTGATCTCATTCACACGAGTCACACTCCGAGCGCTAGCATATAGCCCGCGGTACTTAGCAGAGATAAAATCATGCGCGTGACCTGCGGTCCTTCAGAACCACAGCAGTATGATTATACCTATATACTTACATATTTGTGGTGTCACCTGCACCATCCTCACCGAACTGAGTAGGTCAACGGATATGCGAGCTCGGCCTCTCATCATCCTTGTTCAAACCCATGCACATATTTGAGTCCAAGTTGGATGACCAATCGCATTGCTGCGTCATATGGAGACGAGAAATCGAAGATCATAACCCAAACAAGAGTGATGCAAGTCTACTCGTCTCCCATCTAATTATCAAAAATAAAACACAACGCTAAGTTGCTAACTCGACGTGACTCCTACTCCCTAGAGAATCGTCATGTCCTCCACCACTACTCGCGGAGCTCAGAAAATGGTAGCATGTCTCTTTCTCTTCATCCTCAATGTCCACGTCATTAATTAGCTTCCCCTCTCAGGCTACACATGTACACAGCTCATCTCAATCATGAGCACAAGGCTTACTTTCCATCCCATCAGCTTGCGTTGGTACTGCCCCCCTCCAGAAGGAACAGATTCATCAACCGACAAATTCCATGATGCCTTGCTTACCACCGCCATCAATTTGTCTATTCCAAAAAGCCCCAGACCGGCCCAGCGCATTTTCCACGGAGAGCCGAATATGCAAACTTGTATATCACCACAAGTTCACAAGACAAGGCGCCGGTTTAGGGATGCCACTAAAGAAGTGATGCGCCGCGAGTTTCCTGGCCTAGGTTCGAGATTTAGCTCGCAACCATTGCGAGGGGTCGGACATGGTAGTTTCCACGTATTTTACTTCTCATACAGCTACCTCCGACTTGATTAAGCCTACAGCATGGCTGCCGAGCTCATTGTCCAATAATAGGTATATGTTGTGTCTATAATGTCAGTACCTGGAATAATCATATCCCTGATCTTGCGCTCCGATTCTGCTTCTCGTAGCGCCACTGTCGTTCCACCACTCTCCGTGGCGCTACCACCACTCCGTTTGCGAGTGATACAGTTATTTTGCCTCTGCCGCCCTCCTGAGTAAAGACAATTCCATTCTGGGGAACGGCCGAGGGCAAGAGCAGTGGGACGGGATGTTATCGTTGGAAGTAGTGAGTGAGTTTATACACTATATACATTGAGTAGTGATATTTCCTCCGAAGTAGGTGGAGGTCAGGTATTCAAAGTATAAGAGGGAGTGATCTATTGGTAACAAGACCGAGCATTCGTCGGTGTATTTTGAATAATTGAGAATGTCCATGACACACTCCGTGGGTCTCTTGTCTTCCCATTCTCAAGTGAGCTGGCTCCATTTTGGCAGTTCAAAGTCTGCTCGTGGCTATTCAACGTTCCGATGACTGTCCCGCGATATCCTTGGGACTTCAACAACTGGTTGCTGGCATGTTGGACACCGACCAGAAACGTCAATGAGCCAAGGGTCCAAGCACGTTTTCTGTCGAAATTTTATCAGCATCGAACGAGGGTAAGGGAACCACCAATCACGTACGTGGAATACGTGTCCACAGGCCAACAATCTTAGAGGCTGAGCATCTTCCCCCGCATCCTCAAGTTGAAGCCTATCAATTGCTCCCCTCTCCTCCAGAGTGATACCGGGGCCCAAGCCCTTAACCGCTGGTGTCTCCTCCTCCCCCACCTTCCCGCCCTTCTCTACTTCTTCAGTCTTCGTAGGCCCTTCTTTCTCACCTTGCTTGTTTTCCTTCGTAAATATATGTTCCACGCTAGGTCTCCTCCTCGGCTCCTTAAAGTCCATCAAGCAGATGGCACAAGCCGCCCTGTTTCCGTCGAGCACCATAAATGGATATTCATACTCCTCCCAATAGTCGCTCCATGTCAACGGACTTCCACTTCCGGTATTTTTCTCCACATCAGCAGATAAGTTGCTATTCGACGGGGGATTACAATTAGCCCCTCTGTTCCTGAACGATGGGATACCCTGAATGAACTTGAATCGCAGTTTTCGGGGACGAGTTGGCTTCTCGGCAGCTTTGGGCGGGTACGAATGAGGACCAGTGATTATTTTTGATGAGAGAGGTTCAAAGCCTGGCTCTTCAGGCGGCGGTGGGATGTACATTACAAGTGGAATCTTCTCAACAGTGGACTTGGGTAATTTGTCGATACCAGGCTTGATGGGATCTGAGCCCTGAATCGGACGGGGGGGCTCTTGAAAGTGGTCGCAGAAAGTGCGACAATTGTCGCTGTCGGGACAACCTGCTCAGCAACGGTGAACGGGTCGCTGCAAACGCTTAGACGCCCTGATACGCACGTAGATAATCATTAGAGTGACGTTCCACAGCAACCTCATAGTTGCCTTCCCTCGTCTGTACCGCATCCCTTCCAATCCCGAAGTATGCCATTATCCGCACAATCCGTTCCCGGTTCCGATCTTGGTCTTGATCTTGGCTCTGGGCTTGGTTTGGGCTTGGACTTGGGCTTTCGTTCTGAGTGATGGTGGTGATGGATAGCGACGTGGGTTGTCTATGGATGTCCATCTCTCCCTCAGATTTTCTCCGAGCGTGGGCAATATCTGGACCGTCGGGCGATATGGATGGCCTCTCATGCCGTCGAGGCATGTCCCCTGTGGACTTCACTCGTCGTAATGACCCATCGTCAACAGCACGCGAGGCGTTCGTAGACATAGCGTTAGAATAGGGTGTGTGAGGGGGGGGATTTCGACCCAACTTGAGCTACTTAGCCATTGTGGGCGTCCCTCCGCCGCATATCCCGTGCGCTGACGTCCACTCTCGGCACGTTTGTAGGGCCTCTTGCGGTTGTTCTGGAAATTATTGTCGCACGTGATGGATTGGTTTGAGAAAAAATGAATCGAGCCCCCGTTGCACGACCATGATGGCGTCTTCTGTAGCAACCTGAATCAAGCAAAGCCTCCTGAACTACGGGATTGCAACAAGAGCGACAAAAGTCCTATGGGCGGCCCCGGGCAGAAGCTGTAGCAGTGGTACGATAAATGGCACCTAGAGCAAAAACTCAAGTCTCATTCCCGTCCGAGTCTCGCAGAGGGGACCGTAGAAAGCATTCGAGAGGTTGCAGCACCAAATCCGTCGAGAGAGGGGGAGAGAGGGAGGTGCAAGAGCATCAGGAACAGCAGTCCGAATAAAAATGATGCCAGCCCGACCTCTTTTCTCTGGCCCTTGCATGCCCTAATCCTTGCTAGTGTTGTCAATACAACAACTGAAGCTCAATTTTCAAGACACATTAAACTTGCCCCCATCGATCCCTCTTTCTTCCCTTCCATCATAGCTGCACCTCTCCCATACGCAGGTGGCGCACCCTGACTCCATGCAGTGAAAGATCCCCGCCGTTGTTCTATTCCCGCACCGCTCGGAGGATCGCCCCGCGTACCTTGCGGGGGTATTTTTGCTTTAATCGTACTCATGTCTCAATTCGAACAGCCTACCTTTTTTTTTTTTCTGTTTATGCCGCAACTACGTTGTCTTCAATCGCAACGAGCATGAGGCCCAAGTCACCACTCCGCAGCAGTGCGGGTGGTGTATGTATAATCTTTCTCCCGTGTGGCCGCCGGGAATCCCCCTATTCTCGGACTTGGGGACTAAGGATATTTTTTTTCACGAGCGCATTTGGTAGGCGTGGTCGTGGTGCAATAATTTGTTAATTGGAACCTGACACCAGGACAAAAATATCTGCTTAAAAGGAGATGCTTGGATAGTCTAATCAAGTGAGCGGTAAGTTTTTCGTATAATTCCATTATTTCCTACAATTTCCAATAATCTCTCGCAAAGGGACTTGAGTCAATAAGGGGTCTGATAGTCAAAAGGGGATGGCTTGGAAGGGGTAGAAAGGTCATATGGGTCTCAAATGTGAACCACTTGCTGATAAGCGGAAATGGTGTAAGCAAGCCAAACTGGTGTGGCAAGCTTGGTTGGACTCGTTCTTGGTCCATTTGCCTTGGCGGGGAGATTGTTGCTACGAAAGCGATTCTTGAGATAAGTATTGGAACCAGAGTGGATCCAACGAATGGGCTTGGCTTTGATGGAGATGTAGAGTGCGGAACGTGGCAGTTAATTTTCGGTGTACGCAGGGAGCCCGCAACCCAGTAAGTTGAGGATCTGGCTGCAGAGATAGGGGGGGACTGTACGGAGACGAGGTTGGAGCTAAGGTTTCAAGGCCACGTTTTTTTGATTGCAGCAGCGATCCCGGCATCTGCTATTTGATCGTGTCCACCGCCTGCGGTGAAGCCTCGAATGTGCCGCTGCTCCGGAATAGTGTCACCATCATAAACACGGTTGGTAATCCGGTCGCATTAAGAACTAGTAGTCCCACTCGTGATATAGTCGCGAGAATGTAGTAAAGGACTAAAAACACGAGAATCTCCCTCGAAGGTCATGTTCGAGGGCATCATAGTTCACAATTACGACGATACAAGTAAGTAATGGGAGACCAGCGAAAAATATATGAGCAGTAATTAACGTGCAGTAAACTAACCGGTATTAACGCCAACGATAAACACCCAGAGATCTATACTGCCAAAGGCCACTCAGCTTGACCCTTGACATACTTGCCTTTCATCCGTGAACCACCACCACCACCACCACCAACCCAAGACGCCTCTCCATTCCTGCAGTCATATAACCACGTAAGAGAACCTATCCTACCCATCGATACCTTGATGACCTTGAGTTGCTCACAGTGCGCCAGAAAAGAACCGAAACAGTGTGTGCATACATCTGCTTTCGGTTTTGACGCCAACATGGCGTTTCCGAGATGATTGAGGTACGTGAAGGCGTTTGGGATAACGGACATCTCGAAAGTCTCCAAGTTGTAAGATAAACGGCGAGGACAGCGGGAGAAAATTTGCACGATATCCTAGAAAGGGTTGGGTAGTTTGGTCATGGCCTTTTAAAAAAAAAAAGAATGATGGACATACCTGAACGGACTGATAGACCACACCTGGAGTTTCAACAAGGACTACCTTTAACCTCCTGAGGTTTTTCAACGCACATACACGATCGGCCATATCTGGACTTAGCATGGTGATGCTCATCTCCAAAGTATCTACCGTCTCAGGGACCGTGCAAAGATGTCAATCAACATGCACATCCTAGCATCTTCCCTCGCTAGCCCACCACCACCCACTCCTGCTCCAGATCGTAGGATCAGGTGCTTGATACTTCTTCCTCGCGTCCCCATCTGGAGAGAGACCAAACATTGAGATTAGAGACCAGTCCCCCTCCAAAACCTCCAGATAACGCAATGTGCCTGATTTGAAGACAAGTCCGCGTAGGGTCTGGTGCCGCCTACAGTCCGCAAAGGGTGGAACGAACCTCAACTCGCGGATATTTGGACACCGTTCTAAAAAAGCTTGAAAATCTTGAGATTCCAAGATTCCAGCCCTGACTTTGAGGGATTGAAGGTTCGGCAACGCGAGAGAAGAAAGATCGGGGGGACTAGAGTGGTAGAGGAGGACAAGGGTAGTAGTGAGTGATGCCGGGTGAGCAAGTGTCAATATACTCAGCGGCGGACCGAAGTCACACTCCTCGATTGACAAGTGCTTGAGCCTTGAATCGTAGATGGATTGTCCGTGTGTGGGTTCGGAAGGGGGAAGACTACATCTCGAAAGATGAAGGGTTTGCAGATTCGAGGTGGTCAGGAACGATATTAGTCCTTCATCTTGTACACATGAAATGCCTTTTAATGAAAGTCGCTGGAGATTCTTGAACCGGCACAAGACTCTCACTGTTGTGGCTGGAAGGTTTGTATAGGATGGAGGTCCGCGAGTTGTGCAAGAGGTGCTTCCTGACCGAACAATCCCGCACCGTCATGGCGATATGCGGGCGAGATAGAAACTCCAGTCGAGCGGATAATCTCTGCTCTGGTGCGTGACTCTCCTGCTTCGAATTGAGACATGTCGGGGTGATTAGGGAGTGAGGGGAGAGATTTCGGGTGGTATTGGAAGGGACGCTGATGATGATGGATTTGAACAGTATCGGGATGGATAATTGGTGAAATTCCATGCAAGTTTGTGAGACGCGTTGGAGGTCGTCTGAAGCCAGGAATGACAGTATACAGTCCCACAGTTCGAGTGGTAGTGGTGGAGGCATGACCTGGTCGTGGCGATTTGACAAAAACTGGCCAAAGGATGAACCAAGTGTGCTGACCGCTCTAGACCGGCCGGTACTTATCCAGTTGTGGGCTAGAGCACTTAGGAGCCGACGCGGCGCAGAGCAGAGGGAGGTAAGTAAGTAATACCGGGTTAATGCTAGCATCGCTCGTTAGAGTACTACTACTGCAGCCTGATTCTCAGCTCATCTTTGGATTTTGGATACACCCCTATTTTTCGGTTTCCAAAAGGTGAACAATTTGTGGCCAACGCTGGCACTATAGATTAACCCGTCTCCCCCGCCGAGTCGGACAGTCTCAAACGTCCGCCACTGCGGACAATTCACGTGCGACCAAAATTTTTGTTTGCAGACTCCGCAAGCATTTCGAATGCGTTACTTTCAATCGAGATTTTGAATTGAAAACGCAATTTTTCAAGTGCTTGGTTGGCATGTGATAACACGAATACAAGCGCAGCAGATCGATTTGCGTTTCTGAGCTCCGAAACATTCCCCAAAAAGGCCACGGTGAAGTGTGTGACGGTGGTCACAGCACTCGCTTTCCATATTCCATCGCATTGATCACACGTCGACGTATCAACAAGACGAAGTCTCTGGGTGATGTATGGGATTTGGGGTTCTTCAACTATGACACCCGCCTTGATTGATGGGGTCATGTGGGACGGGTTTATTCCTGGCAGCTGCAGCCTCAACAGTCCGTTCAGAGAGCCTATTGTGTTTTGAGAATGGATCGCGGACGACATACACCCTGGGCCGGGTTCTTTCTGCGAGGGCAATCCCTGCTTATCGTCAGCCGAGCAGCACACCAGAACATGAAGTGGCTATTTCTGGATCATTACGCCGTGGGATGCGGTGTTTGACGCAAATAAAGACGTCATTCCCACTGACTGGCGAACCGCTTGGGAGAGCGACTCAATGCGTTCCCATCACGACATTTTGGGGCCCTACTCCACGAAATGTCCCTCTCTGGGCACTATATAAACCCCAGATCAACCCGACCTACCCCCCCACATTCAACCCGGCACCCACGTCCAAAATGAAGCTCACTGTTTCCTCCTTCGTTGCTCTATGCCTTGCTCTTCTCAGTCGCTGCTCAATCGAGCACCAGTAGCACTGGCACCGGAACTGCAACCTCACCGTGTGTCTAGTCTTCCACTCCTCGTGACTGACCCCTATCTAATCTCATTACTTTCAGAGCGTCTACTGCATCGTCCGCTGCATCGTCTGCATCCTCCGCAGCATCCTCCGCATCCTCCGCAGCATCCTCCGCAGCATCGGCAGCTAGCTCAGCAATCTCCAGCATCGCATCTGGCGCCTCCTCTCTCGCCAGTGCTGCATCTAGTGTTGCATCTAGCGTCACCGGCACCGACACCGCGGCTCCCGCAGCTAGTACTACCAGCGGCGCAAAAGGCTTGAATACGAATGGCTTTGCCGCTGGTTTTGCCGGTGCACTTCTGGCTATCTTGGTCTGAATGGTCGAGCAATTTGTTGCTTCGGACTTGGTGGTGGTGGCGCTTATAGGAACGATAGTGTTTTTAGCTTTTGTGTCCTGTTGAACACTTCACTTTTGGATACCCATCTGTGGTATATATACCGGTTGATATTTCATGCTATTTGAGACGAGATTCTTAAATCACTGGGGGGGGGGGCGCGCGATAAGGGTGTTCCAGGCCCTCTCATTGAGCCGCCCCTACAACTTCCTTCGCCTGAGAGCCACCCTGAGTTGTCCCTTGACCAAGACGAACCGATCCAACAATTCCCTCTCCCACTGTCCTGGATCATACCCATCATCAAAGCTCATCTCGAACCGCCTCACTACTTCTGCTACCAACATCCTCATCTCCATTAGCGCTACAGGCTTTCCGACACAGTTGGCTGGACCTATTGAGAATGGGATGAATGCGTCTCTGGTGAGTATAACCTGCTCTCTGATCCTTTTCAGAAGAACTGAGCAGCCATCGTTCAGGCCAGAAATCGTTCGGTCGTGGGGAAAAGTACCGGGAATCACGATGGAAGGTGTAGGGTGGGATGACAATCGAGATGCCTTCTGGTACGAACCTATCATATCAATTCATATTAGTAAAGGGGGGCCAAGTCATCAAGAAATCTATCAGTCAACATGCGCGCCCTGAGGGTTGGGGGAAGGGGGGAAGGGGGGGGGAGACCACCAAACTGGCAGTAACGCCGTTACTTTCCAGGGACAGGGGTTGACTGTCTGGCTGGCTGTCTGGCTAAATAAATACCCACATGGATTTTCCAAGCATCTTTCCGCCGCTTCCTTTGGATGGTGCACGTTGCAAAGAAGTAGGTACTGCTGGCTGGAGCCTCATTGTCTCGTTTCTAAGGAATTGATAGCTGCTCCAAAGTTTCGGGGAGTCCCAAATCAAATCATACTCACAATATAGCGTTCAAAAGATTTAGGTTCATCAAACGATCTGGGTCGATAGAGTAGTCCCCCTCCCCTGATGCAGCGTATACCTCGTCTATTTCCGTTTGTAGACGGCTGTAATATTGCGGGTTGCGCAAGAGGTAGTAAAAGACGTTGCTCAGTACCGAGGCTGTTGTATCCGATCCAGCAACGATGGCGAGGAGTGAGTTTTGGAGTAGGAGAGACTCGGGGTCCATGCTAGAGTCGACTTCCTCTGTGGCTTCTATCTTTGATATAACGATGAACAAGAGATTGCGGAGAGGGGAATTGGGGGATTGAACTTGCCATGTAATGGAATAGATCTTTGTGTTTGAGGGTCATACTTAGTCGGCGAGCAACTTGCGCATCTGCAAAATTCAAAAAGTTCTCCATTCCTGCTGCAACAACAGGCAATTTCCTGAGGGTCGGGAGGATCCATGGGATGTGCTGCGCAACGCTTGGAAGCCTTGAGCGTATCGGATGTCAGAAAGAACCAAATCAACTAAACAATGATAGCGCGGAAAACCAACATCATGCCCTCATCCATTGCTTTGATGAATCCCAAAGTATCCCCGTTCTTCATGAGCTCAAAACACCCACCAAACCTTGCGGAAAGTATCGTCAACACTCCAAAGATATACACAGGGCAAAGAAAGGGACATTTACGCCAAATCACCCATGAAGTCAAATGCAAAGTAGCTGATCCACTTGGCCATGTCAACCCTTCCAACCCCATCAGATGACTTATCGCATGCCTCCTCCCCCAAGTAATGAACGAGTTGACTGATCCGGGCTTTTAGAAGCTTTTCGTATTCCCTCAGCGGTCCTCCAGAAAAGGCCTTGTTCCATGGTTTGCGCAGGCGAGAATGCACTTCGAGATTTCGGACCGTGATCAGGCTATCGTATGTTTTCCCATTCCTGGAGCCGAATAGTCTGCCGTCCCATACTTTTAGAAAAAAAAATAAAAAAACAAGCTTGAGTTTGAGCAACATTTGTGTCAGAAACGGCTGTTGCCGTGCTCACCGGGTCCTCTTGGCATCCCCTGAGTCCCAAGAACAAACGGGATTATATCCTTATCGACAATGGAAAGTTCGTTTGGACCTGGAAGGGTCCTCAACATCGGAGCTTGCAGAAAACACGGTAGCTTACCAGTGCGAACAATGGGACCATACCGGTCGTGAAGTTCTTTGGTGTAAGAGTGAGTCTCCCCCTTAAAAGCAATCCATGCAGCCCAGAACTTGGAGATTCTGCAGAGGAGGGGTCCTGGGTATTTGAAGAGGGGGTGGAAGGGGGACAGTCGGTAGGCGATGATAGAGGTAAACAAGGAGATGTAGAAGACAGGAAACGAAGTGAAGAGCGCCTTGAGGAAGGCATAGTGATTCAACAAGAGGCTTGTGTGGAATGCCGGTATGATTAACAAGAACAGAATGAAAGCGCCGATGGGTGCTTCTTCGTTGCGTTTGAAATAGGCATGTGTAACCTGTTCAGTGCTCAGTATATCTGGACACTCGAGAGTCGGGGTGAAGGCATACCAGGGCGGACACCACATTCGAAGCCAAGACACCCCGGACAGAGGTGGAGCTCATATCTCCCACTGGGAATTCGAGAGTGGGGCTCAAAGTAACCTTATATCACCCGACCCTCCACTTTCCCTATAAATACGCCTAGGGAGAGATCCAATATCTTATCCGGCGATATTCGAGTGGCGACGTCCGGCTGACTGATGACCTGAATCCCAACAAAAAAAGAGCGCCAATGCTTGTGAATCGGGAAAAAAAGTATAGGTGACTGTATTCATTGCTCCCCGTATGCGGACCATTAATCTAACCCAAAAAAAATGCCTAGCTCGCAGCTTTTCCTGTGAAACGTGAGCTGAATATCGGCGAATCAATCGCAGCCCCGCAACCATCCACACTATACACTCAGCCGACCCATCGCCGCGGCATGTCATGCGGAGATGCGGAGGCTGGCGCTGGGAAAATCTGAGTTGCTGGGCCCCCCCTCCCAAGTGGCCAATCGGGCCTTACCTTTGGACGATTGGTTAGATAGACAACTATCTTCGAAACCCTCTCTTAGGTGGATGATAATATCAAGGTAGATCCTTGCGGAGTTTGCTATCGTCAAGCACCAACCACGCCCTTCATACCATCGTCCCGTATTTCGCCCCTATCAAATGGAAGCACTTTAGAAAACTCCACAATGCAGCGTCGGATTCTGCCAACGCAACACACACGCCACAAGCCAAACCCTAGCTATATAGAAAAAACGGTAAATGACTCACACTCATGTTCACGATACTCGCCTGCCCCTCTCTCGCTATGACACTCACAGGGCCTCCAGGCTCAACTCGTCCCGATTCCGATATCGGCGGCTTTCGACCGGGGTTCCGTGGCCGCCGAGGCCATGAGCTAGAAGAGCCATCAGGCAGTGGATAAGTAGAGTGGGAGTGAGAGTAGGATTCTGACGGAGAAGATATACCACCCCAAGTTGGTTAGTGAGTACTGATAGGAGAGAGATAATGAGTTTGGATATCTTCCATACATACCTACCTTTTAAGTCAGCCCTTCTAGGCTCTCGTGGTGACGAGCCTGCAGGCTTGATCGCCTTCCGAAGACCTAAGCAAGTTAGCCTCACAGTTTACCCACCCGCGAGTCGGTGGTTGGACGCGTGCTTTGGTGTCCAAAAGTTGAGCCACGTCGACCTCAGCATCGTGAGCTCGCCATCATCTCTGTCATGCCACATGTCCCTTCACCCCTCTGTCCTCCTTGTCTTTGTCCTCTCCGATTAACTTCTCCGGCTAAGCCTCAAGGCTCAGGCATACCTGCGAACCTGGAGAAACAACTCTTTTGTGCACCTGGTAAGTGAAGGGCTGTTCGCCATTCGTTCAGGAAGTCCCCCCCCCACATCCCCGTCCTTGTATCCTTGCGCTTTATCTCGTCTCTGGAGTCAATGACAAGGACCAAACAGAAACGGTCGGATTAGAACCTAAAGAGCTACGATTCCCTGTCGTTGTAGAGTCTGTGCGCCATTAGCTGGTATAGAATTATTGTGATTCAAGAGCAGGATGTAGCAATGGCCCATTGTCCCCATGGTATGCGGCTGCTCAAAGGTAATCATATAGAAAGCATCAAGCTCTCGGGATTAATATCACGGCCAGCACACGAATAACACATCAATGATCTGCACGTGGATCAGTGCTTCACGGTCGAGGATTAAGGAGGCGTTTATATATCCCAAAGAGAGAGAGGGAGAGAGATGATGGATCAAGAGTCCACTCCAATTCACTCGAAAAGAGAAGTGCGGCTCGTGGAAGGTCTTGCTGGCACCAAGTTAAAACTGGCGGTTTACGTGTCTGTGGCAACTGTCGGAAAGATAAGTAGTATCAGTTTGTTGTGGAGCAATAACTACAGTCGATCCGACTATATGGGCTAAATCAACCTCAAGACGGTGGCGGCGAGATCGTGTATACACCCGTGCTACATTGCGACTGCTTCTCTGACACCACGATATTCCCATCAGACGTGTACGCTGGAAGGCCCATCCGAACCAAGCTCCACGTCCACTGAACTAGGGGCCTCCTACTATCCTCCGCTGATTGCCTTCCTTTACTGCTGCTTCGAGCCACTCAACTTTCTCCTTCAACATCAACAGCTGGGTATCCGTCCCCGTCATATTGCTCCCCATGGATTCCCGAGCCCTAGCTTTCTGGCTAAATACTCGGCTGATCCGTGATTTCAATGAATTCGACTTTGGTTCTGTAGTGGGTATCGATGGAGGATGTGTCACGGGTGGTTCTTGTGGCAGAGGGAATCTGCCACTAGGGGGAACGTTCATCAGGTTGTGGTTATACGTACCTCGTTCGAGTTCCGATAGTGAGTTCAAATTGGTGGTGGAAATGGATAATATCGGACGTCGGGTCATCTCTGGTTGGCAAGGCTGGGTCCGCGGCGCCACACGAGCTTGTATATGATCGAACCCGGGATTTGAGGCAGCATATGGTTGTTGTCCCTGACCTGCAGGGTCGTCCTTTAAAGCGCTGTGTTGGTTGATCTGGGTAGGGTTCCATACAACGGATACCGTGCATGGGTCCACCTTGGAGGCTGCCATCAGCTGTTGTGGCGTTCTGCGTCGTTTTTTTAAACTCCATAAGAGGTATAAACCCAAGGTGACAGCGACGACGAGTGGAACGACAACGGCGGGGATTATAATTCTGATATTCACGGAATTATCTTGGTGAGCGGGAGTCCCGGTTGCCAGAGGTTCGCTACTTGTGGCAGTTGAGTCCGCTAAAGTTTCTGCCATTGTAAGTCATTCTGAAGGCACGGTGAGCTTCGGGGATTTAATGGCGGGGGTGAACGTTGTCAACTGACATTGCTGAATCTGTTATATCAATCGTCTGTTGAGGAGCTGTTGTTGTCCGGGAACCATCAGTTGCATCCTGGAAACCGACAGCCGCACTCTGGGGGTGAGCAGTGCCAATGGCTGTTATAGTGGCTTGGTATCCGATATCGCCGATAGCGATGGCGGCTCCATGAGAAGAGGCTTGGGAACTGAGATCTGGACTTGGAACGGCATCTGAGCTTTGAACAGCATCTGGGCTTGGAATGGCGTCTTGATCTCCGGGGTTCTCCCCATCCGGGACAATACTTCTGATGGAAATCCGAGTCAGACCACGTTCCTCGAGGTTCAGCGTACTGAGAACACATACACGCCCAGTTGATTATTGTTCTGGACATCTGAAGTGGCTGTGGGAATCGGGACAATGCTAGTGGTGCTGTGTTGGGTACTGGAGGGGATTCCTGGGCGAGAGCTAAGAGTAAACGGAGGAGGAGGGATCGGTGGTGTTATCGGATGAGCGACCTTGGTCAGTAGGCCTATGGTCTGGACAAAGTGGGTGGCAATCGAATCAAGTTTTATGACCGAGGGTATTGGCCGAACTTGAGCGGGTAGGGTTCCCTCTCGAGGGAGAATGACGCTGGGCACCGGACCCAGGAGGGTTGTCACCACCACCATGTTGCTTGTATGTGCCCCCAGTGCCTAGCTCGAATTACAAGTACTGCTTTGCAGTGCCCCACAAAAAGTCGGCAGTTCTACCAGAACCACAGGGTAAGGGTGAGGGACGAAAGCATCCCTGAGTATCAGACTTATAAGCTACTGCTTTCCAAGCTCATCCTTCCTCTCAACAGCTCCATTGCCTTCCACGCCTTGCTGTGACATTGGCACCTGAATCACCCAAATGGCCATCAGGTGTTAAGGTACGGCTGTGGGTGTATCGGCGTCTTAAATTACCCCCAGCCCGGCCTCACCATCGGCCACACTATCAGGACGCCATTCACACACTTGCTGCTAATTCCAGTCGAATTTCTATAAGAGCTGCTGTGTTACAATATATTAGGGCCTAAAGTGGCATATACCAGTACTATTGTCCCTCATGTATTCACCCCCGGGATCGATCCAACCTCATCGGGCTTCAAGCTTCACATCAGTGTTTTAATGACTACCAACAAGTTCCAAAAATTCAACGTTCAAAATTGGCCGGCCAAAACAGAGAAGGATGCGCCCAGTGTCAGGCTATGGAGCGTTGATTGATGGTTCTTAAGGCTTAATGCTTAAGCGCTTAAGGGCAAGCTCATGGGTTGGGCTACGAGAGAGTACGAGGCCGGGCGCGGGCAATGTCGTTAGCAAGGGCCATACCGGGACTAATCGATAAAAGCTGCCTCAAAGACTGAGTAATGCTAAAAAAAGGATCAAACCATTACTTACGATTCTCCTTACAACCCCGGCACCAACCAAGTAATTCGAATCAAACGAGGCGATCCTTCGGGTTCATGTTCCGATGGAAAGTTAAATCCACGGTGTGGGGGGTGGGGGGGGGGAGGGCACGACAAGGTCCTATTCAGATTGCTGGGCCCGGTGGGGGCCGTGGGATTGTAGAATTGATTTTTCATAGACTGGGGTGAGAAGCGCGTAAAACAGCAACATCAATGGATATATACGCAACGCTGGGGTTGGATATGAGCATCTAAAGTTATCCCGAGCCGCAGTTGGCGAAAGAAGAGAACAAAGACAGCTTTATATCCCTCCTGATCTGATGAGCAGGTCGAGCCGAGGTGGGTTCATGGATGGTGTTAAATTGTTACTAGAGTTCTCAGTAACTGCCTCGGATTACTGCTGGCAGGGGTGTGTAGAATGAGTGAAGCGATGGACATGAGACCGCTCAGCAACGACAATGTCGCAACTGAAAGCTAAGATCAAACAGCCCTCTTGGTCACGGGATGCTCTTATATAAGCGAAGTCGAGAACGATGATGCCCGCGCCCATGCTGGTTAATGCTTCGCTACGCGCTTTGGCACATTTGTTCTATGACTCCCTCTCAGCCCTCCATGCTTCGCGGAACTTCTCACTGGGATTGATCAGTGGTAGTTTTGATCATTAAATCAGGCTGAAACGGCTCCCACGACCTTTTGAATGGACTCGGACATATCAGCAATCGCCTTATGCTGACTCGTACGAGCCAACCCCCCTTGGATGGTCCTTCGAGGAGGATGCAAGCTGCAGCTTCGGGATCATGACCTGATTTTTAAATGACATGAGAGAAACGGACAGAGTCCGGATCTGACCGTTTCCAGCAATGCATTAATGAATCAATGACTGGGTTTGACTGAATGCGGATTCCTAGATCATGGAAAAATGCGATAAGCGGGATGAAGGCCGGCTCATAAGTATGAGCAGCAGTTTCATCTACATTCTCACAGTTCGCTGCTCCTCGGCGTAGTGACTATCGGAACTTGAAGTCCGCACTCGAGCCTTAGGACCAGCCCACCGCTCGGAGTCCATGTCACGTCGCCAAATCCTTGACTCCATTACCAGCGACCCGCCGCCACCTACCAGCGCCATCGTGGATGGTCTTGTCACGAACACTGCACTGGGTAGCGCGTCGGCACCTTTTACCAGCGCTATCTCCTTCCCTACTGCTACGCCGGTTACAACTGTTCACCACCCAAGTTCCCGCACAGCTCGTTTTCCTCCTTCTACAATAGTCATCCCGAGCACCACCCGAACGCAAGGGGATGATCAACCCAACATGTGAGCATTATTATCTAGTATAATACCGGACGAGCCAATTCGGGTCCTAACCGAACTGGATCAATAGTACTCCTCATAGACCAACCCAAGCCCCCAGACAGCCAGAGATTAGCGGTGCCAGTGCCAGTACCAACCCGAAAATTCCTTTTCAAAGTGTCGTCATTTTTTTCACTAGTTCAAGTAACGCAACCCTCAATTCGTTAGATAGCAATGATAGCACCGTGTAAGTTGATTAATTGTGCACAGGCTATCGTGATATCTCAGACTCCCCCGCCTTTCGTAGATCGCCAAACACCTCAGCAGAGCCCACAGCGACGAATACTAACGCTCCTGCACGCAAGTCAAACTCAACGAAACCTGGAGTTATAACCCCTGGCGTCGTTGTCCCATTGGCTTTGGTGATTTCCATCCTCTGTGTAGGACTATATATTGTATGGAGGTGCTTCTCTCAACAGCGGCGAAAGAGGATGCGTGTGTCACCGTTTAGGCTCTCCATTGAGAAGAACATTCTCCATCAACATGATGCATTAGCGCGAGGATTGCCCGAAGTACCACACCCCACTCATGCTGGTTCCGACAGCCGACTACAGATTCGACAGTCCGAGCTGCAGCAGCTGAATGACATCGAGAATCAGGTTCCATTTTCGTTCAATATTGCTACTGCTCAGCCGAGCTCGCCTTCGGGGTTTGGACAAACCACGGCAGCAAGAAATATAACAGCGGCTCCTTCGATTCCACGAACAATTTTATCACGGGCGCAGACAGGGGATGGCCGTTCGCACGTCTCTAACCCCGAATTGAAACCACCGAGATCGACGATTGCTTGGACATTCCGCGAGGAGAGCAGGGGGAAAGAGTTTAAGAGGAACGGGCCACCAGACATGGGTGATCAATTCATGATCCTGAGGGAGGAAGTTGAGAGGCTCATGGTGGCAATGAAGCAAGGAAACCAGCAGCATCTATTGGTGAGGGTATCGAGTTTGTAGAATCCGGATTGGATAGGCCACCTGCATATGCCCCCCATGAATGTCTTGTAATGCCCCGAAAGCATCGCTAATGGTGGATCTATACTGTGTTCCGGGACCCATACCTGACTCGGCTCTGGATCAAGTGTGAGCAGGATCATCACTATCGTAGGTTGGGACAGGGTTCGAGATCAGACCGTTGTGTTTCCTTGCCGCGGGCTAAGTAGATACACGCACAAGCTGGGTGTAGTCTCTGCAGTGGTGACGCTAGACGTGGCAACTGGAAGGGTGAAAGCAGGTCGGGATAGGTAGTTTGTAACGAGCCGGCCGTCCCTCTTTCACTGCCCCTCACGAGTTATTGAGCGCGGCTACGAAGTCATGTGCTGTCATTGCTGTGGCCATGCGGTATTTGGTTGGTGGTATCCAGAGTCCAGCTGAGTCGAGGTGATGGTCTAAGAGAATTGTGACAACGAGATTGCTATGCTCGTTGGGTCCGTGGGTTTCCTTTGAGCTTCCTAGTCCCGCTACTGCAATTGTGCTCCTGGTACCGACTACCAATCCTTAACTCCGGGGGCTCCTTCTCGAACTCGTGCTGGTCGGAACAATAGGCAGGGTCCACCGCCCGCTCGGCATGTGAATGAGTTGTTGTCTTCTTAGTTTCAGGTCTTCTTGTGGACAACAAGGGACAGACTGTTTCTGAACACAAGCCCGCCAAAGCCTGATAGTGCCCTCATGATAAATAATCAGACTAGAACATTCTCGCATTATCGTGTCCTCGGGCCTCTTTGGCCTGCTTCTGTTCGTTACAGCCGTAGCAGCCAGTGGCGGGTTCGCATGAAATACTAGATTCGCCCATATTTGAGCAAAAATCATACCAACCAGTTGTATTTTTGGTTATCGTGACTGGTTCTTGCCGGCAGTTATTTTCTTTCTTGAATGGAACTGCCGTAGGGGGCCTTCTTGACCGGACATTTGGCTTATATTGGAAGAATAAAAGGACCTGAGCACGAGGTCTTCGTGCCCCAGATTTTGTCTACTAAATTATGCATTGGAGTTAGACATCTCTCCTTCAATCGTGCTCTGGAATCCCGAGGGAGTTGCACTCTGGCTCGGAGAACCAGTGTCAGGAATAGTGGCTGGCCCCGCAATGGGAATCACACTAGGGACACCAGTAAAAAAACAAGCAAGTTAGGACTCGGAGACAGATACTCAAATATCACTGCCAGTAGGAAACGAAATACATACAGACTAGTTGGATCACCCTTTTGGTGGTGCCCCAAATGCCATCTATGGAAAGCAAACGGGGAATTGAAGCAAATGCGGGATGGACGATTCGTGTTGTACGCTCAGAGTGGGCGGTGGGAGTCAAATGGGTGGTCGAGACAAGTTGAGGGGTGGGAAGGCCCAGTGTTCAGCAGCCGTGGTGGGATATTTGATACAAGCTAGTCGCACGCTCAGCGTCAGTGACCAGACTGATCACGGCTTCACTGAGTAGGCCGGCGAGGCTTGTTCGCAGTTTGATTTTACATTTCTTTGAAGTAGGATGCCGACGATTGCGCTCCGACTCTCTGCCGGGACATTGGGTAGGAAAGAGTCGTTAGGTACGGGATGACCTCTCCGGGCTTATGAGTCTCACGAATTCAGACTTGTTGGCTACCGTATTTTTCCATGATACGAGTCGTACGAACCAACAAGCACTTTGTGATGAACCCAGTAGTACATGACCAATTAGGTATCGATCGTCGTGATTTCCGCTGTTTAGAAGAAAGGGTATACCTCGGCACGATATCGTATTTGGACTCTGGACAGAGAGTCTTGCTACCAGATATACATGATAATATAGATGTGGACGAGTGGCTGCAGGTGTAACGGCTACCACTCGTCACTGGTGCCCAGAACGAAACGAAACCCTTGACGAACCCGGATCAAAAACCTCGGAGCGCCCACAGCAGCACCATTCCGACAATACCACCGTTCCAACTCCATCCTCGCATATTCAAATATTTTCTCTCCATTTCCATTCATCGCCACAAATATGATCATAGTGTAAGATTTCCCTCTGTTTATAGATCACTCTATGCCTCGCAGACTACCTCTTTTACTTTTTCCTTCACCTTTCCTAATCCCCTCCTCATGTAGCCATGAAATTTTCCCATTTTCTCTCCTGTTTCACGTCCCCCATCTCTCAAGTAGCTTAGTTCCATTTATCTATCGCTTTCGGGCATAGGAAATGATCAGTCTATTGTACCAATGCTTGCATATAAGGAGTAGGCCCCGGAGACTTGTTCTCCAGCCAAATACACGGCCATTTCTCTCACCCCATTCTCGCCCTCAGTCTCTATCTCTCTGTCAACAAGTTTCCTTGGTTGTAGCCCAGTGGTTGTTTGTCGACCACACTCGCACCTTTGTCTTGGGGTGTTTCGCTTCGTTTCTTTTCGTTTCAGCGCCCTTCACGTGTCGAAGAGTTTGTCACTCTCCTCCCCCTCTATCTTAGCAACATGCTTGGGCCCTCGGTCTAGGGCTTCCAAACCTAGAACCAACCTCTAGGAACTTCCCCGCAAGGTGTTGCCAAACAAATAAGCCCTTCCAGCTTACAAACGGACTTCTGCTTCTCCATCCATGGGGAAGAAAAAAGTCTAACCAGCGTTACGAATGTTTCTCAAACACGACTGTACCCTCACGAGAGGCATACGCAGGTGGTCCATCTGGCTCGGATTCCACGTCCACGACATCGGGTTCACCCCGAACGTCCTCCGGCAGGCACTGCTGCTGCCGTCGACTACCCTCCCTCAACACCGCCCTGAGCCTCTCAACCTCCTCTCTCAACATCATAACTTGATTGTCTGCCTCAGTTACATTGACCTGGCCTTCTTGTTCTCTCTGCCTCTGGCTCGTGATCACCAAATTCTGTGAGATTTCGGTTACAGATGGGACTTCTGGTGAGGTGGGCAGTGCAGTCGGAGAAGTTGCCGCACCAAAGTATTGGGGCGAGTCCAGGCTGGTGGCAGTAGCAATGGCAACAGAAACTGAAGTTTGACCCCTGGCATTGTCTCGCCGTTCAAGCTCGAACCGCCGTACCGTGCGATCCTTTTGTGGACCTTTGTTGCTGGGATTGATTTGCGCATCGGTCGTGGCTCGTGGGGACGATCTTGTGCCAGGCCTGCCTTTCACTGGGACATCACTGTGTGGACCAGTCTCGTGGATGGTTATTCGCTCGACGGATGGCCGATACGGGGAGACCTGTGTCATCTTCCTCCTCCTCCCTGTTTGGCACCTCCTTCTCCATAAGAGACACAATCCTGCCGCGAGGATGACAACAGTCAGTGGAATGACGGTGGCAGGGACTATGACCCTATTCTTCATCGAGCCGCCGTTGTGTGTGGGATTGCTGCTGGGTAGCAGTGCTCCACTACTACCCTTTGACGTCGGGTCTGTTGAAATAGTTATAGGCTGCTCGATTGGTCTACCAAGGGTGACGGTGAGGTTGACGTATTTCTACTTGTTCTGGCTTCAATGGGATAACTCACGTATTTATGATCGTCTTGTGAGGTCCAGAGGAAGACGCATTCTGGATACTAGGGCTAATAGCGATGGTGGTTCGAGATGTTTCAGTCACGAAATTAGTGACAGAAATAATGTCCTGTGCCCCAGGTTTGAGCGATGCTGGGCTACTGCTCTGTTAATCAAGATTCAGAGTTAGTGGGTGATGATGTTTGCTTTGCGTTAGGGACACATACAGGATGAGTTGGACGCTGCTCTGAGCGGTACTCGGAGTGGCAGTGAGAGTTTGACTCTCGGTAGAAGCAGTAGTTTGTTTCGTGGTACGGGTGTTTGGGGTGGGTTGGGGGGGGGGCAGAAATTGTAGGCTCACGTTCGCGGTGTTCTTGCTCTTGGACTGGCCTTGGGGGTCGAACGATCCGCCTGGGATGGATGATTTGGGCGTGACACAGTATTCTGGATGCGTGGGTGGTGGGTACATGGGAGAAAATCGTGGCTTTATTCACGATGGCGCCAACGGGTGCTGCCTTCGTCATCATGTTGCTTTGCGACTCTGCCCAACAGCTCAAAGTTGTCTTGCTAGTGCTTCTGTAAAGTCAATGAGGCGGGAGGGATCGTCCAAGCATGTGGTCGTGCCTTTTGCTTTTTTGCTTTAGCTTTAGCTTCATTAACTACCGTATCTTTCCATGTCACTAGCCATCTGAAGTTCATCATGTATTGACCGATAGGTATACATATGCTCAAATACACATCAGTCATCGCTAACGCATAATTTAATGAATGACAGAAGAAATGCTGTTTCTCACAAAAATAGCAAGAGCCTCTCCATGCGCCTGGCAATTCGAAGGTACATATTATTGTCTATGAGGACAGAAATACTACATGACAGGAATTCTACCAATTTCACACTATCCGACATTTAGGGGCTCAATAGCTATCACCACCCCGCACATTCATCCGAACCACCAAAGGCTTCCTGAGCCAAACAAAACAATCCCTCAGCTCACTCTCCCACTTCTTCCCCTCTGCCTCATCAGCAAACCTAAAATCAAACAACCCAACGAGGAGCGCAATCGAATATCTCAACTCAGCCATCGCTAAGTTTCGTCCCACACAACTGGCCGGGCCGGTAGAAAAGGGTATAAATGCTGTGCGGTCGGTTATGATTTTTGGCTGGTGGGAGTCGAGAATCCAACGTTCCGGCCAGAATTTATCTGGGTCCGGGGAAAAGTATCGTGGGTCACGGTGGAGGACGTAGATGGGTACACGGACGGCGGTGGATTCGGAGATGAAACTGTGTGTGTGGATGTTGTTGTGTGCGTTGGCGTTGGAGTGAGTTGTGGGGTTTGGTAGATACGCACATTGATCCGAGCATTTTTCCACCGCTTCCTTTTTCAGGTGCGCGTTGAGTTGCTGTGGGGACGGGAGGAAGGAGCCTGAGAGTCTCATTTCTGGGTAATTTGGTTATTGGGTGGAGAGGGAGGGGTAGGGGGAGACGTACATGATAGCATTCAGCATGGGTAGTTTGCTTAGCCCCTCCGGAACCCTTCCTTCGTATCCTAACCCATAACCACAGCCAGCACCGTCCAGAATTCCTTTGGAATCTGTAGCAAAAGCAGGAAAAACGGTGTCGACTTCTTCGCGAATTTCATGAATATACTCTGGATATCGGCAGAGGTAGTATATGATAGCGGTGACAGTTGATGCAGTCGTATCGGAACCAGCCACAATGGCGAGAAGGACGCTAGGTAAAACGATAGAATAAGCGCCTTCTGGGTTGGTATTGTCGGGCAAGTCTGGAGCAGTTGCAGCAATCTGTTTTCACCCTTGAGCGAGCGCGTTTGTTTGAGGAAGATGCAAACGTTACTAGGTGGTGGAATAGATCGCGTTTGGCGTTATCCATGGTTACACGACGCTGGGCTTGTTTGATTCCAAATAGGGCGAATTTGTTGTTTTGGGTACTTGTCAAACGGAAAAGGGGGGCGAGCCATGGAACGGGTTGGGATATCGCGAGCGTACTTTCTTGAGAGTCAAGATAGTGGGTGTAATAGGTGGGGAATGTACGTACTAAAGCGCAGATTCCATGTTGGTGAGGATGCCCTCTTTGTCACCGTCACGCATAAGTTCGAATCCACCACTGAGGCTAGAAAAATGAGTCGGTAATTATGTGCATGAATTGTTAGATATGCCGCTCACGTAAAGCTTCCCATAAAGTCAAAGCTATACTCTACAGGCTTCAGTGCCCTGTGGCAGAAAGGAGAGGGGGGACAAAACTGACGAGAAATAACTGATCCATTTCTCGATATTGACGTGCGTGGGGCCGGCATGTCGACACAGTTCCCCGAGGTGGCCAATGAGCTGCATCAGCCGGGGAACAAGAATTTCCTCATAGTCGAGCTGGGCGTTGATCGAGAACGCCTTGTTCCATGGCTTGCGGGCTTGTGCATGTTGTTGGAGAGAGCGCAAGGAGACGATGCTCCGAGCGCCCTTTTGGGTCGTACGTCGGGCATCCATGACTGATGCTGTCAGTTCGGGTTGATGGTATGCGGAATTGGAGAACTTACGGGGACCCTTAGCCATGCCATTTCGGCCAAAGATGTCGGGGAGGAGGTCGGCGTTGATGATGGACAATTCATTGGGGCCTTGCGATGGATGAGCTGCCGATCAGAATCGAGTTGAGGTTGAGGCTCACCAATACGAACGACAGGGCCGTACTTGTTGTGGAGTTCTTTGTAATAGAGATGGAGTTGGCCTTGGCGGGCAAGATAGAGGGCCCAGAGCTGGGTGAGCCTACACAGAAGCGGGCCAGGATACGTGGCTAGTGGATGGAAGGGAGAGAGACGATATAGAGTAATGGAGAGAAGTAAGGTTACGGCGTAGATGAAGTATGCGGTGACAAGGTTTGTGGATAAGAAGAGTGATGGCAGTGGGATCGCCAAGAGAGCGAGGATGAGCTTCAGGGAAAGGAAGAAGTCATTGGATTTGAACCAGAGATGAGTAAACTGCAGAGTTTTTAGTACAAGCAGCAAGAATAACAAAACGATACTTTACGAGTGCAGCAGGGATGAGATATGAGAGCATGAAACACGGTTATACAAATTCCCACGCCTTGTTGTGTTTCGAAGAGTCGTCGACTGATGGCCTCGTCGTCGGCCACTCCGCACATCCCTCTCACAGTCACAACGACCTCTTCTGCCATGGCATCTGCTGCCACCCGTCCCGTATCTGCTGCCGTTCATCCAACACCTGCAACAACAACTTCATCCAATGCCACCCCTCGCAGGCAGCAGCGCGCCTCTCATTCCGTTGCTTCCTCCACACAACAGCACCTAGCACCACACGAAGACTCCAACTCTCCATACACAGATGTCTATTCCCACCCCGCCGTTGTCGCCTACATGGCTGCCCATCCCCGCCGCACCATCCCCCGCTTTGGGCCCTATCTTCTCCTTCAGACCCTTGGAGAGGGCGAGTTTGGCAAGGTCAAGCTAGGCATCCACGTCCAGTGGGGCGAGGAGGTTGCCGTCAAGCTCATCCGCCGCGGGAATGTCGATAATGCCGTCCGACTTTCCAAGGTCGAACGCGAGATCGAGGTCTTGAGGGTCTGTATCCCCGCTTTGCTTCCTTTGCAGTTTCTCATACCCTCTCTAGACCCTCAAACACCCCAACATCGTCCGTCTCTACGATGTTATCGAGACAGACAAGTATATCGGCATCATCCTTGAGTATGCCTCGGGTGGCGAACTCTTTGACCATATCCTCGCCCATCGCTACCTCAAGGAAAAGGACGCCGCAAAACTATTCTCCCAGCTGATCTCGGGTGTCTGGTACATCCACCAAAAGAAGATCGTCCATCGAGACCTCAAGCTCGAAAACCTCTTGCTTGATCGACACAGAAATGTTATCATCACCGACTTTGGCTTTGCTAACCGTTTCGAGCACAAAGCTGATGACCTCATGCAGACTAGCTGTGGTAGTCCCTGCTACGCAGCACCCGAATTAGTCATCAGCGAAGGTCTCTATGTTGGCAGCGCCGTCGATATCTGGAGCTGCGGCGTCATTCTCTACGCTATGCTTGCTGGCTATCTCCCCTTTGACGACGACCCTGCCAATCCCGACGGCGACAACATTAATCTTTTATACAAATATATTGTCAGCACTCCTCTCTCCTTTCCAGACTACATTTCTGCCGATGCCAGGGATCTTCTTAGCATGATGCTCGTCCCAGATCCCACCCGCAGAGCTAATCTTGATGGTGTTATGCGCCACCGTTGGCTTTCTGCACATGCTGGCACCCCGCGAACAGACGGTGTACCAAACGCCTTTGGAAAGACTGTTGAAGAGTTGGAGCGTGCTGCCCTTGATCAACATCAACAAAGACGCCTCGCGTATCAGCGCCAGATGCGTGCTGCTGCCATGGCCAACCATCCTTCGAGCTCCCACCGCAACAATCACGGGAGGGAAGCCACCCATCCTGGTGTTCCCACTCGCAGCCGCTCGACTCAGCCCGAGTACTTGTACGAGTCCTCCGCTGACCAGAGCATGCTCCAGTCTACTTCTTCTCCTGGCAGGGCCGCCGTTCCCGCCACGCCAAATTTAAACGTCGGCGTCAGTGGCAAGAAAGCCGCTTATGGCAGTCCCAGCGCCCACGGCATCACCTCTGACGATCCATTTGCTCCTTCCGGTCAACAAACCACTTCTCTCGCTGGTGCCGTGGCGACCAGCAAGACCACTGAGGAACAGCCAGCTGGCAAAAACTCAGTCAACGGTAATGTGGCCCCTACCGAGGTCAAAACACAGTCCCCAAAGGGACACAAGACCAATAATAGCGGTGGAGCTGGCGGCTTCAGGCACACAATTCAGGTCGAATATGATGAACCGAGAAGTGGAAGGAGGAGTGATGAACGCCGTACAGGGCGATCAAGCACGGACCAGAATGCGCAACAGCAACAATCGCTGCAAGCGCCCACCCAGCATCCCAACAAGGACAGAAGGGTATCTGCTAACAGCACAAAACCCTTGCCGGCTCCAGTTTTGACTTCTACTGCCGCCCCAGTGAGGTCCAGTCCTTCTAGATCTGCTCAACAAACCCCCGCCAAGGCACCGCCAACAGCTGCCCGTGCGGCAACCTTGTCACCACCTGCTCCTCAACAAGAAATACCCGCTCTTAGCGTTAGCACACCGGCTACCCCCGATTCCACCATACAATCTATTCCCTCTGATACCAGGGAGCGGGACAAGGAGACCGGAAGCCAGACAAGCGGTACTTCCTCCTCCAGGAAGGGCCACAAGAAGGGTCGTTCGTCGATCGACAAGTTTGGTTTCGTTAAAATCTTTAGCGGTGGGAATTCCACGCCTACACCCGCCAACCCCGTGCTGGACAATCTTACAAGTCCGGTACCTGTAACCAGCCGGGCGCCGTCTGAGGCCTCGTCTCTATTGAATCCCTCGCCTGAGGACAGGGAAAAATCGAGAGAGAAAGCAAAGGAGAAGGAGGGGAAGAAGAGTAGGAGGAATACACTGACCGTTATGGTGGAGCCTCTTAGCCGGACGATTAGGGGAAAATCGGGAAAGAATAGGGGCGCAACGACGCCTGGACCTATGAGTGCAGACCCTAGTAATACTTCCGCTTCTTCGCTCGCCCCTCCGCCTTTGCCCACCTCCAAGATACCCCAGAGTGCGGCTCTTCCTACGACGGTCGCCGAACCATTTAACATGGAGGGCGATGTTACCACTGATACCAACGGGAGCACAAACATGCCTGCATCGACGAGCAAGGCAAGGAAGGTGATGGCGTGGTTCAGAACGAAGAGTAAGGGTAGAGAGTCGATGGGGATTGCTGGTGGGCCTAGTAGTGCAGACTTGAACGATACGAGTGCGGGCGTTGAGCAGCAGCAGCAGCAAGTCCAGAATCCCTCTTCAGTGCAACTCACGCTCACGACGCCAACGGCAACTACGACGAAAATCACGAGTGTACCACAGACCCCTGTAGCGCCTGGACCCCCAAAGAGGAGCTCATCGACTGCAACCGAGTCGTCATTCTCGACCCCTAATTTCGTTCAAAAGTTTAGAAACTCGGTCACGGTTGGTGGATCGTCGCAGAAGGATCATTCGCACTCGTCAGCCTGCGAGTAGGAGCCAAAATCTTCATGGGCAGTTGAGGATCCACCACGGCGCGGTGGACCAGACAACGATTACCACGAAGGCACCACCAGAGGTTATGAAACATGTAAGGGAGATATTGGAGGGGATGGGTGTGGAGATTTCGGTGGAGAGCTCTTACAAGTATCGGTGTGTGAGGGCGAAGAAGAAGAAGGGTGTTGTTGGGGTTCAGGCGACTCAGATTGGTGCTGGCGCGGGTGTTGGAAGTCCAAATGGTCAGAAGGAAGGGGGAGATGTTGCAGGCGTTTGCAATGGTTGGGAGTGCTGCTTCGAATGGGGTGAGTCAATTGTTGATAACTTGATGTTCAGTTGGAGCTAATATTGGAATAGGTTGATAAACGTGGGCTCCCCGTCCCCTCGCAGACCTCGTTGGGGGCCACAGGTAGCATGCTTCGTGGTCTCCTTATGCGCCGACAGTCATCTCAAGTCTCTACGTCTTCTTCGTCGCACCCCCAACCTGCATCGTCCTCCCTCGCGTTCGACGACGAGAACTCGGTTGTGATTTCGCCGAGCGCGCCGGCAGGGAAGGGATTGCCGCACTCTGGTTCCGGTCCTGTGGTGGTGATGCAGGAGGACCGCGTATGGAGATCCGTCCCAGGACGCCGGGGATGAAGTCCGGTTCAGCGTGGAGCTGACGAGGCTTGATCGGTTGACGGATACATTCAGTCTGGACATCAGGAGGCTGAAAGGAAATTTGAGGAGTTACAAGTTCTTGTACGATACCATTCGGCAGTGAGTTAATTTTTTTTCTTGGCTTTCGGTGATGATGTTAAACAACCCTGTTAGGCGCGCGGACCTGCAAAGGTTGGGCCAATGAACGCTTCTGTGTGATTTTATATCCCCAATGAAAAAGAAAAAGCAAAGAAAATGGAATGGAAAGCGCAATGCATTTTGTGTTATTGATTGTCGGAAGTAGTGATTTGTGATATCATCAAGTTACCACGGTTGTTTCCCTGTCCGAGCTCTTTTCTCTGCTTGCTCCTCTTCTTTCAGTGCTTTGTGTGACTCGTTTGATGCTGAACCTTGAATTGTCTAATAACGTTTTCCCTTCTCTCACTTTATCTTTCATCCTTTTCTTCTTCTAGTTCATAATGTAGGTGTTCATCATACCCTAATGATATTTGTCCTTGTTTCTCTTTCTGCGGCTTCGTCTGGCTTTGTCCTAGGGCTGGACGTTGATTACAACATATTCTGGTCAAAGACGAGCTTGATAGGAGAGCGCCGGATATGAAGAGATGTGAGGACACTAGCTTCGTCAAGGTCACCCCCATTTGATATTGTAGGCACTTTGTAAGCCTGGGCTTACTACAGTTCCTCTACTGTACATATATACAGTCTGGTAACAAAACACCTAATGTGTTCTGTTATGTCCCTTTTGGTGTAATGGTTACTGTGGCTATGTGACTATCTTTAAACACTTACAAGATTGTATCTACTAACTCGTTTTGGTCACCCCAAACACCAACCACATTCAGCCTACTCAACCCAAACCATCTCCATATTCCGTCAGATACTAGGACTATCTCCTCAATTGAGATATTTGGCATCAAATTCACAGCCAATTACAAAACGATTTCCAACATCAATGGGCGAACACCACTGCTTGAAAGGCCCAATCACCTTTTGTACGAGAACTCGACTGCGGAGAATACAGAGTTACTTATCTTGATTGCAATCAGCACTCTAGAAAAACAACCGAATAAGCACCATCAAAGTCGGTTCTGGTACCAGGACTCAGCGAATACAAGATCTTCGCACTGCTTGAGGATAGAGCATCACATCCTCTTTGCACTTGCGAATTTATACGGAGTATACAATGGACCTGGCGCTACATCTATGGCCCCCTTTGCATTTGGCTTTATCCTCACTACTATCCAACTCTTCAGAAATCCCCATGGCTATTTCAGCAGCTGAATTTCTCGTGATTGAGGGGGTCGAACTTATCACCAAGACAACAGTGGAGAGTGCCTTGTATGGTTTCACCTTTGCGCTCTACGTCTTCTGCGCCTCGATTGTTATACCTCCAGCTAGATGATCAAGATCATCGAAGGTCAAGCTTCTTCACCTTGCTACACATGTCGCTCGTTATGATTTGCGGACTTCTTGGCCTCATCGTAGATGGTCGGGCTGCGCAAACCTCCTACATAGACCATGCAAATTACCCGCTGGGCGGTGGCCTCGGCTACGACGCGGATGTTTTTTCAAAATCATCGATGGCTATTATGGGTTACACTATGGGCCTTCTGGTTGATGGGCCCGTTGTTCGGTGTCCAAGGAAGTGGTTTGTTAATCTTTATCCCATTTCTACGACGCCCTGGTCGGTTTGTTCATAGATCTGGCGCCTGTGTGTTGTTTGGAACTCGTCGTGGTACTCCATCCTCGTTGTCACAGTGCCAGTCATGGCACTTCTCGCAGACATAGATGAGTACAAGAGTCGCACGCTTGCTCGCTTTAGCACCTGCCCTCGTTTATGATCGCAATTGTGAATGATAGCATTCAAAATATTCAACTCTGTGAGCGCTGTGCAACCCGCGGGATCAAGCAAATTGGGCAATAACTTGCCGATCTATCGTGAAGAGGGCCTCGGCTTATCGATCTCTCTTATGGTCACTATTCTAATTATTGCGAAGATCGGTGTGGTCCGTCGGCAGCACATAAATGTCATGGGTGTGTGCCAAAATCCCACAGCTTCAAGTGTTCTCGAAGAAACCTGGGTTTCTTCTCACAGGCTCTTCCCCTCAGGGTCAATCTGAAATTGCTGGTCAATACGCGTCAGTCATCCTCTATGCTCATTGAAGCCTTTGCTCTTGAATCTGTGTGGCTAATCTTCGACGATAAGCCTCAATTCCATTTTTATGGCTGGACATAAACCAGCAGTTGTGGACGCAGCACTCGTTTTCCGTCAACAATTCAGACCAATATCCAGGTGAGGAGACTTGCAATTCCTATTGACAAAAATTCCTTGTGTTGACTTGTTTTCATGTATCTTTAGACACTCGCATACCTGCTTGTTGTATATCGCGTCACCATGGGACGGGCATGGAAGAAGGACACGTCGCGGAAGCTCATCAGTCTACAGTGGAATCGGGATGATCCACAAACCACACAACTCAATACTCAAGTGTCTGTTCCGATCTCGCCTGGAGGGGCTTCGAATGGTTCAATTTTGGCAAAGATCCCTTGGCGGCGAATCTGGGAGCGAGCAGGGGACACTATGTTACCGGGGCTCTGATCGGAGGAAATAGAGAATAAGACTTGATGTGGTGGAATATTACTTCTGTTTATCCATTAATTACAACGCCTTTGTTAAAGGATATAGAAGTGCGTTAGCATGTTCGACATGTCATTCAACAGGTTGTGGCGCTGATCGATCCACAATTGGCACTCCAACTTATCAAATGTACTTAAGGTAGATAATTCCACATAAGCTATTTACTAGAACACAAACCCCATCTAACCTACCAATATAAGCCGTATCCATATCCATCAGACATTATCAACTCAATTGAGGCATTTGACATCATATTCACAACCGCTTGTTTGACGATAGACGATTCTTCGAGATTCGGGTTTAGAGCTCCCCGGGGATTCAAGCTTCCCCATGAATCCAGGCAAGGCAGCTGGACTGCGTAGGTGTTGCATCATTATCATTCTTATTGTTGATGAAGTGGCTGTCGACTGAGGGGCTCCGTCAAGTGAGATACCTAATGGATGATGCCGAGATGCCGAACAAGAATTTCAAATGTGGGACATCCTCGGATGTCGTTCCAGCTGCTCCCAAACATCTGATCATCTCGATTGTGCATGTGGATCAAATTGGATGCACCGTTAGTAAGATAGGTGTCACCAGGAACAAGCACCTTATGTAATATGTATTATGTCAGCGCCAAGGCGGCGAAATCCCCAAGCTCGAAATTTTGAAAAGTGAAATTGCAGCATTTACCGTTGAGAGACAGAGCTGGACTCTGCCTGAGCCTATTCTAGAACCCTTTGCAAAGAGGTTTAGCAAGTCCTGGGGGTGAGACACGGTACCTGTTATCAGTGAGAATTTCACAATTTTTTGTTATTTATATCCCCTCCCTCACTTACTGCCTCGGTAATCACGTGATGCATTACATAAGCGGCAAAAAGTTGACCTGGGATTTTGACTTGCCTGCTTGTTTTGCCTGCAGCATCGTCAGAATGCATCTTCTAGTCACTTTGTATGAAAAAAGTAATTTTGATATTACTCTATGTGCACACAAGGTTTTGAAAAAAACCAACCTAGGACCTCTTCTAACCATCCTACACTTCCTTTCTCAGGTCTTACTTTCCCACTCTGGTGACTTGTGTTGAAGAAATAAGAGACTGAACTTTGGCTGATTTCTGCTTACATAAAGGGTGCTTGTTCCTGGTGACACCTATCTTATGGAAGTTTTTCCCGGTGTTGCTTCACCATGGAACATGACCAACCTCCAGACCACGCTTTGGTAGGAACAGGAAATATAAGATACGGGAGTTCTCTTGAGACTTGTATTTCGAAAAATGCTGAGCTGTGTAATTAGGGTATATTGAGAGGTAGGAGGAGTCAGTGGAGTCGTGACTAAAACATAAACTTATTTATTCCTTAAGTAAACATGAACCGTAAAGATACGCATAATTTGGATTTTATTCTAGACAGTAACGGAAAGGATCAAAGGCTTGATTGGATTGTAAACAAAAGGGTTGGTCAGAGTGAAATTCGATCACGCATCAATAATCTTGGGAAAGGTCAAGCACGCTTGACCAGATCCTTGGGCGGGGTTAGAGCACATGTAAGGACACGGATCATCACTATATCAGACGGCTCCTGGACCCACAACCCCAAGATATAAGACAACACCACGCTTGAAAAAAAGAATAGCTACTCTCTTTTCTTCTGTTACCAAGACAACTCTACCCAGTGCACTGTTCACAATTAAACAGGACCATGTGCATCTATAGATCATTTGTATGACCGGGCTGTCCCCATGTCCACTCATTGTTCTCAACCATTCACGCTGACGATTCTGTATACAGCCTTACTACTATGAGAGCCCCGAGATGCGATTGCGTGCGGAGAAGGGATACAACCAGTCGTGTGAGGCGGCAGAAAAACGTGCGGTGGAGGCCAACAGGGGTAGCGAAAAGGGAGGACAGGGAAAAAATAAAACAACAGGAGGTAATAAGAGATCGAGGTCGCCAGAAGCGGAGCGTAGCAAAAAAATGTACAAACCCTAACACCTCAACCCCTGATAGAGATGCGTTTAGTCTGGAAGTGCCAAAGCGCGGCGGGGTCGGCTGGGGAGGAGCCTCGTTTGTTTGTAGATCTGGCACTTATGAGTTGTTTTGAACTCGTCGTGGTACTCTATTCTTGTTGTCACCCACAAACAACACAATTCAGTACTCAAGTGTCTGTTCTGATCTCGCCTGGAGGGGCTTGAACATTTCAATTTTGGCAAAGATTCCTTGGCGGAGAATCTGCGAACAAGCGGGGGACATTATGTACCGGACTCTGGATCGGAGGAAATTGAGAATGAGAATTGGTGTGGGTGGAATATTGCTTCTGTTCGCCCATTAAATGCCGGGAAAACAAAGGGTGTAAAAGTGCGTTACACTGTTGGCGTATGACTACATTTGAACGTGAGATATCTTTCGAGTATATGCTAAAATATCAGACAAGGGTGTCACTACTGTGAATATAATCAATACCCAATTACTAACCGGCCTTGAGCAATTGCATGCCTATGATATCCATGGCTGTGGTATCCTTGTCTAATATTTTAGCATATAACCAAAATATATTGCATATTCAGAAATAGTCCTACGCCGGCGGTGTTATTACGTTCGACATATCAATCAACAGGCTATGACGCTAATCAATCTAGGGGGTCGTCCTAACTTAATCAAAAGTGCTTAGAATATTCTACACAACCCCTTTCGTCACTCTAAACCTAAACCCCATTGAACCTACCCAACGCAAGCCATATCCACATCCATCAGATACTATCACCTCCATCGAGGCATTTGACATCAAATTCACAGCCGCTTGCTTGACCATAGTTAATTCTTCGAGATTCGCTTTTGGAGCTCCCCATTCAAGCCCCCCCCCCCCCCATAAATCCAGGCAAGGCAGCCGAATGCATAGGTGTTGCATTGCACAATGCATTATTGTTGATTAAGTGACTGTCGACTGAGAGGCTCCGTCAAGCGAAATGAAACGGATGATGCCGAGATGCCGGACGAGAATTTCAAATTTGGGGACATCTGGCCCGGATTTGAGTTTGACCCTGGGACCTGATGCCAGTTAGCATGGTCAGAACACAAGTTGAGCACTGATCATCACTAGAGGGAGTCAGAGTGATCTCGAAATGCGAGTGTCAGCTTGCCGTCTTTTGTCTCTCATATTTCATATTCTTCATGGACACCGTAGGTACTCGAGAATGGATCCTACCATGCTTAGGTGGCAATGACGTCGCCCTCAATTCCTTACAGTAAAAAGGTGTATGTACACAGAAACCTCGCCACACATAGGTAGAGCAGGAAACTGGATCCCAGGGATTTCGGCACTTGGATCCTAGGTGCGTAACTTTATTCGTTCTCATCTCTGGTAGACACTGGTAGGTTTTTTTCCTGGTTGAATATTCTACACATATTGTGATCCTGCATAAATATTCTCGTTAAGTGGCCGGTCAAAAGTTTGGCGTCGACGTCGATTTTGGGGCCCACATCCTGGGAAGACCGTAGATCGACTTTCATCACTGCACCGACTTTCAAGCTGGTACAACCGCGCTGAAAATTCGATCTTGACTTCTTGTTCAGAACCCATGCAATGAATTATTGTGGATTTAGACGGTACCTATTTCGCTTCTCGCGTGTTGCCTTCCATTTGGCTCGAACTTTGTGATACTGTAAAGGAGTACATGAGTTCTTTGGCCTGCTGTTGATGTTGTGTGTAATTGGGGCATATTGGGAGGTGGGAGGAGTCAGTGGAGTCGTGACTAAAACATAAACTTATTTATTCCTTAAGTCAACATGAACCGTAAAGATGCGCATAATTCGGACTTTATTCTAGACAGTAGCGGAAAGGATCAAAGGCTTGATTGGATTGTAAACAAAAGGGTTGGTCAGAGTGAAATTCGATCACGCATCAATAATCTTGGGAAGGGTCAAGCACGCTTGACCAGATCCTTGGGCGGGGTTAGAGCACATGTAAGGACACGGATCATCACTATATCAGACGGCTCCTGGACCCACAACCCCAAGATATAAGACAACGCCACGCTTGAAAAAAAGAATAGCTACTCTCTTTTCTTCTATTACCAAGACAACTCTACCCAGTGCACTGTTCACAATTAAACAGGACCATGTGCAGGCATCTATGGATCATTTGTATGACCGGGCTGTCCCCATGTCCACTCATTGTTCTCAACCATTCGCGCTGACGATTCTGTATACAGCATAGCTTTAGGAGGCCGTCGCAAGAAGAGGCGAAGAAGAATAACGACATGGAGGTTATGAAGCTGAAGTCAGGGTATTTTTCGGAGAAGGGTGACGAAGTGGAGGGTTGTAACAAGGGAAAGAGGCCGATGCCGAGGCCGATACCAAGGGATGTTCCAATGAGAGCATACATGCCCGGTCGCGGCGAACCCTTCTAGGGACACGTTTAGTCTGGAAAACGTAGTACACAGCAGAAAGCCTCATGAGCACATGGGCAGCCCAGATAGACGTTCCATTTGAAGTCACAACTTTTCCCACAATTGGCAAAAATTTTTAATGCCGAGGAGCTCTGAGCGATATGATAAAATATATTACGCATAATCCGAGAAATGGTAAAGCCTGCGCCATGGGTATCAGCTTGCTTCTGGCTTGTATTTTTGTATTGTCTGGATGCCTGAGGTTTGTTACTGTTCATTGTGATTTATTCTGATTGCCAGCGACGGCACTTTGTTCTCGTCAGTCACTCTCAAGAGCCAGAGCTGGTGGCGTGACGTAGTCAGACAGTTACCAGGAGCCTGTTCGGTACGCCAGCCTAGCCTATAAGTTGTTTGTGGGTCAGGCCCAGCTTAAAGGCCCAACAAGGAGCAAGCTACGCGCCTGTGCTTAGCGCTTATATCTCATTGCTTTATCATCACATTCGTTACCCTACGCTCGTTTACTTTATACACTCTCTGTGTCACGTTTAAAAAAGCCCAAGGCTACAATAAGGAAACATACTCGTCACCTCGTTGGCCATGGTTTTGCTGCAGTTCTTGAGATGACTTGCGGAAAGTGTATCGGACGGTCCCAGCTGCCCCCGAAGCCAATCCAGGTGCCCTTTTAGCAGCTTCATTCAGCTGAATTTGGCCGGCGGGGGTGGAGTCATGCCCCGGCTGAGGACAGGTCACAGGCGATTTTGGGGGTTTTGTGTAAGGAGGGATGTGAGAGCAAAAACTACTGAAGTGTTGCATTGGTATATGTTTCTAGAGGTGTTTTGAGCCTTTTGGTGAAGCTCTGAGCGCAAACAAGCCATAGAGGAACTGGTGCTGACGCGAAATGTCGCGAAATGATTGGTTAACGGTCCCTAGTCCATGGAAAATACGTACGCGCCAGTCGACCGAGTTCACTGCTTATCCTCTTTCTCTCTTAAGAAGGGGTCCCAAGTGACAGAAACTGTCATGTGATAATATCAAAGGACCCACGTAAGTGGACAACAAACGAACTCACTTGCTAACCCACTCGAGAACTTGGTTGAACTGTGCTTGCTAGCCAACGGCCAGCGGAAAAAGTTGGGAGAGTCCTGCAATTAAACGTTTCCCAGCGGCAGAATCATTAACTGGGTACCGGTAGAGTGCCGGTAAACCCCCACAACTCCACATGCACAGCTCTCAAAGCTTATTCCTCCCAAGCCCAAACTCTCAAAACAACGCAGAGCCTCTTGTCAGAAACCAATTTGGACCAACGAAATCTTCTTGCTCTCAGAGAGGACCTAGAGACAGAACCCGATCACCCAAGCTCGCGTACTCCCCAGTGGTCCTTTGTGCCTTTTACCTCAAGGTGCTACTCCATCTCGCCCCCCTCCCATTTAATATATACTTTCCGGAACGTCTAACCCTTACAGTGTAGGGTAGTCTGAGCGACGGAAGAAAACAGTGCCGCCGTTTCTTTTTTTAACGCATATATATGGCATCAAACCTCTCGGCTTCTACCCCCATTTTTTTCCCCACATCAATGGGTAAACGCCACCTCCTGAAAAGCTTAGCCACCTCTGTACGAGAGCTCGACTGTGAGGATTGCAGAGTTATCTATACCCGCTTGACTCTGATCTGGTTCATGAAATAGCTGGGTCGAACAGACAGGGTCAACCTACTTACCTCAATTGCATCAGCGCCCTAGAGAACAATGTGTCAAAGTCAGTTCTGGCACGAATACAAGGATCATAGTCTCTAGCCCTGCAAACGAGATGTTTACCTGCATAGTTAACACGTTGATCGTATCCATGGATTATACGAGAGCACATGGTCCCAATGATCTTCGCGCTGCTTGAGGATAAAGCATCACATCCTCTTTGCACTTGCGAATTATACGGAGTACACAATGGACCTGGCGCTATATCTCTATGGCCCCCTTTGCATTTGGCTTTATCTTCACCACTATCCAACTCCTCAGAAATCTCCATGGCTGTTTCAGCAGCTGAATTACTCGTGCTTGAGGGGGTCGAGCTCATCACCAAGACTACTGTGGAGGGTGCCTTGTATGGCTTCATTTTTGCACTCTATATCCTCTGCGCTCGATTGTTATACCTCCAGCTGGGAGATCAGGATCATCGAAGGTCAAGCTTCTTCACGCTGGTGCACATGTCACTCGTTATGATTTGTGGACTCCTTGATCTCGTCGTAGACGGTCGGGACACGCAAGCCTCCTATATCGAATATCCAAATTACCCGGAGGGCGGTGGCTTCAGCTACTATGAACATGTTTTTGTACAATCACCAATGGCTATTATGGGTTACGCTATGGGCCTTCTGATTGATTTTTTGTTGTTTGGTATCCAGGTGAGTAGTTTATTGATCTTTATCCCATTTTCTATGACGCCCTGGTTCGTTCGTTCGTAGATCTGCCGCTTATGGGTTGTTTGGAACTCATCGCGGTACTCCATTCTTGTTGTCACAGTGCCGATCATGCCATTTCTCACACACATAGGTGAGTCCGAGTCGCACGCTTACTCGCTTAACACCTGCCCTCATTTATAATCGCAATTGCGAATGGCAGCAATCACCATAATCGATTCTGTGGGCATTACGAAACCTATGGGATCAGGAGAATTAGGCTATATTCTGCCGATTTATCTTGAAGAGGGCCTCGACTTATCGATCTCTCCTTACGGTCACTATTCTAATTATTGCGAAGATTGGCGTAATCCGTAGGCAACACATAAATGTCATGGGTGTGTATCATTCTCTCAGCTTCAAGTGTGTTCTTGAAGAACTTTGGGGTTCTCCTCAGGTCAAACTGAAATTGCTGGTCAATACACATCAATCATCTCCATGCTGATTGTATCTTTTGCTCTTGAATCTGTGTGGATGATTTTGACAATAAGCTTCAGAGCTAGTTTTTTGGCTGGAAATGAACCAGTATCCGTGGAGATAGCGTTATTTTTCAGCACCACTCAGTACTATATCCAGGCAAGCAGACTTGAAATTCCCATTGTCAGAAATTCCCGTTATGCTGACTTGTTTTTGTGTATCTTTAGATACTCGCATACCTTCTCGTTGTATATCGTGTCACCATGGGACGGGGATGGAAGAAGGACACATCACGGAAGCTCACCAGTCTGCAGTGGAATCGGGGTGATCCACAATCCACACAACTCAGTACTCGAGTGTCTATTCCAATCTCGCCCGAAGAGGCTTGAACAGTGGCAACCGGCAACTCCTTTCTCCACCCCTTCGTGAGTACTTCTCCACCACAGTGCTGTGGCGCACCTACTCTCCTTTTCTCTCTTTCCTCTCAGCAAGCTTTGGCCCTTCTCTCATCCTCGTCCTCGTCCTCATCATCGTCTCCATCGGTTCCCGTCCTCCGGGCGTTACAACTATGACCACGACCTCGGTCGCTGTGGTAACAGCTTCGGCCACGACTGTCCCAGCTGCAACTGGCACTGGTATTCCCCCCCTCGCGAGCATTTCTTTGGGCACTGCCGACCAGGGTGACGTTGTCTGCTACGACCACCCTTTCTTCTGGTGCTTTCCCCCCTATCCCTGGTGCTCCTGGTCTTCCTACTCCCTCTGAGTCCTTTCTGCTGTGAGTGTTAGTTACGTTCCTCATGTTGTTTGTCAGTTGTCTTCCAGATAAATGAGTGGCCACCTCAGGATCGTGTCCCTGATACCAGTAATTTCGCATTTACCCCCTTCCCACGAACTTCCTCTTGACATTTTTCAGACTCTAGGGAGGTCCAAGAGTGGTTGAAAGAGCTAGACGGTTTCAATATTCCTGACATCACGCCCACCACCGATGGTTCTTGTGCTGGTGATCCCACTGCTGCTGCTCAAGCCACCCAGTGTGGGTTGGTGGACTTGCGGTGGACATACTCGAGCCACTGGTGCGACGTTTTTTTTTTTTCGAATTACAAAAGGTAGTTTCTGATTTTCCCCCTAGATCTTGTGGCCTGCCCCGATCAACATACATGGGGTGTTAGCTTTGACGATGGTCCAGGACCTTATAGTGAGTTGTGCATTCTACTCAACTTACGATTTGGGAGGCTGACTTTCCTGCCTGCTTTAAACAGCCCAGTTCGTTTCCATTCTATCTCGTGTGATGTGATGACTTGCAGCTGAACACAGGTTTCAGATATCTACTCAGTTACCTTCAAACGAACAATATCCCCGCTACCTTTTTTGTTGTTGGTTCGCGTGTTATTGGACGGGCCCGCTCTCCTTGTCGAGGAGTACATGGCAGGTCACGAAATTAGTGTCCACACTTGGTCGCACAAGGTTGGTGGTTTAACTTCACCATTTCTAAGTTGACCCTGACGTTCAACAGCCTCTTACATCCCTTACGAATGACCAAATTGTGGGCTGAGTTGGGCTGGACTCGCAAGGCCATCTGGAGAGTGCTTGGCGCCACCCCCACAGACCATCCGTCCTCCTTGCGGTGACATCGGTAAGCTTTTGTTTTACGACAGACCGGCAGCTTTCAAAACTGATGCATGATGTTCACGAGATCACTGTCGACCTTGCTGTTGGCCTATACGCTTGATGCTACTCTCAACCACAATCCCCAAGTTTGACCTCAAGTCCATTGGTAAATGCCTCAATTATCCTGCTACTGATTTGTACCTCGAAACCACACAAAACACCACCTTCCCTTACCAGAACCGAACCACAGTCAATGTCGATGGTGATGGTACGGCAGAGACTCAGAAAGGAGCTGGCGCTGCGAATAGTGGAATGCTCAACCACGTTGCTTGGAGTTGCAGGTTGCAGCATCGAGTAGTCTAATATTTTTCTGATTTGATGAGCTTCTCGAATTTACTACCCATACTGCTATCTCTTAGCTGGGAGAATCTGGGAGAAGCAGTGGACACTGTCTCTGTTTCTCATACTACACATACAGTATCCGTAGAAATATGATCTGGTTGGAAATATTGCTGTGCTGTATTCAGCCATTCGGAGATAGCCGCGCAGGTAGGCATCTCGATGTAAAGCTCAGACTATAATAATCAATACCATGCCTGGCAGTAGCTTGTCCCATTCCACACTGCACGCAAGCCTTGAGCCATGGTATCTGGAAGCAATCCGACCGGTCAACCCCCCAGGACAGTCGGAAGATCCTCGTCATCGATGAATTCGCCCAGAAGCTCCTTGGATCCGTGCTAAAGCAATTCGATATCCTTGCTGGAAAATGTTACGCATGCGTGTGTAAAATCTTGTTACAAACCCAGCTCATCCTCGCGTTTCGTGTGTCTTTGCCTTGTAGTGATCGAGTCTATCACGAGCTACGTGATCCTCAACCAGAACTCGAAGCCATGTATCTGCTGACGCCCAACGAACCAGAATGTGGATCGTATCACTAACGATTTCTCAACAAGAAAACAGTATTCTGCAGCGCACTTGTTCTTCATTGAGGGTGGGTGGTTGATTGTCTTTTGGAAGCTAGAGCCTGTTTTTGATGGCGCGTAGGATTAGCCGAGCCATTGTTTGAGCGTTTAGCTTCGTTCCCTGCAGAGCCATATTTGAAGGGCTTAAAAGAACTGTCCGTTAATTTCTGGGGTGAGCTGGTTTCTCCATTTCTATCGTATCAAGCTGATAAGCTGTCAGCTCTTGAGGCCCAGACTTTCACATTGAATGAGCCGAGTTTCTTCTTCAGTATGTACAGTCCGCCACGCTCGGAAGCGGCATATAAGGGAGCACACAGTCGTCTACTTGAGGACATGTGATTCGTCAGCAAGATGATGGTACGTTTTTCGCTACAAACGAAAGGAATATATCTTCATGCCACCTTAAGATAACCAATGTTTGCGTCACCCTTAATGAATTCCCGTCCGTCCGGTACTACATGCCTGCGCATCATTTACCCCTGGGGCCACTCAAGCCTGTTGTTTCATTGCGGCCACCGCCACTACCAGAGACTAGCCCTCGATGGCGGACACAACTTGCCCAGGGTGCCGAGGCGCGAGTGTATGAGGCTGTGGAGACAGAATTTGTGACCAAAGTGTTGGCTCTAATGGTTCAAAGCAATCTTGACGAATACAAACAGTCTAATCCTGAATTTGGGGTATGTGCTCTGGATCTTCGTTTGGGCAGCATTCAATGAGCTTCATATTTTTAAGGGTGGTGATTCTGGACGTCCTCGCGGTACACTATACAGACCTGATCCATGGACATGATTGCACCATTCGTGCACAAGTTCACGTATCAGGCCATGGCGAATGATTTGTTACCTATTGAGAACGGAACCAAGTACACGTATGCGGTGAAAGCCCTTGTTTCATCCATCTAAATAGTTTATAGGTATAAGTTCCAGTCGTCTGTTGGGATGGCAACTCTATCCGATCAGGATGCGCTCTGGAGTGAACTCAGGCATATGCACATGTGGGAAGCAATTGACAGAGTCATGACCTGACTTCAACAAGTTTACAGAAGAGCATGTGGTTTTTAAAGGGTGGGACTATTTCACAAGCACAGGAGTCCTACTAAAATTTGGTAAATAACCTTTGGTGGAAACTCTGTGAGTGAGTGACTGGGGAATATTATGTGCAGGACTCTGGATCTGAGGAAATTGGGAAGGGGACTTGGTGTAAATAAAATCTTACCTTTGCTCGCCCACTGATGTTGGAAAAACACTGAGCTAGAAGTCGGGAGGTGAGAAATGACAGGATGGGTAGAATCTTGTATACCATCTCTAAGACCTGTTCATGAACATATCAAAGTGATGATGTCATTACTTCTTTTAAAGGAAGGCTGAAGGACCATTTCATAACAAGCTGATTCGAGCTGCATATATAGGCCAGTCAACCAAGTGCCCGAGTTCTGTGGCTTGCAACCTGGATTTGCTGATAGGGATGGCAGGCAATAATGGTCACATAACAGCCTACAGGCATTGAGGCTTCAGTGCTGCACTTGGACATCCATTGTTACCCGGGTTAGGGGTTCGCTCTTGAGTAGCACGGTGTTCGTGGCAGGATGTCTATACAGACTTGGTCCTGTCCTACTAGGCGTGACTTAGAGGCGACGGAGCACTATAGTCCAGCCGGTTTAAGGGCAAAGAGGTATAGGAGGCAAGAACTGTATAACACTAAGATAAGGATACAAGGTATTGTACTGTATCCTTATATACTCCTAAGTGTGGCTGTACTCCTACTATAATAGTTCGGACCAGGGTAACTATGAGTCAGAGATAAGAAAACATGAGGCGTATACTAAGAATAGTCCTTCTGATGTACACTACTGATAGTTTCATAGTGACATGGGAATGTAAACTAAAAATAACCATCCTTCTGATGTGGTTTCTGATAACATTAGGTCCGTTTCTAGAGTTGTTTTCCATACAACTCGTTAGTTTCCTTCTTCCGGGTACTTGGCTAGGTAATTTGGTTCATAGTAGTCGATCTGTGGTGGGTCGGTGGAGTCTGGTCTGGGGGGAATGACGGGGGAGAAGGTGGGAGTGGGAGTTCTGTGAAGATCGAGTATGGTGGTGGTTTCTGGGGATGGGGGTTGTCCTGGGTAAAAGATGTCGTAGAGAAGGCGTCTGAAATGGGGACTTTCGATTCTTTCTTCTGGTGGGGTGATTTGGTTTGCTTCAGAAGGAACCGCATGGTTCTCCTGTGATGTTTGATTCGGCCACGTCGTCGTAGCACTCCTTGTAGTAGTCGTCATGGGTGAGATCGATGTATCAATGGTGAGTTGTGGGAATGGTCGAGGGACGGGTTGTAGGATTTCTGGAGTAGGGGGCGTGTCGAGTTTTTCGACTTGGGCATTCGGTCCGTTTATGGCGTGGTCGGAAGACGGCGCAATGGGGGCATCTATATTTGATGCAGTCGTATGAGTAGTGCCCTGGGGCATATTGCTTGCATCCGAGGCAGGCAAATTGGGGGCAATCCATGGCCCAGTGTCCTGTGTGTCTGCATTGGATGCAGACTGATCTGTCGGTGGTTCGGGGGTTGGTTCGTGGGTGAATGGGATTGGGGGAGTTCCAAATCGGGACGTTGTTATTGGCGACGGTGTGGGTGGTGTCCTTGGTGGGGGTGAGAAGTCTGAAGGGATTTCTGATACTGGTGGGCTTTCTTCCCTTGTTGGGGACGGTGGTGATGATAGCGGCAGTGGTCGTCGTGGTAGTGGTGGGGATGGTTGCAGTGGGGGGCTGCGAGGTATGTACCTCATCTTGTTTGGGTAGGTTCTTCAACACCTCGGACATGAGGCCTGATCTTGAGTGGAGAAGTTGCTCGAGTGATTCTGCCCAGGCGCGTTGTGTATTGTATGCAGTAGCAAGAGCCTTAGTCTGTCGTACGTGGTGGGTATAGTCGTACCAGAGTTGTCGGTCGTATTCTGAAATTGAAGTGTGTTCCAATTTAGTCGTAAAGGCTCCGTCGGTGGCAGCCTCGCGCAGATCTCCGTCAGAAGGGTGATCTGGTCCATATGATCATACTCCAGCTGTATGGTATCTAAGGGAGGCGGCTGGGGCGGCTGTTGGTTCTGGGGTGTTGTTGGGGTCAGGGGTCTCATCCCTGAGGGAGGTGTATGTTGCGGCGAAGGTGTGAGAGGAGGTGTAGGGAGATGGGGCCGGAACAGGAGTTGTTTGAAGTGTAGTATGTTCGACACTTGCATTGTTTATGATGACGACGGAGGATGATGAGGAGGTTGGTGAAGGTGTTGTTGAAAAGGGGGGAGTCGTTTGGGGGCGAGTGAGGTCAAGGTTCATGGGCATCTTTTAAGTACGCTTGGTGTGAGAGCGAAGTTGTCTTTGGTTGGTTCTGGTGGGTTCCTGTTCTTTCTGGAGGATTCCATGAGCTTCTTTATACTCAGTTAAGTATTCTTCGGCGTTTGTATGAAGTGTTTCATCAGTGATCCATTCGTTCTCCATGTGGGAGTATCCTTTCCATTTGACATAGTATTGGAGTTTTCCGCGGTGTTGGCGGTGATTTAGAATGGCTTCTATTTTGTATTCTTCTTCTTCATTGATGATGTCTGGTGGTGGTGGAGTCGGATGAGATCCGTATGCTTCTGTTTCGATGTATGGAGTTAGAAGGTTTCTGTGGAATATTGGATGTATCTTCCATTTGATCGGAAGTTTTAGTTTGTAGGTGAGTGGCGATAAGACTTCTGTGATAAGGAAGGGTCCTAGTCGTTTTGGGGATATTTTGTTGGAAATGAAAGGAAGTTTGAGGTTTTTGGCTTCTAGCCATACTTTTTGACGTGTTTCAAGGGGTTTGACAGTTCTTCTGGTTCTTTGTTTCATAATGTCGGCGGAGAGTTGATGTGCCGCGTGTGCTTCTTTTCTAGTGTCATCAAGGAGTCTGATGCATTCATCTACTGATGGAAAGTTCGATGTTTCCATTACCGTGGGTATTGGTGGAGGGTTGTATCCCATGATTAGTTCAAATGGGGATTTCTGCCTTGAGGCATGTATTTTGGAGTTGTGTGCGAACTCGGCGATAGGGAGGGTTTCTGACCAGTCAAGAGGGTTTCTGGTGCAGTATATAGTGAGGTAGGTTTCGATTTCCTGGTTGTATTGTTCAGTGAAGCCATCTGTCTGGGGATGGTATGCGGTTGAGAATGCTTGTTGGATGTTTAGTCGTTTGGCTAGTTGTCGGAGGGAGTTGGCTGCGAATCTGGGGTCTCGATCTGATATAATTTTGTCGGGTAGTCCGAATCTGGTGAAGACTTTTTCTATTAATAGTCGTCCGATGTCGTCGGCGTTTGATCAATCTGATGTTGGGATGAAATTACCCCCTTTGTAAGGCTGTGGTCCACCACGGACAATATCGCATTGTGGCCGGCGCTAGGCGGTAGACTGGTGATAAGATCCCATGAGATCTGTGCAAATGGGCGTTTGGAAGATGATGGTGGGATTGGTTGAGTTGGTGCGCGATCCGGTCTGCGTATGATCTTGTGTTGCTGACATTCTGGACAGCCTTTGACGTAGTTCTTTATGAACGTTGACATTCCTGGCCAATGTACTTCTTTCTTGGCAAGGCGGTATGTTTCTTGTTCTCCAGGATGGCCACGTGTAGGGTGGTCATGGTATCTTGCGATGACATCGCGTCTGAGTTGGAGGTCTTCTGGAATGATGACACGTTCTTGGAAAGTGAGGAGTGGACCATTTGAGGTCGGAACTGTTCCGAAGTCTTTATCGGCGGCATTAGGGTGGATTTCCTTTAGAAGTTTGAACGCCTCAGTGGTTCTAGCATCGTATCTGGGCGATTCCGTGATTCTTTCTTGGAGTTCTATATCAACAGTGGCGATAAAGAGATGTTCTGGGAGTATTGTGATCAGGTTTTGGTCTTCTATGTCAGTATTGGCAACAAAGAGGTTGTTTGGAAGCATGGTGACGTCTTCGTTGTCGTTATCCTTATCAGGGATGTGGTCTGGACGTCTTGATAAGGCGTCTGGTGCAGGAATTTTTGATCCTGGGACGTGTTCTAATTTGAAGTTGTAATCAGCGAGGGTCTGGACCCATCGTGCTTGTCGGCGGTTGATTTTCTGGGGTTTACGCCAGTATGTGAGGTTTTGGTGGTCCATTCTGATACGGATGGTATGGGGACTGCCAAGGAGGTAATGGCGCCATTCTTCGAGGGCTCGGATGATTGCGAGGAGTTCCCTGTCGTAGATATCGTAGTTGTGTTCCGCTGGTCCGAACGTCTTTGAATAGAATGATACGGGTTTCCGTATTCTGTTGATGTCGTATTGATACAGGACAGCTCCTGATGCAAAATTAGAAGCATCGGCTTCTATTTCGAAGGGTTTTGTGGAGTCGGGCATGAGGAGTACTGGTTCCTTTAGGAATTCATTCTTGAGTGTTTCGAACGCTTTCTGTTGTTCTTCTTTCCATTCAAATTTGTTTGATTTGGAAAGGAGTTGGTTCAGAGGTTTGGTGTGGTGGGAGTAGCTGTGGATGAACTTCTGGTAGAAGTTACAAAATCCGATGAATTTCCGAACGTGTTGGACTGTTTTTGGTACTGGCCAGTCTTCTATTCCCTTGAGTTTTCCAGGATCCATTTTGATCTCGTCTGGTGTGATGATCATGCCAAGGTATTTGAGTCGTTGTTTGTTGAATTTGCATTTCTCTGTTTTGAGGTAGAGGTCGTTTTCCTGCAGGATTTGCAGTACTTTTTCCGTAAGTCTGTTGGTTTCTTCTTGGGTTTTACCATAGATTAGGATATCATCCATGTAGATGATGATTCCTCCTTTCTCCATTATTTCGGAGAATAGTGTGTCCATCATGTATTGGAACGTCGCAGGACTGTTGCAAAGTCCGAAAAACATAACAGTCGGTTTGAAAAGACCCATAGGAGTCTTGAACGCTGCTTTCCATTGATCGCCATCTTTGATTCTGACGTTATTGTATCCTAGGTGGATGTCGAGCTTAGTGAAGTACTTAGCTCCTTTGAGTTTATCCATGATAGAGGAAATCATGGGGATTGGGTAGGTGTTTTTGACGGTATGATTGTTTAGATAACGATAGTCTTGGCAGGGTTGGAGATCTCCTCCTTTCTTGGCAACGAAAAAGAAGGGTGATGCCATCGGGGATTTTGAAGGGCAGATGTAGCCTTTTTGGAGGTTTTCGTCTATGAATTCCTTCAGCGCTTTTTCTTTGGCAGGTGCCACTTGATAGGGTTTCATTGATTTTGCTTCGAATGTCGGCTTTAGTTTGATTTTGTGATTGAACGTTCTTGATGGTGGGAATTGTTCGGAGGCTTTCTTGTTGAATATTTTTGCCCATCAGGCAAATCTCCAAGGGATTTCAGGTGGTTCCTTGTTTGATTCCGGTTGTTTTCCTTTTTGGTTTGTCAACTTTGTTGGGTTATGTTGCTCATTGTGGAGCGTTGTAGCGTGTGTCGCTTTGGCGTTTACTTCTAATGGGGTTAGAAGCATGGGGTTCATTTCTCTTTCTAGAGAGAAGGTATCAAGGTCAACATTTGACAGGTTGACATATTCTTCAGGGTTTTCCTCAGGTTGAGAGGTTTTTCCAGCCATTATGTCCATGGCGATGGAGTTGAGTTCGACGGGTCATTGTAAGGTTCTGAGGAGTTTCGAGAAGTCCTGGTGATCGATTTGAGGTTTCCAAGAGAATGTCTTGGTCTTCCAGTTGATGTCGGGATTGTATTGTTCCAACCAGGGAAATCCGATGATGAGGTCCTTCTCACCAGTGTTTGTGACGTATGCTTCTAGTGTGCAGTCTCTTCCATCGATGATGGTTCTGATTTTGATGTATTCATGGATCTTGCCATGTTGATTGTCAGTTCCGTCAACGTTACTGAGTGGAATTGGTTGGTCCAGCCGTTTGGTTTGATAACCATGTCGTTCAATGACTTTGTGGGAGATGAAGTTCCCTTGGGCTCCTGAATCTATCAGGGCGGTGATGGCCACAGGTTTTGATGTCCGTTCACTCCAAATCTCAATGGGTAAGAAAAGGGATTGTTTATTCGGGGATAGTCGTAATTGTACAGAGTTTATCGAGAAAATGTCCTTCTGGGAGTGAGAGTACGAAATGTCCTTCTGAGTTCTGGAACGTGCAGGGGCACATCTGTCGACAGCGTTCCTTTTTAAAAATCCTGGAATGGACGCATCTCCGGATCCTCGGCTAGCGCGGAGTGGAGTTCTTGTTGGAGTTCAGGATCGAGATCATCGACCATTTGGCGCATCTGAGATGCAACTTCTGCGATGGCAAGGGAATACTTGTGTTGCGGTGATTGTTGGGCATTCCGGTTTGGAAATCCGGGACGAGTGTTTTGTTGTCCAGGGAAGGGACGGTTGGGGTTTCTCGCAGGGCAAGGGGGATTGGTGCGCATTCCTGGGAAGCGTCTAGCTGGTGGTGGTTGAGGGCATTTGCTGACCCAATGATCTTTGGCTCCACATTGGAAGCATTCCTGGTTTTGGTATGATTTCATTTGTTGTCCGGTGACAACGGCATCTAACTCCAACGGTTCTTGTGCGGAGTTTTCTTCGGTGTATTCCAGTTGTGGGATTTCGGGATAAGGATCTTCGAATCCTTCTTCTATTGTGACATGGTCTACTTCCATGGCATGTGGGTCGCGTGGGGTGAATTGTGGAGCGTTGCTCCTTTGGTAGAATTGTGCGTAGGGCACGTTATTGTTTGGACAGCTTGGTCCACGGTTGGGTTGGTATTGGTTTCTTTGGGGAAACGTGTTTCTGGGGGTGCCGTAGAGGGCGTTGATTCGGCAGAAATTGTCGTCAAGTTTATTTGCTCGGGTGTACCAAGCGGTGATAGTTGTCGGAGGGTTTTCCGATTCGTCGATCTTCATGGCAATGCAGCGGTCGATTGCCTTGCGGTATAGATTGATTAGAGTGCGATCTTCGTTTAATCCGGATTGGCAGACGAGTTCCTTGAACTGAGCGTTGAATTCAGTCATTGGTTTGCCTGCTTGGTGCAGGGTTTGAAGTCTGGTATGTGCGTACGCATGTTCGTCTGCTGGGGTGAAATCGGCTCTAAGTCGAGCGGTGAAGTTGTCCCATGATTCCATAGCTATGGGTTGCCCTTGTTGAGTTTGGGCATTTCTCTCGTGGAGGTATTGTCTAGCCCAGGCTCAGGCATCTCCTGATTGCATTGTCGAAAGGACGAATAGGGTCCTAGCGAGGTCGGTGTTGTAAGTGGTCGCATTAGCGAGCACGTAAACTTCACATTGGAAGATCCAATCTTCGAATAGTCTTCTAGTTCCATCGAAGGCGATGGGTTTGAGGAGTCCTAGCTCCTTTGGGGTAGCTGCGGCAGCCATTATTTGTAGTTGTCCGGGTGGCGGCGGCAGTGGTGGTGATGGTGGTTGTGTTGGTCGTAAAGGGGGAGCCGGTAGGGCTAAGGGTATGGTTGGTGCAGGTAATGAGGGTGGTTGTGGATCGGGATCCGATTGGTTGTCGTCTGTTATGTAGACGTCCGAATCATTATCTATGGGAGTTTTTCCTCGGTTGAGTTCGACGAAGGCTTCGTGTCTTGAAAGGAGATTCTCTTCAGAACCTGTGAGTTCTCTTGGTTGTTGTACGGCTTGTTGAAGTCTTTTAAGTTCAAGTAGGGAAAGCTGGTTTGCGATGATGTCGCGTTTTTCTTGTTCTTCACGTTGTCTTTGTTTTTTGGCTAGTGCGGCTGAGAAACTTGATGATGTTGTCGGAACTAGTTGGGTAGATGTTGATGCACATGGTTTGGGTGAATCAAATGGGGATGGAGGATAGAATGGGGATGGTGTCTGAGTGGGGATAGGGTTTCTTCTGGGATCTGGGTTTTGGGTTCCTGATCCTGAGATTCTGCTTCTCGATTTGGGAGGAGGGGGAGGTGATGGGGATTCTTGGGCCGAGAATTTCTTTGGAGGCGTGGTGATATTTGTCTAGCAATCAATTATCGCTAGAAGTATGAAGAATTGGGTGGCGATTATGGATATTCCTGAATATAGGTTCCACGATCTGACAACACAGCAGTGGCAGGGGCACGTGATGCGTTTGAGTTCTAGGGTGATAATTCTGTAGGCGATAAGGGTGGCGGTAGAAGTGAAAACGAAAATGAGTAGGTAAGCCAGATCTTCTGGCAGGGAGAGGTTGAGGGACGTAGCGATGGCTACACAGAGAGGTGGTTTTCTTTTGTACGTCGTTTTGAATGACCAGGGTACCTCGACGCATTCAGTACGTCGGCAGAGTAGAGCAGAGTAGAGGGCGAGCAAGAGATAAGCAGCAGAGTATCTTAGTGTTTTGTTACCTGGGTTAGGGGTTCGCTCTTGAGTAGCACGGTGTTCGTGGCAGGATGTCTATACAGACTTGGTCCTGTCCTACTAGGCGTGACTTAGAGGCGACGGAGCACTATAGTCCAGCCGGTTTAAGGGCAAAGAGGTATAGGAGGCAAGAACTGTATAACACTAAGATAAGGATACAAGGTATTGTACTGTATCCTTATATACTCCTAAGTGTGGCTGTACTCCTACTATAATAGTTCGGACCAGGGTAACTATGAGTCAGAGATAAGAAAACATGAGGCGTATACTAAGAATAGTCCTTCTGATGTACACTACTGATAGTTTCATAGTGACATGGGAATGTAAACTAAAAATAACCATCCTTCTGATGTGGTTTCTGATAACATCCATGATGTGGCAGGGCAATCTAGAATCTGACATTGCACTACTACTGCATTCAAATTCCAGAAGTTCCACAATTGGGAACAACAAGAGTCTTGTATGAGAGCTTGACTGCAAGGATTGAAGATTTATCTATACCTGCCTGACCCTGTCTGGTTCAAGAAATGGCACTAGGTCAAACAGATAGGGCCAACCTACTTATTTCATTTGGACCAGCACTGGAGAGAATATCAGATAGAAGGTACTGCATGTTTGGCATGTTGGTCCAATCCACACATGGTATATAGGAGCACATGGTCCCAATGATCTTCACACTGCTTGAGGACAAGGCATCACATCTTCTTTGTGTTTGTGAATCTACAGTTAGGGACAAAACCCTTCCAATAATTTTTATACTTCAACAAATATGTTAATAACTGCCCACCTACTAAGGATGAAACCTTCATATTTTAATTGGGAATACCTATATGACTCATATATCATCCTGCCAAATATCATTACATCATATGCCATTTTGGGAAGTCAGTGAATTAAACAATTATTTAAGGTCATTGGAAGGGTTTTGTCCATCTCTAAGAAATTACCAATAATTACACTTTTAGTACTTTGTATACCCTCCCCTGGCATCCAAGACAGCCTGAACCCTATCAGGCATACTCTCTATCAGATTCTGACACACTTCTGCTGGAATCTGACCCCATTCCTTTTGTGTCCTCTCCCATAATTCTTCCATCCCCTGTGTTATGATCCGTGCTCCTTCTGTATCCGAGGATAACTGGAGATGGCCTTCAATCACTCTACAAGGTGTCCGAGATGGTTGGCCTTGCAGAGCTTAGTGGATCATGCTCAATGAGATAATGAGGGAACATGCCAAGTTAAGGCAGAGAGGGTTAACAACCACTGTTAACAAGATTAAAGCTTAAGGCTTTAATCTCTACTTGTACAGGCCTTATATACCTATGAGATACTATGTATATACTCGTTATAGGTTATTGGGCTGTTCTACTTGTCCTGCGCAGTCTTGACCATGATGCGCATCCTAGCTGATGGCATCCTACTGTTATTTATATATTACAATGAGTCAGTGTCCTTGTTCTCCATTCCACTGCTGTGTGATGTTCCATCGCTTTCCTCTGACTCATAATTCTCTTCTCCCAATTCTATCTCCATGGATTCTCCTCCATTCTCAATCTCCACTCTCTCAGTGCTTCCATCCATATCAGAGGTTGGATTGGTTGATCCATGGCTATCTTCTTCATCCTCGGGGTATTCCAGAATATCCTCCAGAGTTATCTCCATTCCTGCTTCTCTTGCCAGGTCCTGCATGGTGTTATAATATTCCCCTTCTTCATCTTCATACTCCTGTGCTCGCAACTGGTCTGTGGTTTCCTGTACCCATCTTGTAAAGTCGAATAGTTGTTCTTGTTCCTCTTGATCTGGACTGTTCATATCACCCTGAGGTGGAGTGTCATACTCCCCTAACTTGATTTTAAGGTGAGTCCACAAATGTTCAATTGGATTAAGGTCTGGAGATTGTGGGGGCCACACCATAACCTCCATTTCAGCTGCTTTGAACCATTTTTGAGCCTTGATGTGCCTATATTTGGGATCATTATCTTGTTGAAAGACAATATCCTCCACCTCTTTGTCATACCACTCCAGGCTCCCCTTGAGTTCATCCTCCAAAATGGTGACAAATAGATTACCATCCATCTTACCATTAATCTTGGCTGCCAACCCTAGACCCTCCCACAGCATACAGCCCCATACCATAATAGAACCTCCTCCAAACTTTGTGGTTCCCTGTACCAGCCTATCACTAAGCCTCTCCCCTGCTCTTTTCCAGACCCAAACCCTGCCATCTGACCCTAAGCAATTGATTTTGGTCTCATCTGACCAAACCACCCTCTTCCAGTCTTCCAGGGTCCAGTCTGCATGTGCCTCTGCCCACTTCAATCTTTTCCTCTTGTGTATAACAGAGAGTTTAGGCCTTTTCTACTTGACTACAGCCTTCATTCCAGCTTTTTTGAGTGCTCTGCAAACTGTTTTGGAGGATAGAGATTGGTCAATGACAGTATGAAGGGTTCTGGTGATTTGGGAGGCATTTTCAGCCTTGCAGGATGTGATAAGATGAGTGGCATATTTGATATTGCCAACAGAAAGCTTGGTTGGGCAACCACCAAGTGACTTTGAAAGTGTTGAATGATGTTTGGAGTGAAGACAAGATATAGTGCTGAGGCCAAGACCAGTGGTAGAAGCAATATGGGTAGCAGAGTGGCCTTTGTCCAAAAGAGAAAGAATATGGTTGCATTGAGTCATAGAGAAAGATTGTATGTTAGCAAAATGAGGTTGGGGGGGTGGTGTGAGCTAGGGGAGTGAGCAGCTATGTTTATACATTATTCCAACCAGTCACATGAGATTTATTTGCACTTATTTGGCTGTAATAAACAAAATCATGTGACTAGAGTAGAGATGGACAAAACCCTTCCAATGACCCCAAATAATGTTTAATTCACTGACTTCCCCAAAAGGCATATGACATAATGATATTTGGCAGGATGATACATGAGCCATATAGGTATTCCCAATAAAAATATGAAGGTTTCACCTCTAGTAGGTGGGCAGTTATTAACATATTTGTTGAAGTATAAAAATCATTGGAAGGGTTTTGTCCCTTACTGTATCTGGAGTATGCAACAGACCTGCCTATATATCTATGGCCATCCTTTGCATTCAACCTTATCCAGCTCCTCAAAAATCTCTATGGCTGGTTCGGAAGCTGAATCTCTTGTGTGTGAGGGGGTCAACCTTATCTCCAGCACAACTGTGGAGGGTGCCCTGTATGGATTCACCTTTGCACTCTATATCTTCTGTGCTTGATTGTTATACCTCTAGTTGGGGAATCAACATCATTGAAAGTCAAGCCTCCTCGCACTGCTGCACATGTCACTCATTATAATTTGTGGACTCCTCAGTCTCATTGTAGATAGTCAGGATATGCAAGCCTCCTACATTGACCATGCAAATTACCCAGTGGGTGGTGGCTTTGGCTATGATGCAGATGTTTTTTTCATGATCATCAATGGCTGTCATGGGTTATGCTATAGTTGTTCTGATCGATGTTTTGTTGTTTGGTGTCCAGGTTAGTGGTTTGTTAATCTCCAACTCATTTTCTACAATGCCCTGGTTGGTTTGTTTATAGATCTGGCATTTGTGGGTTGTTTGGAACTCATCGCAGTACTCTATTCTTGTTGTCACAGTGCCAGTCATGATGTTCCTTGCACACATAGGTGAGTCAGAGTTGCATGCTTACTTGCTTAGCACCTGCTCTTGCTTATTCATAATTGCAACTGTGAATGATAGTATCCTGCATATTTGTTTCTATGGGTGCTATGCAACCCAGGAGATCAGGCAATATCCTGCTAGTTTATCTTGCAGAGGGCCTTGCCTTATCGATCTCTCTCATGGTCACTATTCTAATTGTTGTGAAAATTGGCTGTGATCCATAGGCAACACATAAGTGTCATGGGTATGTGTCATGCTCTCAGCTTCAAGTGTTCTTGAAGGATCTTGGGTTTCCCCTCATAATGTTTCCCTCAGGTCAATCTGAAATTGCTGTTCAATACACATCAATCATCTCCATGCTCATCGAATCTTTGAATCTGTGCAGATGATTTTGACATTGAACTTCAATGCTAACAACCCAGAGCTTGTGGATGTGGCAATCTTTTTCAGTATCACTCAGACCAACATCCAGGTGAGCAGACTTGCAGTCCCCATTATCAAAAGCTCCCTGGACTGACTTATTTTCATGAATCCTTAGATGCTTGCATACCTTCTTCTTGTATATTGTGTCACCACAGGACAGGGATGGAAGAAAGACACAGAGCGGAAGCTCACCAGTCTACAGTGGAATCGGGATGACCCACAAACCACACAACTCGGTACTCGAGTGTCCGTTCCAATCTTGCCCAAAGAGGCTTGAACAGTTAAAATTCGGTAAACATTCTTTAGTGGAGAATCTGAATGAGGCTTGGTGTAAATAGAATATTGCTTCTGCTTGCCCATTAAATATCAGGAAAACATTGAGCTGGAAGCCGAGAGATAGGGAGCCTGAGGCCAGGGCATTGATTTCAATGTCTTTGTCAAAGGATGTAGAAGGGCATTATGTTCGACATGTCAATTGACAGATTGTGGCACTAATCAATCTGCCCACCATTGACACGGCGACTTATGAGAGGCACCTTAGAGGTTCCTACATAAGGTATGTATTACTAGCTTGCTTCCGTCACTCTGAACGCCAACCCACTTGGCCTGCTCAACGCAAACTATCTCCATATCCATCAGATACTCCATCCCCCCATTTGACATCAAACACACAGCCGATTGCAAATCAAAAGACGATTCTTTGAGATTTGTGTTCGGAGCTTCCCATTTCGGGCCCCTCGTAAATCCGGGCAAGGGAGCCGAATGATATAAACGTGTTGTGCAATGCAGCATCTACCCCTTCCCAGCTGCTCGCAAACACTTGACTGTCTCCGTTGGACATACGGACTAAATTAGATGCATCGTGTATAGGCTTTTCCTGGTGGTTGCTCCGCCACGGAACACGGTCAGCTGTTTGAAAAGAGTTGAGCTTCTAGATGTTCCAGATTCTCTACGAGAGATCGCCCACTGTATCTAAAGGAGAAAAACGAGCCTCGAGCAAATTGTTGGTTCCATACCCAATTAAGTGGTACAGGTTAGAGCAGGTTAAATCACAAGTAAGGGCACTGATCATTACTATATCGGACGGCTCCTAGAGCCACAACCCTAAGATATAAGACGACACTTCACCGTCACGCTTGATAAAAAGAACGGCCGCTCTCTTTTCTTCTGCTGCCAAGACTACTCTACCCAGTGCACTGTTCACAGCTAAACGGGACCATGGACCACAAGCCGGAAATGACTGTATGACCGGGCTATCCTCATGTTCACTCATTGTTCTCAACTGTTTGCACCGACGATTTCATATACAGGCTGGGTTACTGTTATTTGTGGAGGCAAATAAGGAACAGCTTAAGAAAAAAGAAGAAGAAAATAAACAACTGAAACAGAAGAAGGATAGCGAAAAGGGGGGAAATAACGAAAAGGAGACAACAGGGACGGACAGTAAGAAATGATGAGGTGGGTGTAACAGAAAAATCAAAATCCAACATCTTAACCCCAAAACGTGTTTGTTTGAAGCTACAACACTTCCAACCATCAGTGAAACTTTATTAGTGCCGAGGAGCTCTGGAAGATATAGTAAAATGTACTGCGTATAAGCCTAGAAATGGTAAAGCCTATGCCATGGTTATTAGCTTGCTTCGAGCTGGGTACTTTGATAAGTTGTCTGGATGCCTCAGGCTGCGGTTTGTTACTACTCATTGTGATTTTTTCTGTCTGCGTTTGTCACCAAACTGCAGGTTCGGCGCTTTGCTCTCGTCAAACACTCTGGCGAGCCAGAGCTGGTGGTGTGGGATGGCCGGACAGTTACTTATCAGGGTTTGTTCGGTACGCCGGCCTAGCCTATATAAAAGTTGATCGTAGGCCAGGTTCGACCTACAGGCCAAACAGGGAGCAAGCTGCGCATTCAGTTGTACTTCAAAGCCGACGTGCCCGTGCTTATCCCTCATCGCCCTACCATCACATTCGTTACTCTACGCTCGTTTACCTTATACACACTCCGTGTCACGTTCAAAAAAGCCCAAGGCCACAATAAGGAAACACACTTGCCATCTCGTTGACCATGATTTTGCTGCAGCTCTTGAGATAACTTGCAGAAAGTGCACCGGACAGTCCCAGCAACTCTTGGAATCAATCCAGGTGCCCTTTTTTGTAGTTCATTCAACCAAATTTAGCCGGTGAGAATAGGAGTCATGTCCCGGCCGAGGACAGGCCGCAAGCGTTTTAAGGAGGAATGTGAGAGTAAAAGACAGAGTATAATATTGTAGTACTGCATTGGTATGTGTTTCTAGAGGATTTTGAGCCTTTCGGCGAAGCTCTGAGCGTAAACAAGCCATAGATGAACCGGTGCCGACGGGAAATGTCGGTGTCGCGAAATGATTGACTAACGGTTCCTAGTCCATGGAAAATACGTACGCGCCAGTCGACCGAGTTTACCGCTTAAAGAAGGGGTCCCGAGTAACAGAAAGTGTCCCGTGATAATTCAAAAGACTCATGTTGACGATAAGGTCAGGAATCAGATAAAAATCAGAACTTTCGGGACTTGTATTTCAAAAGAGTTTGAGCTTCTAGACGTTCCAGATTCTTTACGCGGGTTCGCCCACTGTATCTAAAGGGGAACAACGGGCTTCGAGCCAATTATTGGTTCCATACACAATTAAGTGGTGCCAGCGAGCAGGGTTTGAGCAGGTTAAATCGCAAGTAAAGGCACACATTGGACGGCTCTTGGACCCACAGCCCAGGGTATAAGACGACGCCATGCCACTACGCTTGCAGAAAAGAACGGCCGCCCTCTTTTCTTCTGTGACCAAGACTGCTCTACCCAGTGCGCCATTCACAGCTAAACGGGACCATGAGCTACAAGGAGGAAGACATGGTGTGACCAGGCTGTCCCCATGTCCATTCTCGCGCTGACAGTTCTGTATATAGATGTGGGGGTTGGTTCATGGATGCTGGAATAGGCCCAACCAGAGAGAGGAAAATAGAATGAATGAGAAGGGGGATAGCGAGAAGAGAGAAAAGAGAAAAGAGAAAAGAGAAAAGAGAGAAAACAAAGCAACAAGAGAAGGCAATAGGAAATGACGAAGTGGATAGAAGCGGAGCGTAGCAGAAAAATCAGAATCCAACATCTCAATCCTAAAAACGGGTCCAGCTTGGAATATATAGCACATTGGCAATCCAAAAAAACCATTCCGTTTCATTTGAAGCTACAATACTTCCCACAATTAGTGAAATTTTATTAGTGCCGAAGAGCCCTGGAAGACATAGTAAAGTACTGCGCATAAGCCGAGAAACGATAAAGCCTAAGTTGTGGTTATCAGTTTTCTTCGAGCTGGCACTTTTATATACTGTCTGGATTCCTGCTGTTTGTTACTATTCGTTGTGAATTTCTTTTTTTTTTCTGACTGCGATCGTCACCAAACTGCAGGTCCGGCGCTTTATTCTCGTCAATCACTCTCGGGAGCCAGAGCTGATGGTGTGGCATGGCTGGGTAATTAACCTCCTTGTGGGTGAGTGGACGTTGTTTCGTCCGTGGAGAACGTGTACGCGCCGGTCGACCGAGTTCATCGCTTTTCCTCTCTCAAGAGTGTTCCTGAGTGATAGAAACTGTCATGTGAATGAATACCAAGAGGCGGCCAAATTGATGAGCGTAGTGGGCGACAACCAAATTCAGGCTACTGACTCACTCGAGAACCTGGTGGAGCTGCGGGCCTCGCTGGCCAATAGCCAAGGGGGGTGAAGGTTGGGGGAGTACTGCAAATAAGAACATTGCCAAGTGGCAGAAATATTGACTGGGCGCGCCGGCAGAGTGCCAGCAAACTTACGACTCACTCGTATCACGACCATAGCTATTTTCGCTACACCTACACACATCAACCCAAAATATATCATTCTGTTCTTCTGACAGACGGGCGCTGTGCTCAGGTGATCTGCGTATACCCCCGCAACTCCACACGCACAGCTCTCAAGCTTATTCCGCCCAAGCCCAAACTCGAAAGACAACGCAAGGCCTCTTTTCAGAAACCACTTTGGACCAACGAAATCTTCTTGTTCTCAGAAAGGACCTAGAGAGGGAGAACCCAAACTCACGTACTCGCCCGCGGGTCCCTGGTGCCTCTTACCTCAAGGTACAACTACTCTATCTCGCCCCCCCCCCCCCCCCCTTCCTCCCTTAATACACCCTTCCCGGAACGTCTGACCCTTTCGTTGTTCCTGGATCCCATCTCCACCCCCCCAAACGGGGCACTACGATTTCCACTTATGCTCAGGCCTTCGCTCCGACTTCAGGTTCCCAGGCTCGAACCAAAACAGGGTCCCACCAAACCCAAACGCCCAAATTAACGCCGAAAACACAACAACATTTATAAGCCCCTTGACCCCAACACTCCTATCTCCACTCAGTATCAGAAGCACTCACACTGATACCCCCAGCATCGGTACAATGGACAACAACAACAACAACAACAACAACTCTATCAATAATCCAACAACAACAACAGCGGCGGGGGAAGGGTCCATTGGGATCCACCGGGGCGCAATCGACCACACGACCATCACAACTAGACCTCCTCGGGAGGTTATGACCCGAGTTCGCAGCGTGTTGGACTCAATCGGGATCTGCGTGCAACCGGAGAGCACATTTCGGTATCGATGCATCCGACCTGCCAACAACAATAATAGTACCAGCCTTGTGACAGGTTCTGAGACGGTGCGTGTTCACCGACCTCGCACTTGACCACTTCAACCAACCAACCAACCAACCCCTGCTGACGGGTGTCTAGAGTACACAAACAAGCCTTACCATATACGCCGAAGACTCTTCTCGAGACCCAGCTGGCGAAGTTCGATTCTCAGTGGAACTTACCCGGCTCGCCGGTCTCAACGACACGTACAGTTTGGACATTCGCCGTCTCAAAGGCAATCTTCGTAGCTATCAATTCCTGTACGAGACCATCCGGGAGTGAGTTTCCTCTTTTCCCTTCCTATCTTGGGACACCTGTAGGGGCCAATCCTGACCTTGGACTTCATAGCCGCGCACAGCTAGCTGCGAGCAATTGACCAACCGTTAGGCGCCATGCTCGTGTTTAAATATGGAATTTGTGCGGGCTGTATGACCCGCAAGGCCATATATATGCTCTTTAGAAGGCACCAAAAAAGACATCATGAATATAGTTCGTATCGTGATTAGAGTGATTGGTAACAATAGATGTTGTAAACTATATTCCAGTGCCCGTCGCTCGCCCATGGTCATCAAGTGCGAACATCAAAGGCAGAGACTGCCCGAATAACCGCATTCAAGTCAATACCCTCTCCAGCTCGTTGCCCATGCGAATGCGCGTCCACAATCCTTGCTTTGTCCGGTTCCTCGTCAGCAGGCGTAACAGGTGCAGTCGTGGTAGGCGTGCTCTTCCCAGACCCAGCAGCGCCGATCAACGATAAACCGGACGAGGCTGACCTCACACTACTCGTCGGACTGCTGACCGCACTCCCGCTCCCCTTCTTACTACTCCGTATATTGTTTCGATTAGAGTCAGAAGCATCCCGAGAAGTCATGAGCCTAGGCCTCAGGTTTTCTCTGATCGAAAAGAAGTCCTGGAGCGTCCTGGCAGAGTCCACGTCCTCCAATTTCAATCGTGGGGCGAGGCTGCCGGTGGTATTAACAGAAATCCCAGTGTCTAAACCACGGCGTGTAATTTCGGTATCATTAAGGATGGTCGCAAGAGCAACCCTTGTCGAGACTGGGGAGCCATCGTTCTGGGCTTGCATAGAAGTAGACAGTGCGAGTAAAAACGGATCGATTGGCATGGTAGGGCATCCCATGGGCGAATCCTGAACGGGATAACTTAGCGTCGGTGACATGGGCTGTGTGCCAGAGCCCTCCACCCTCGGCGACCAAGTCTGTCCTAATCCCTCCCGTGTGATCATGACCTCAGTATCTTCTGTCTTTATCATATCCTCCAAATCGGACCCGAACAAAGGGGCGATACTAGGAACCCTAGGTCGGGTGCGACCAAGTGAGGGGTCGTAAGGCATAATCTGGGCGACTCTTTGGTACTCGACGCACTCGGCATGTGCGTTCCTGTAGTTGACATCCTGATACTGCCACCCGTCAGGAAGGCCATTGTAAAGGGAGACCTCGCGCCTCATAGGAAAGCCAGGTATCGTATTCGGGTTCGAAAAGAATTGGTTGTAGTGACCAAGTTGATCCACAGGTGTCCCGTTCAGATGTTCAGGGTTGAAGGCAAACCGAGAATGAGGGGTATTGACGGGCGTCCCGGGCGGGGGGTAATTGTCTTGACTTGGACTCTCCTGATACTCGAGATCATTAAAATAGTCCCGAAAAGCAGGCAACGCCGGGTCTGCCCTTTCATCGACAGGTGGTATCATGGCGGGGGACGGAAAGGTCGGGGAACCAGAACCAGTCGTAAGGCGAGGAGATAAGAGCCCAATATCTGAGTGTCCACACTTCTTCATGATGCAGGTCGGACACGCTTTGATGAACTGAGCCACTAGATCCTTCGGTACCCAAGGTATAATGCCTGCGAATGAGAGCACAAGTCTTGTCTCGCCCCCCATGATTAGTGCTCCCGTGGCAGTAGCACAACAAATCATAGATCTGCTCCCGAACAGCGACCAGGAGACCGTCGTGTAACAGAACCTCTTGATCCATCGGCTGAGACCCATTGAGTCCCAGAGCCATAGTGTGCGACTTGCTAAGCGTGAACATCTTGCGGGCCCAGAACCGAAATTGGGCATTCTCCTTCGCATTGTCGTTGTTGTGGAGAACATCCCAGATCCTATCGAACAAAGCTTGAGATATAAGCGCCTTTCCTTGACGCCGGGGTGTCAGCGATTGAATATATCCTCGCTCTATCATCTGATATTGTGCACGGGTGGGGAATCCTGGCTTTCCGTCAGAGTCACTCGTATCAGCTTCATCGGGGTATTCGAGCTGGGCGAGTTCCTTGGAGTCGTCTAGAGAAGATGTAGGGAAGGAGACCCCGCGGGCATAAGGTTTAGAACTGGTGCAGGGACTGCGCGACGACAGACGATTAGGAGACATTTCGATAGCGATAAGTCTTAATGTTGTAGGCTGGTAGTTTGTTGTGTGTTGGTTTGAGAGCGAGCTACGAGCTGTATCTTCAAGCTTACTGGTAGACTGGACCTGTGGTGGAAGGAGATAAGAGTTAGGTATGGCTGACGAACTTGGCTCGGCCGAGATATGTCAGTGAGACAGCCACAGCCACCCCGAGGCAATCACAAGCATACATCGGCCGTAAACAAAATAATATATTGGGCAAATCACAGCGTATGTAATTATCAGAAGTCCTTCTCATCCTCATCGCAAGGTTTCGTGAAAAGAGAAATAATGATAGGCCAAACTGCAAATCAGTCAGAACTACAAGGGAGATACGATCAGAATTTTAATACAAGGTCACCCTACGCTATACACATGTCACCAGCAGAAGAAAAGAGAAACGATACACACCAAATTGGGGAGGGAGGAGGATCAGGCAGGAGGCCATAGGAGTCAATCACCCATGGCAGGCTATGCTATGTGGATAACCATAGCGCTTAAATTGCGTCCGGCTTTTTCCCAGGGGCACCCTTCATTCCGGTCGTCAAGGTCTTGTGGATGAACGGCAGAACGCCACCTCCAGCGATGGTGGCGCGCACCAGAGTGTCGAGCTCCTCGTCTCCTCGGATAGCGAGCTGGAGATGACGGGGAGTAATACGCTTCACCCGGAGATCCTTGGAAGCGTTTCCTAGCCAAGGGAAGTTGGTTGATTAAATTCCTGACCGAAGAATCAAAGACTGTCTTACCAGCCAACTCCAAAACCTCAGCAGTGAGGTATTCAAGAATAGCAGAAGTGTAGACGGCAGCCTTGGCACCAATCCGAACGTTGTGTTGCGTTCGTTGTTTGAGATAACGATGGATACGACCGACCGGAAACTATGAGTCCTGCTCAGCCGATTCCACTGCGTCCGGGACAGCCAAACATACCTGAAGTCCAGCACGAGCGCTCCTTGTCTGGATGGTCCGTTGTTGCTGGGATGCAATGGCTTCATTCTGGGCATGGATTGCCCTTGCTTTTCCGCCTGAGGTCGCTTTAGGAGGCATTTCTATTACAAATCACCACTTCAGAGGAGGTAACAGAGCGTCTGATTGTCAACAATGGTCAATTGCACAACTTTTGCGCGGGACGATGGTACAGCATACCTAGGGCTCGAGAAAAAAATCGGAAACGGTTGGGACGCGTCTCCTGATATGGGAAAACGAGTGCAATAAGGCTGCCTGTAGGTAGGCACGAGTTATAGAACACAAACGCGAAAGTGGCGGTCGGTCGTGGTGGTTCCAAAGAAAGAAGGACGTGTTGCCGATTGTTTATTACTTTCGCACGTCGTGTCAATTCAGCCAGTTGTTACAGGGTCACATGCTACGTCACAGGGTCCACTTTCAGAGTGACTTTTCAATTTCCTCGGTCCTTTTTGTGATGTTTTTCTTGTGACAAAAACGGTCCTCATTTCACTCTCTTCGGATCTAAGTGCACGTGGTAGACACGAAGCAACTGCGAATATGGTCAAGGGCATTACGGAACCGCATCACCGTATCTTCGGAGTCAATTAGTCACATGTCTATGTGTCTAGAAGGAAGCAGCGGTGGCGGTACATACACACCTACCACAATGTTCGCAGCTCACAGGAACAAACTCGAAGCCGACGCCCTCCAGCACGAAATACGTCGAGTGGAAGTCACGATCACCGCCTTTTCACCAGAGATACTCTCCCTCATTTTGAATACCCCTATCCGCAGCCCCACTCCGACTACCGATGAAACGCCAGGATGCTTACCCAGGCCTGATTTTCGGTCACGTCTCGTCGTACTGGCGCCAGGTCGCGTGGTCAATACCCCAACTATGGAATAGCTTGTCTGCTCGGGTTACTGAAAGAAATACAGACTACACTCCCCACATGCTTCAGCTTCACTTGCAAAACGCTGGAGGTCTCCCATTTGACCTCAGTCTCCAATTCCGTTTCAATGGCGCCACTAAACCAATCAGATCAGTCCTCTTTGACAACGAAATTCGAACGCTCGAGCTGTCAGGCCAACCATCGAAGTGGCTGCCCTCCATCTCGACTAACCTTTCGCGACTCGAATGCCTCTTCATAGGAAACCCACAAGGGGACTTGCACTACAATCTCTCCCTCGAAGTTGTCTCTTCTCTACGCTATGTACGGTTACGGGATGTATTTGTGGACGTATCACGAGTGCCTTGGCCATCAAGAACTCGGCTCCGTTCCCATCGACACCTATGCAAAGTTGCTTACACAAAGTCCCAATCTCATTGGATTTCATTCGCTCTGCCCTCTTTGTACACATGCCGAACCCGACTACCCTTCATCATTTGCTAAACGCTTGTCTCGGGAGTTCCTCGAGAGTGAATGGTGCCCGACTATTCTCCAACATATTTGGCTACCGGCACTAAGCAAGTTCATATGGCCGAACGGGCGTCACTCAGACGAGGCTGCCTCTCTCACTGCACCATTCACCAATATACCAGATACATTGCATACTCTCGAGCTGGTCGACTTTACCTGTTGGACGCCGAGCTCCCCCCTATAGTCAGATACGCCTTTAGTCAATCTCACTACGTCCAGCACTCGAGCCTCCGTGGATGCTACACGGGTAGCTGTGTATTCGATACTCTGTGCGCTATGTCCCGATCCGGAGGATGATGAGACGAGATCTCTACCCTCGCTCGTGTCCCTTGACTGTCAGCAACGTTTATGGTGGTGAGGAACATGAGCCTCCGACAATATTTGACGAGCCTTGGTTCTCCCGCCGGATTTTGAAGATCTGCGGGGCCAAACACACTGGGTCAGAACCTCGGCTTCTGATCCAGTTTGATGACCCCGAACTAAACTGGCCCCCGAGAGTACAACAAGATTTAATGTGCGATGGTTCAGGACGGGCTCCACCAGTTGGAGATCTCAGAGAAGGGAGAAAGGGGTAGGGTGGTTACCCTAGTCAACCTTACGCCCCACAGCCAACGCTGTAGCTCTTCCTGATGGCCCGATTTCGGGTGTCAATTTGTCACTAGAAGAAAAGTAGAATGGTTGCATATATCTTATACATCTGTAATGACAGGAGGGTAAAATCTAACATGTCCCACTCAAACAGGACTATACACAGGTGGCGTGTCCGCGAAATCCATAGAATGGTGGTGCTCACTGTGTCTACGGCCCCGACCCATTGCCATACGCCCTTTGGGCTTGAACGTCTCCAGTGGGGCCTGCCCCACCCACTGTACCATATTCCTCCCCTTTGCGTTGCGAAACCATGGGCTTGGAATTAATTGGCGAGTTCTCCGCTTCGAATAGAACAAAAGGCGTATGGCCGGGATCGTTTCGACTTAGTATTTTGTTTGGTCGCAGACAGCACCGTCGCCATACTAATAGCAGGATGATCGAGATGAGAATCAATGCGGCGAGACCACCGAAAAGGCTCCCGAGTGTTATACCTAAATCGCTTGTGCGTCCTGATTCTGAGGCATTAGCAGAAGGAGTGGATGTGTTATTGATGCTCGTAGTTTGAGCCGCTGGGGATGTGAAGGTATTTTGACTAGAAGAAGGAATGACAGAAGTACCGGGGAGTCTGGTACTGTGTGAAGAGCCGGATGAGGTCGAGCGAACCGCCGAGTTGATTGAATGAAGAAATGCTATGTGATTGCGAGATAGATGTGTTTGTGGTCGAAGTAGGCCTAGCTATGGTCGAGTCAATCGCGAATCGTGGACGTCCTGATATCGTTATCTCGTTGTGGAGGATGAGGTGGTCCAGGATCAGAGGAGACTGATGGCAACCTTGAAGATCCCAGAAACGTGACAGTTAAATGGTGCTCGCCATATTCTGTCGGAGGTGTAGTGAAGAGAAGCTGGTTCTGATGTTTTCTTTTGGTGCTGCTCCAAAAGAATTGCGTCGGTTCCCCTCCATCCACCGAATAACTACCCACGGAGGTTGCCTTTGAATGAGACGCGGGTATGGTTGCGTACCAGCTGATCGAGGTTCCTATTTCCATTCCGAGCATCAATATTGCAATAACAACGCACAAAAGTATGGGGCTTTTTACCATTGAACACTACATGCGCACTTCCATTCACTTGTGCAGTCTGCTTAGCCTCACCACCCCACAAAAGCAGGGCTTCCCAACTCGAATCATATTCGATAGCAGAATCAGTCGGTCCCAGAATAACCGCTCTGTTCCGAGATGGACGGACTGAAGGTGCAGTACACGACTCGGTCGAGCCAGAATGTGGAGCTCTGCGCTGTTGATCTGATGTTGATGTTGAAGGTGTGTGGGCCGTCATCTAGATCTCGAATCTTGCAGAGTTCCCGTGGTCTGGTGATTGGGGGTTCCAAAATAGTAGTCAAGTCGTGTTCAATCTTCACTCCATCCACCGAGCACACCCAGTCAAGAGCCAGCTGACTGGGGCTGGCCCCCCATGCAGCTATTAGAGTACCTGTATCAATGCGGATTGTTTAGCACCACCTCACTATTAGAATGTAGTGAGCAGACAAATACCCACCATTGAAGTCTAGGGCCATGGCCTCCATTCGTCCTAATCCCATGGAGGGTGTTTTGGTATGGGGAATCATCGTGCCAAACTTCACCAAAGTCATCTTGGCGCAGAAACCAGTCCCCTGAATAGCTAATAGACGAGTCGTTGTCATCGAATACAGCCAAATGGCCAGGCTGAGGCTTGGAAGGGGAGGACATGGAGGGGACCGGAGCTGAAAGGGATATCAGCTTGACGCTTAGAGTCCAGGTGGGGAAAAAAAAAGGCCTAAGGTCTAAGGTCTATATACTCCAAATGATATTTTAACACGCGGGCTGGAAATGTGATAGATCCCCGAAAATCGCAGATGAGTTGATGCCGATTCTCGAGACGCTTGCCATGGGCACATGAGGGGTCGTAGTTCCAAGCCGGCGACCTCGGTACAACCTGAAAGATGAGGGTTAGAAGCTGACCTCAGAGATTATAGTTACAAAAGCACGCGCGGAATGGGCCCATTGAAATGAGGGGGGGGGGATGGGAAAGGAAGGGAAAAGGACAACTCGCCCAACCTTGGCCCAACTTGCGAGCCTTTGGTGACAGCCAACTCGTAACTTCTAGGACCTTGATCAGTGACAACTGGTGTGGGGGTAACCTCGTTCCATTGACCATCTGAAAGTAGTCCAGCTCAACATCATCAGCATCTGTCGGTCAGACCTCCATTAATTCGCCGATCATTTCAGCCCAAAATTACCATATATATTTATGTAAAATGGGAGATAAGAGTAAACTCGAAGAGTCACTCGAGTGCAGAAGCAGCTCAGACAAGTATACGTTCACCTTCCAGCGCCTGCAAACTAATCCCAAGCCAATGTAAACAACAAACATGTTACCGGGAACGTCAAATCATCTCACCAGTCGGGGTATTGAATGCCTAAAACGGTGAGCAGCGAAAACCGCAGCCGAGGCAAAAGATAGGAGAGAAAAAAAAAGATTGATTTACAGCAACAACATCACTCGAAACTATCCCAATCAACTGACCACAAGGAAAGGTCTACCCAGTCTCTGAAGAACCATTCCGTAGCTTTTCGACCTTCTCTCCTTCGGCAGAGGGTTGAGATTCCATATTCCTATACGCCTTAAGCGTCTCCTCCGCGCCCTCCAACAACATATAAACCTTTACACCAAGCAGACACCACAAATATCCAATTATCACAAATCTACCTGTAGCCTCCGCGAGCATCCATAGAAGCGAACGAAGCTCGTTCTCGGGAAGTGGCATTGAAACATTGACCCACTCATCCAAGCACCCTTGGAAAAGCTCTGGGAGCCAGGTGGTGTGGATATAGAGGAATGTAGCGAGGAGGAGTTTCATTCTGGCAAGGAACGCGAGGGAGAGGGGTGGGTCTGTTGATGGAAAGCGGCATTCGTGGCGAAGGAGGTTGTATGCTATGGAATAAGCACTGTAAGGGGGGGGGGGGGCGGGAAGGGGTGGAGAAATATTGGGTGATGGTCTCCGATTTTGAAATGGACATGTTGCTCACCCAACGAGTGCGGATCCCGCCATAACTGTTAGGGGGGGCGCATATTTAGCGCCATCAGAGTGGGATGCAGTGTAAGACCTGGGGGGAAGCACGCTCACGGCATCTGCGGAACGGTGCAAGTCAGCTCGAGGGTTTATCAAAGTAATAAAGGACGCGCTCACCCTATAAACTTGTAGGCTGAATAAGAAAAGTCGAGGATCATGTCGCTGGTCGCGTGCAGGATGAGAACATAAAGGGAGTCGAAACACCTCAGGCAAATCAAAGTACTTAAATGCAGGGTCAATTATAATAATTGGATCGCCAAGCTGCCGGGTGGAGCCCTCGTAATTGTGGTGGTAAAAATAAGAGCATGATCGGAGGGTCCGAGGGAACTTATGCTTGTCCTTTTGTAGGTACGCTACGATGACGCGGGTGGCGCCCGTGCTCACTGTATTGGTGGGTCAATTCCGGCCGATAACGATGCATCTATTGGAACAGGGTTGTGCCTATAAAGTGATATATATAATACAACGGGAAAACACACTTGCATGAATAATCTACATGAAAAATATGAAATTTTTTTGTCTAGGAGCAAGGAAAGACGACTCAGTCGCCAAAGATAAGGTTCCACGGAGAGCCGGCTCCCTATAGTCCATTTTCTATCCCGAGTCCAATTGGTATAATTCAATGAAACGGGCGAACTCTAAGCCTCCCCTCTAACCTCCCTCACAAACTTTCTGAACGCCTCCTCCATATCACCCTCCATCACCCACGCACCCCCACATTCCTGCCCGCCCTTGGGGTTTTCCCCACTCTGCGCGGAACGAGCAACAACCATACGATGTAGCGCTCTCCCGGTCTCCTCGTAATCACACGCGAGCGAGTACATCCAGTAAGCAAGGTAAGCCCCAACGTAACCCGCGTCGGAGTCGTGGAGAGCCGCAAGAGAGCGACCAGAGGCCATCACCGGCGGAGGTTGTAGAGTCTCAGTAGCTTCGAGTGAGGTGGTGGAAGATGAGGGGGACGGCGATGACTGGGACTCAGAGTCAGACGCGGCCAAAGTAGAGGAAGAGGAGGAGGATTGAAGCTCGATTTCCGCAAGCGCTTTATTGAACTCGGAGTGAACCTGTGGTCGGGAAAGACTGCGTTTGTGAGTGTGTCGAGGTTGTTGAACATGGGGCCCTGGCTTTTGGTTTTGAGGTCCGGCTAATTCAGGATCTGAACCTTGCTTCTGCTGTACCGCGGCACCAGGCTGAGTGGTCTGTGCAGGGGATTTTGGTTCACCAAAGTGGCCGGAAACCTCAAAGGTCGGGACTGCAAACGCCTCCCAAGGCACCGTCGCCGCACAATCCCAGTCCAACACGCCGACAATATGCCCGGTCTCATCGACCAGGATATTCTCGCTATGCAAGTCCCCATGACGCATCGGAAATGGCCCACCCGCATCTCGCTCATCCACCAGCGGCATCATAGCCGTACGCCACAATGAGGCCACAAACCGCCTCTTCAACAGCTCTGCCGACTCATCAGCATCCCCTCCTTCCCTCTCCTCCGCCTCCGTCTCACTTGCGGCCTCTGCCAAGCGCTCGTACGCCTCCGCCTGAATCCCAAAATACTCTTTGGCGCTGTCAAATGGTCCCAGTCCAAAATCAGCCCCAGGGCCCACGCTCACATTCCCCTCCTTGTCCATCATGAAACCGCCAATCTTGTCAAAAGTAATCCGGCTCAGCTGCACATGGATATCGGCAATATCATGCAGGTACTGCTTCAATATTGGCCGTTTCGCTTCGTCGCCCAGTAACGGATCTGAGCCGGGGTCCGCGTGTCCCAATTCATGGATGGCAATCCCACAGTCCTCAATGGTGATTCCTCGGATGGCAGTCATGAGCACAAAAGCAGGGAACGCCGGTCCGAGAGGATGCTCGCCATGCGGCGATGATGGCTGGTGTTCGGAGGATGAGGAGGAGGGTGTACTATCGCCTGCGACGGGGTGGCACGCGATGACTTGAGGTACGGGGATCGTCGTGCGGGTGCGCACAAGGTGAAGCGCAGCGACCTCGTTGAGAATTTTACGCTCGAGCTGGGCCGCGGTGTTAAAGTAGGCATCCATGGGTCTCATCCCGAACCTGATGATCCACGACTCTTCTTCCTGCTTGCCCCTCTCTACCTCCGCCTCCGCCTCATCATCATCAAACTTACGCTCCTGATCGAAAATGACCTCAAAGACGACGAAAGATTGTCCCCACGTATAGTGTTCCCTCGCGATCCTGCACCCCCTTTTCCTCGGATGCAACCTGCTCGCATAAGACTCGATGTCCGCAAAGTGCGGGGTAAGCCATTCAACGAGCGACGTCACCCGGTCCGCAAATTCGGATGGAAGAAGTTCGAGTGAGAGTTGGACGTCTGGCCATGTATTGCTAATCGGCGCCATTTTCCGTAGGTGTTAGTATAGTGGAGAGGTGCTTGGTTGGGTTTTATATATAAGGGAGGAGGGAGAGACAAGGGGAAGGGATGTCACAATAAGGGGTGCGGGAGGGAGAGGGTTTATATATTATGTATGATGAATAACAACAACATGCGCATCGGCGTGGCCAAGGCGTGTATCATGATCCATCACGCTTCCGGTGATTCTCCGCTTTCCATTCCGTCCGCAATTACCTGTCTCCCTCCCTCCCTCCCTCCCTCTCCACCTTCACGGGCAGTGCGTCCCTGATAAAAGTGGAGATAACGGCTGACATATCATACGCCCGCAGTTTCGCAGCAGCGGGGAAGTATGGAGACAGGGCAATTTAAACCCGAACACCTGGGCTGCGTCGAATCTGGGGTCTCTTCGCGTCAACGTGGGCATGTCAGCCACTACAGGGACAGCAAGGACCGGACCGCATGTGCAGTACTACTTACGCAGTTACACTTAATAAGCTACAGCATATTGCTACTTTTTCGACACAACGATGTCAACAGCCTCAATCCACTTCTTTGGTATTCCTTTTTCCATCAAATAATCCACAGCGGCTTTGCTCTGCTTGCCCTGCACGGCAACCTCCATTCCGGGTTTGCCGGTGCCTTGCACAGGTGAGACTGCATCGCCATCGCGAGCGGTAGCGAGAATACGAATACGTATAGATTTTACCCCAAAGACCCACAATCCCGAACGCACAGGTGACGTCGGCAAGCCCAGGGACCAACACCACCAACCCCAAGACATGTCAAATGGGTAAACCGGGAGATCAGGGCAGGTCCGCATATATCCAATCAACATCCACCAACAGAACAGAAATAAAAATCAGAACGCTGCGTGATTTGGGTCAAGCAGAGTATAGACACCGACCAGATGCAGCTCCTGCGCAGGTCTTTCTCAGTTCCTCGGCCATCTCTTCTGCCTCAATGACCAAAAACGGCTCGAATCCGGTAATCAGAGTTGATGCCTTCCTGCCTTGGCGTACTTTGACTACCACTTGGATTGGCTTGAGTTCTCCCTTTCTGTTTGATAGTCAATGGATAGTCATCAGATGGAGAGTGAAATGAAATGAATAATACGTGACACGAGGGGGTAGTGGTGGGCCGTGAACGCTTGAGTCAGGGAAGCAGATGGGAATTTGTAGCGGCAGGTTAATTAACTAGGGGGTTGAGTTCACACACCATTAGAGGTGTCACAAACCCGCAGCATGCAGTGGCATGGGAAGCGATAAGGAAGGCGAAGCACCGACTAGTCCGCAAACTGCAGCGAAGAGAAGCAGAACGTACTTGGCAACAACGTCCCGCCCTTCCACATGAACCTCATGCCAACTCTGCATCTGTTCCACTACCCGTTTTAACAGTTCTTCTCTCTTCATAAACTCTGAACCGACAGCTGCGTCAAGGGCCGGGGAGCTAGAAGGATCTTTGCCTGCTTTTTTCCCTGAACCTCCGGATTTCGAGGATATGCAGGTAAGGAGTTCTTCATTAAGGTTAACATACGCCTGGTTGCGCGCGTTGACGAGTTGGTTCGAGGCAATGTAAGCGTTTAGGAGCGTCTTAATCTCGCTCAAGGTATATAGTCCTGATTTACTATCCAGCACCCCCGATTTTTAGCAGAAAACCTTCAGAAACATGACAGGGACACAAACCTCACGTTCATCTCCTCAAACAAAGCGACACTCGCCAGATGGGGTTTCCACAGCTCCCGTACACCAATCTCCTTACCCACTCCGTTTCTCTCCTTCTTAGCTTGTTCCTCCCGTTCGGCCTTCTTAGCCGCCGTCGCCTCGATCTCTCGTATCGTGACAAAATGTTTCCCGTGGAAGTAAGATTGTACGTCGGGGTGTTGTGCATTCACACTCGTGATCAATAGATCTCCACCTCCGGATTTCTGCTTCGTGTGTTTAAGTGTGAGCAACGAAGCTTTCTCAGCGGCCTTGAGAAAGGTGGTGAGAGATTTGTGAGTGGAAGACTTGATTGTTATGTCTACGGGGTCGATGTGCAGTTTCTCGTCTCGAGTGGCGTCACCGGCGGCGGAGGGATAGGTCACGGAGGTAGGAAATGCTGGTCGGGAAGGAAGAATATAAGATGCGTAGAGCTGTGTGGAAGAGATCGGGAAGGTTGAGGCGGGGAGGGACGAGAGCTGAGTTGCGATGGCATGGATAAGAGATTTGGTAAGGAGGTCCGTGGTTTCCTGAGACGTGTAAGAGATTTTAGGAGTCGCCTGGGTTTCAGGAGCAGGAGGGGCCTCTTGTGTCGTTGACTCTGTTTTTTCTGGCGCACTCGAACTTCCAGCTTCTTCCTTTGCATCGTCCTTTTTCTCCGCGCAACCACCTTCTGTCTCTGATTCATCCTTCTCTTCTCCCCGAGTACCAGCGACCGGATACACGCTCGGCGGGATGTCATCTTTGGTCCCCATCTCCCACAAATGGTCCTTCCAAGTATGCAGCACCAACACGGCTTTACCTTTCTCACCTCGATCCTTCCTCGCCGCCAGATTCTCACCGGATAGCGCCATCGTTCCCACAGCAAGTGGGGGCGAAACAAGCTGTTTCAAACTACCGTCCTCATTCTTCGCGCTGGATAACTGATGTATCGCGACGAGCCGTCCCGCAGCGAGTGTAGACGGCGTATGGGTGATAACTGGCTTGATTCGCGTCACTAAGTTTTACATTTTACGCGTTTAGAATGGAATTACGGACCCCCGGGAATCATGAGATCTGCGCCACCGGCGAGGATAGGAATAACTGCGGGTGGAGTGAACACGGATGGAAGGAGATTCGAGGTGGCGAGTTTCCAGAGGGTGTATATGGCCGGTATGAGTTCTTCCGATCCCTTGCCGATGGTGAACCAGAGGGGGTTGCCATTGCTTGGATCTAGATACAGTATCTAAAAACCAACCTCAGTTGTTGCGGGTTATGCGAGAAGCTGCACACGCACGCCAGGTTCATTTGCATAGGTCGAGAACTTGGCAGTTTGGATGCCCTCGGGTACGAGCAGATCGCCATCCTCCGGAGAAGTAGCGAATAGAGATGCAACGCGTTGCTTGAGCTTGCGTCTGTCGGAGGCACGCAGAGGTGCGGAGGTTTTGAGCTGGCCAAGTGGTTTTTTGAACATTATCGCTGAACATGGAACTCAATTAAGTGGCCAATCTAATCTTATCAGGCCAACTTGATCATTCCCACGCCAGTTGATGCTCAAGGAAGACACCTCCCCACTACTTCTTGTCTGATAAAAACATTTGTTTTGAAAGGGGAAACACTACACGATTATCAAAGCAATATTGAGAATTAGCTGAAATATTTATTTTTGCCACTGCTATAGTAACTGTAAATGATAATCTGCTGGTGTTATATATAGTGTGAGATGTCTAGTTACTGCATAGACTTGTAAACACCAGGTTGAGTGCTATTCCCTTTGCTGTGTAGCATAGTACCTACTTTGTAGTTGCTTTTCTCAGTTGTTATATATGTTAACTAATAGCAAATACTAAGATGAGCCTTATACCCAGCTATTTTCTCTCCTTTATTTATGCTGGTCACACTAGAGTGTTTTTATTATTTTATGTGATATAGTATAAATTTTGAAATAATCCTTAGAGGGATTTCTGTAGTAGCCAAAAGTATTAAATTAATAAGGGTAAATTAATGGAGGATTAAGATAGTATCTCACTCAATAGGTAAATACATTGTGATTAAAATGCATAGGACTTTTTATAAAATCTGGCCAAAAAACTGTCCCAATATATTACTATTTGGAAAGATCAGCCAATGGTGGACCAAGGTGATTACATAAATATTCAGAAAAATAGAGTATGATAATATACCATATCAGGATCATTTATCCAGTTCAATCACATGATCTATCTGAGAAATAATGGATTATTTATTCATTTAAAATATTAACTCATTGGAACAGTTTTTTGATCCTCTATCATGTTGGAAAAAAAAAGTGCAACAGTAGCATGTTCATTTGGTCTCTGTGAGCTCATGAGACAAATGGATAGCTACATACAACTTGGCAGACTACTTAAATAATATCTACAACAATAAGGTCTATAAACAATAAAACAATTATAAATCACATGCATTGCACAGGCTTGCATGATGCCAAAATTCCAACATATCACCTACCTAATGATACTTTGAACAGCCTTCTTTTGCTTTAATAACTGCTCTAAGCCTTCTGAGTATGCTACCATATGCCAGTATCATAATTACAGGTATGTACTTGCAAGTATAGGGACCTTTGAGTGGGGTCCTCATGGACAAGATATATCAGACTAGGAGATCAATGAGCACAAGAGGTGTATTATTTAGAGCAAGAATATGATATGATGTGATGATGGAGATTAGAAACAAGAAGATAAAGTAAGTGTTCCTTACATCTATACAAGAATATGTCAGTAATTATTTAGTTTGTATAAGAAATGTTCATACACTATCCCCTCCCTGAAGTAAGAGCAAAAGAAAGAAGGACAAACTGAAAAGGTATTATAAACAGTCCAGATAAGGAAGCGTTGGAGCTAGTCTTTGACTATACAAGATGGATACAAGAAACTATAAACTAATTACAGGTACAGAAATATGAAGACAAGGAAGAAGAATATTATTATACCATGCAGGACTTGGTGAGGGACACAGGAATAGAGATAACATTAGAGGATATAATGGAGTATCTCAAGGAGGAAGGAGATAATGATGAACTAACAGATTTGACCTCTGATACAGATGGAGATACCAAGAGAGTGAATAGCAGCAATGAAGAGGAAGCTATAGAGATAGGATTGGGAGAAAGAGAATATGCGTCAGAGGAAAGTGATGGAACATCACACAGTAGTAGAATAAAGAATGAGGACAATGACTTATTGTAAGATAAATATAGTAGCAGTATACTACCAGGCAGGATGTGGATCACAGCAAAGGCTGTCCAGGACAGCAGACTAGCCTCATTACCTATAATAAGTATATAGTATCTCATAGGTATATAAGGCCTGTACAAGTAGAGATTAAAGCCTTAAGGTTTAATCTTGTTAACAATGATCATTAACCCTTTTTGCTTTAACTTGGTATGTTCCCTCATTATCTCAGTTAGTGCAATCCACTAAGCTCTCCAAGACTAACCATCTTGGATATTTTCTAGAGTGATTGAAGGCCTTCTCCAGTTATTTTTGGATATAAAAGGAGCAAAGATCATAATATCACCTGGGAAATAATAAGTCTTCCTGCAGTGAACAAGAAGCTATTTTATGTAGAGACCTTGTTGGAGCATGTACTCACAGATAATAAATGTTGATAGAAAGGGTCTAATGCATAGCCCTCACAGATTGCATCAAGCAACTCATTGTCTACAGAGACTGACAAGACTATACTTACCTTTCCCATTTCATATGTAGCTAGGGCTGCAACATAATACCTCTACATCTTGAAAATTCATGCATAATAGAGTATCTGCTATTGTATTGCATTCTCCTTCTACATAAACAATTTTGCTTTCATACTGAGAGAGAAATTCCATCCATTATGCTTGATAACAGCTGAGGTCCTTCTGTGTGGCAAAGTGTTCTAAGGTACAGTAGTCAGTATAAATGAAGAAAATCACACCCAATAAGTCTATGTGCCAACACTTGAGGGCCCAAATAATTGCTAGCAGTTCCTTCTCATACACCAGGTAATTCAGCTCCACACCCTTGAAGGACTCAGAGTCAAATGCAGCCAGTCATGCTGATTCCTATGTGGGACCAAAAGAAAGGACAGCACCAGACTGGTAATCACTGGCATCTATTGTGACAAAAACCTTGTTATCATCCCTGTTTTGATGATCAATAACCATAAGACATTCACAGCTCAAAACCACCTTCTTGATAGCATTGAAAGCAAAATGGTGCTCTGAGAGCCATTCAAGGGAGTACTTCTTCAGCTTCTTGCTGATTGGGGCACAAGCCAGTTGAGAATCCTATCTGTTAATCATAGTTTCTCCCTTGACTAGTCTTGTGTCCTTGAGATCCATAAGAGCCACAATTGCCCCTTTCACATTTTTGATTGCTTTTTGATGACTTTCTCAATGGAACTCATTTACCATGCTTTTCAAAAGATACAGAGCTAGAGTTAGTGATGTGTTCTGTATCAGAATCCTTGCAATCTTAAACTACTATGCTCCATTTACAAACAAGGAGTGGAAAAAAGCAAGAAGCATTGATGATAGCCTTTGGTTGAAAGTAGTCAACCTGAACAATGATTACTATCTGATTAAAGATAGGTGACATCAATTCCAGCTCAGGTTCTAGAAGGGATGTGCATGAAATTGGTCATTCTTGAACATTGCCCAATACTACTGTTGGAAACTCTCATAGAGCAAAGGGGCTCAAATTGATCCTTGGGTGATGAACACCATATTATTCAAACACTTCCAAATTGAATGGGGGAATGCTTGCCTTGCTAGGCATTTATTATACCTAAGTTAGACCTAATAGTTTTGCCACAATGGGTTAATGACTTTATGCAGTTAAATGAGAACATGGTAATAGATTCACACCTTTTACCTCATGTTGATGACACCCTAGCTGACTGTGCCAAAGGTTGTATGTGGACAACAACTGATATGACATATAGTTTTTTTCAGATGCATGTGTATCCCAATGATATCCTGTTAATAGCTGTCTCAACCCCCTTTGGCCTGTACAAATGGCTAGTTGTGCCAATAAGCCTCTGAATGCATTAGTGATCCATCAACAACAGGTAACTGTGGCCCTCCAACACCTAATAGGCAAGATTTGCCACATTTATCTTGATGACATTGTCATTTAGTCTAACAGCATGGATGAACATATCCATAATGTGTGTGTGGTACTGCAGGCACTTTATAATGTATAGTTGTACTGCACTTTAAGAAAGATACATTTATTTTGTACCAATATATTGCTTTTCCTTTGCTCTGTTCATAATCTCCAAGCTCATTCACTTCTGAGTGAATTGTTAAAGTATTCAAGTTTCTTCTAGAGACAAGATCAATCTCTTCAGGTGATATACTGTCTATCATTTGATTTACTGATCCTTTCTGCTTAGCAGATAACAGATTTTCCCTCTTTCTTCAGGGTACATGATATTATTTTTTTGAGAGTCATTCTCACTCATCCCATTCACTGATTCTTCAGGATCTAGCTCTTGAGTACTGAGTAAACTTTTATCAGATATTTTGTTGTCCAAGTCTGTAGAGGTTGGCCTTTCCTCCCTGTTCACATGATTTGAATCTGATGCATGCTTAGTTTCTTTATTCTTTGCTTCTGTAGTACTCAGTTTCACTGTTAAATGCCTCCCCCACATTGGAGTGAGTCAATAAAGTTTCTTTAGAAGTGAAGACTTTGTCTCTTTTATTTTCAGTAGATAGACCTACAGATTTGGGCAAGAAGTTGTCACCTCCAGACTTCTTAGTCAGCCTGCTTGGAGCCTGAGCTCCAGAGTTTTGTTGGGGGACTAAGAAAGCTATACCCAAGGTACTCATTACTTATGTTCAAAGATTGTAATCAGACATAGTTGAATGAGATGCTTGTGGAGTGAGTTTTTGAGTGGTTGTGAGTTGAGGAGTAAAGGGTTGTCTTAGTGTTTGAAGAAATTCCTGGTTGATCAGACCAGGGGGGATCCTATTATTGACAGTGTGATGAGGTATATGGGTAAGAGTTGAGAATACAAGAGTAGTATTATCAAAATATATGATAATGAGATGAGCAAGTCATGTCATGTCATATTAGAAACTTAACACAAATGAAGGCTGATGGTTATCAACAATCATATTTCATATAAGTCTAAGAAAAGGAAAGGAATGGGCCTCTACAGCCCTTTTATCTATCTGAGGTATTTACAACTGTAGGTGAGAGTGGCAAAACATAAGAAAACAAACATGGAAACAATAAGATGTCACAAGGATGATGGAAGAGTAGCTGAACCACTATAATTCATCTGCCATGAGCTTGGGTACATTTTTCTTAATTGTGTCAGCATTGCCCTAGTTAGCAACAGCTACTTGTAACAGCTGGCATAGCCTGACATTTTATAGTATGTTCATTTATCTTACTAAAGTCCTGATAACATTTAAGGTCAGAAGCACACTCATTTGCAGCTATCTGTACTTCTTTAATCTGTACAAGGAGCTCTGCCTCAACTGCTTTCTTTGCATCTTCATCAGTGATAGCATCTATTTTTAAGCAGACTGTTAGGGCAACCTGGGAGGCCTTGACAGCTCAGGGGGAGCTGAAACAACTGCAGGGAAATCCTAAGTGATATTAAACTATGAGTTATGTACAGGACACATGCCTGCAGGGAAATCCTAAGAGAATAGGATGAGGAAACCCCTGCAGGCGAAAACTATGTATATACCTAACTTATATAATCAATATAAATTGAACCAGGCTTAGCTGTGGTATCTAGGGGTCACGCAAGGCCTGGTGTGGTTGAAACAAATGTGGGATGTGAATATGATGGTCTAGAGTCTGTAGGAATGAGAGGGAATGAGAAAGGGTTTTATCTGGACAGTGAGGGAGTGTATGGAGTATTCTGGCTGTGTTTGCAGTGTGAGCATTTGAAGGGAGGGATATATAATGCGTTGGAGGGCACAGGGGTGTCAATAGGGTTAATGGAGGTGTTGCTGAGGTGTCTGGAGTGTCCCCTTACACAGACTCCATGATTGTGCACTTGATTCATGAGGTCTGAGTTTAAGTTGGTCCTCCAGAAGCCTTTGGATACCTCATCATTGAGGTGTTGTACTATGCCCTGCAAGATGACATTTTAATGGGTGATGGCCATGACCCACTTATCAAAGTCATCACTGGCCTTGAGATAAGAGCTTGTCATTTTACATTGCAACTTGTCCTTCCAATTGCATGACAGTGCACATCAACGGAGTTTCTGGGGGAAGACTACAAAAGTGGGTACCCGGAAGCAGTTACATTCATTATTGATCCATATTTGTAACATGAGATACTTGAAACTAGGCAGAACATGGCTGACCTTTTCACCATCTGTGATCCTTGGGTTCACTTCAAAATAATCTATGCAGCATTCTTCCCATTTATGAAGGACAAGTGGTATTATGTAACCAGCCAAAAAAAGAGGGAGGGTCCCTAGTTTGGCATGCATGCATATAGCCAAGTTGGAGAGTGATGTCATGATGGTTGTTAATAGCTCAGGTAAAGTGGAGTTAGAACTGCCTAAACTGGATGGTGACACTGGCTTGACTGGAATGTTAGCTATCATGGTATAGTTATCAAGAGATATTTTGTGATTTTTGGGAGGTGTGTTATCTAGCATTTTACCACTATCAGGGTTCAACAGAGCTAGAGGGATTTGCTGTTCCAAGGTACTAGTGACAGCAGGAGAATCCAGTTGGAATGTTTAGCTAGTAGTACTCATGTATGTGAGCAAACTAGGAAAAAACAGAGATCAGTGAATAGGGAGTACTAGCTTTCAGGAACAGAGGAACAGGACTGGCAATAACCTATGTACACCATAGCAACAGTTTATGGAGGTATTGGAGCTTATGTAGCATTGAAAAAAAAAGTAAGAACCCTTGAGTGGGGGTCCTCATGAACAAGAAGATAAAGTAAGCATTTCTTACATCCATGCAGGAATATATCAGTAATTATGTGGTTTGTGTAAGGACTATCCTTACATACTATTTACTCATAAGTAAAACTTGTTGTAGTGCTTATAGTAGATAGAACAGTTTTATTTTATTATAAAGTTTCTTTATATGGTAGCTTAATAAGTGTAGCAGAACAGATTCCTCAGTAAATTCCATTTTTGATATTAGGATTTGAGAAGGGTACAAGAACATATACTTTTACTCCTACTACTCACCAAATCCTGCCAGAATCTCAAGGTTTAGCACATCCCTTGCCAGACACTATTTAAAACAGGCTATGACAAGTATTCTTTGTGGTTTTGCCTCCTAAATACACTGTGAGGCCAGATATGTGGAAAATTACATTAGAAATCATAGGGATTCCCAGCAAATTATTAAAGAATTATGATCCTTTTCTGAAAAAATGACATTATCTGTTGGGATTCTCATTACATCATTATTACATACCCTCTGAAAAACAACACTATATAGTAGGATTCTTGTTTCTTGATGATTTCTGACATAAATTACTATGTGTTTGGTCCTACAGTGATACACTTGTGTTACCTCTTACTGGGGGTGGTACAGATAGGTTTTTTGATAAACTGACAACGACAAGCAAATATCTTTTCATCATTGGCCTGAAGTAGTCATAGAAAGGTCATATCATGCCATGTTTGTTGGAAGGCTGGCTTCTCAGAAATACTAAGGCATGCAAAGGAAAGAGCTAGCAAAGTAACCATCCTGAATGTAAATGACTAGTCAAGCTCCATCCCAATTTGCCCAATGATTGTCATGTTAATTAATCTCTTCAGTCTGATGAATATTTATATAGGAAATACAGGGTAAGTAGGATGGGTACATGGTCCATTATTGAATCATGAAGTCGTCAACAGTTCCTGCCATCCAATCACTGAGAATCACCAACCGCCGTTTTATCACTCTCACCCGTCGACGCCGACTTCAAAATCGGCCGGGGTGAAGGCACATACCTCGGAAGGCTCTCAACTGGCTTCGTAATCAAATACCCTTTGTACGCCGCAGCCTTTTCTGACTGTCTGCCAAACCCCATCCCACTAAAGTGGTCCTTCCCCGATGGCGAACCGCCAACATTTAGTTTCTTGTCTTCGTCGCTCGGGTTCCACTTCCCCAGATGTGATGAAACGGACTTGGCGACACCAATTCCTTGTTGTACAGGCGTAGGAAGCAATTTCTTGGCGTCCTGGCGCCAGAATGTGATTGATCGTTTGGACTTGGCACCTTCGCGGAAGATGAGGCCTAGGAGGACGTGCAAGCATCCGATGGAGAAGAGGAAGAAGGCGGAGACGAGGGTGAAGGTATCTACGCGATGCGAGAGAACGGCAGCGCCGATCCTACAACAGTTGGAGTCTCAGCGAATTTTAAGTTCTGAGAAAGAAAAAAGTGTGTACTCACAGCATCTGTATCACGCCTAATGCACCTAGTCCAAAATCTTTGCCCAGCACAGGGAAGAAGCGAGTGAAAAAGCTGGCGGGGAACCCAAATTCGGAAAAGACAAGGACGATGACTTGGCCGATGATAAAGAGTCTATTGAGAACCGCCCAGAATACGCCTGCTGGTTGGTTCGGAACCGTACTCCCTCTGAACAATACGATGCAGTCAGTACTGCGAAAGGTGGAGAGTTATTGGGAACATACACTATGTAATCTGCCACCATCACCGTCGAGTTGGATGAAGAAGTGCCGTTATTCCCGCCAGCAGCTCCAAACCGGTTGACAGCCTTGATATCATTAGCGAGCGTAACAGTGTTGCTTGCAAGCACGAGGAGGAGCGAGATGATGCTGAGTATACGGATAATGTTGAGTCCAATGAAGAGGTCTGGGGAAAGCCAACTTCCATAAACAGTTCCGCTCGAGACATAGGGGATTGGACTTACAAGCGCGAGGAGGAAGCATCGTACCTGCTTGAGACGTATGGAGGGGTGTTTAACGTCGGATAAAGCGCACTCTAACGCAAAGAATCTGGGGGACGATGAACCAGCGTCCGTTGGGGGGCAGCAAGGATAAGTGCAGGCAACAGCGGGGAGGAACGAGGGGCGTGGCCAGCACGGTCTAAAGTGTAGAGAACGTGGGTGAGAGAGAACGAGAGAAAAGAAGCCGCGACGCGTGCCCGGCGACCAAAAACCGCACGATGGAACCAAGTTGTGGAGAGCAAGTGAAAGACCCTAGCGAAGCCTTAAGTATCGCGACCCTCAGCGCAGAAACAAGGCCCCATCGTTGTCACCGTAAAGCAGAATACAATGGACGAATCCCAGAGCGCATTGTTCTCCTCATTGTTCTTTGTCTATTTTGGGAATCACTGGGCCTGTCATTGATAGTCACACGTGTCACGCTGCGTGACTTGGCATGGCGGATCGGAGAGGACAACAGCGTTGGCATAACGACCAGTGGACATCGACGATAGGTGGGACGGCTCTCAGTATATCGTGTCATTTGAACATGCAGCTGGCTACAGGAATGCAAAAATCAGAACAAAAAAATCCATCAGGCGCACCAACTAGTATGACAAGTCCTCTGTGGTACATATTAAGGAGGCGGTAACGGGGAACTGTTATGGTAAAGTTCGCAGCCGTAGGGTTAGGTGTACAATATCCGGTGGTGCCCTCTAATGTTTCTGTGGGGGCAAAGGTGGAACAGGAGGCGCTTGACTAAGAGGTCTATTCCCCGAGGGTCTTCTTGCCCTCCTCTCCTCGAGCTCCCTCGCGCGCTGCTCCTGCTCAGCCTGCATGGTAGCCATAATTTGCATCTGTTGTGCAATGAACTCCTGCGTTCTAGGCCTTTCAAACAATCGTTAAGGCAGCAGGGGGAGATTAATGGACAAATACCCTACCTCATTCGCAAGATTCGCATAATAGTCTGTTCACTCGTAGACTCCGTCTCCTGCTTCTCCTTCTTCCGCTCCTTGATCGTCCCAAGATTCCGTTGGTGATACACACTCTTTACGCGTTTCTTTATCGTGGGTGCCTGCCGTAGACCCAATTGCATCATCCGTACACATTCTTCCATTAGTGCATCGCTGGAAATATTTTAGTTAAATCTTGAACTGGGGGAGAAAAGAGAGTAACACACGTATGCCAGTCGTAGTACAAGCGAATTGACAGTATGTCACGATATTTCTGGTTCTGCAGCGTTTCCAGCGGAACCGGACCTTCACCTCCTGCATAAAAGTAGTCCTTCAGGAACTGTGTTACTAATTAGCAAACCAAGAGCTTTTGTCGGAAACGGACGGTGAGCGCACCTTCAGCCACTTGAACACGATATCCACCTCCTTATCACTCAACGGTTTCATTTCGCTTGGAACGTCCGACAATGGGGGTATCAGCAACCCCTCAATCACAGTCAAAATTTCCTTCCACACCCTCGTCATCACCATCTCCTTCGCTGTATCACTCAGATACGTATTCAGCGTCTGCAAGTTCGCGTCAAAGTAATCGAACAAAGGCAAAATTGCCTGTTCAATCTCAACATCCGTAAGCTCCTCCGGCCTCACACGTGGCTTCTCGTTCGATGGAAGAGGTATTTGCACTTCAGCCACAGAGGCTCCGACAGCAGAGCGGTAGAGTGTTGTGATGTTCCCCAGGGCTTTGTTATAATCTAGTCCTTGTTCTCGGGATTTAAGTAGAGTCTTGACCACGTTCCGGGAGAGACATTGTTGGATAAACGGTAACATCTATATCCTATCAGAAAGATTGAAGGATGAAAGAAGTCACTCGCCTTGTCGATGAATATTCTCAACATATCTGCTTCAGCTCTCTTCAACGAGCGGAATGCCCGCCCAAAGTAGAACTGAATGTCGTCCTTCTCCCCCTCCATGCTCACTCGCACTAAAATCCGCCCCTGCGTATCCAGGTCCATCCATAGTTCATGTGTCAACAAGTCCCCAAATCGTCTGGGATCAAGACACAGATACGCCCGTCCCACAATATCATGCTTCCCAACCAGCGCCCTATCACGCACACTGACCATCACCCATAGTGGCTTCTCAACAGAGATGTCAGCTGTCTCTTCCCCTATAATACGGTTGTTAGAATATACTACTACACCACAGAGAAGGAAGACAAGTCACTCACACCTAGGATTCGACGACTCGTAGATCGTCCTGGTCTTTGCCAACCTCTTGCCGTTCTCATCACTCAACGTCACAAATGTATCCAATCTGGACGATGGACTACTGTCCAAGGGCACCAAGTCCTCCGCGATTACAATCTTCACGGAAAACAAAAAAGTGTTCCGTTCTGTTTTTTCTGGGATGGGTGGCGCGTGCTTTAACACCTCCGATACCTTGTCCGCTTGCATCTGCTGGTACATCTTGTCCAGAAGCTTACGTGCAGCCTCAATATTATTCAACTTGACGCAAGATTCTGGACGGAAGTTGAAAGGCTCGACTTTTTTCTCGCCCGTAATCGCCAGTTGACGTGCTTTTTCAAGCCAAGCCGAGGACTTCTGAGGTTGGAGGTAGTCTGTCGGACGAGGATACATTTCGGTAAGAAAGAGGGATTCCACACTGCGACGGTACTGTTCCAAGGCATTGGATATACTCTGAAAACATTTTGTTAATATAGTGTCATATCACTCAGTAAGTCTATACCTTAGAGAGATGTGTAAAGAACCGTGCTTCCTGATAGTCATCTGCCCATTCAAGGTCTTGCAGAAAGTTGATGGGACTTCGAAGAGAGTCGAAGAGGTCCATGATAGAGGAACTATGCCCTTCAGAACCTTCTGCTTCAAACTTGTCTGCTGCAATAGCCTAACCAAATATGAGTAGTTAACCAAGGAGATGAAACAAAACACGTACGGCATCAACCCATTGCTCTGTCTTATTCTCGGTGTTGATCAGCCACTGTCTCACATATGGCTCAAAGAACTCCGACAATTTAAAGTTCAGATCATCCCTATATCAGAGCTACATCGGCCTACGAACGGGGCAAAGTGGGCGTGAGGGAGGGCTCACCGGGAACAAAACGCGTTGTACATATCCAGCATCACCTTTGATCGCCGATACAACGCAAAGATATCCTGAATGGGTACGTCCGGCGTCGGGCCATTCATCGACGATTCGAACAGCCTCTTCTGCGAGTTCTGTACTTCCGTCGTCAGATATGGCACGGCAATCTCGACGTAGAGGGAGACAATGTCCAAGTGTCTGCACTTTCGTAAGTCTTGGGTAAAATAGCGCAAATTTTAGAGGTACTCGCCCGAATACAGGCTCCGGGAACCTCTTGTCCAGTAGCTTCGCATTCTTCTCGATCTCGTCCGTCATCAACAATAATGGCAGAGCCCTGTTAACACCAGGAGCTGCCTGCAATTCTCTAATTCTCATTTCAGACCATTCCGCGGACACCTGTCGTATTCGTTCCTGGATGTCCCCCATCCGCGCAGGCACGTCGATATCCGTCCGGTCTAGCAGACCACCGTCCCGTATCTGTTCTAGCACGGAAACGTAGGGGTTAATGTCGGATGGCTTGAGACTCGGCATAGTATCCATAGCATGATATAGCGAGGATAGGAATATATTAAAAAGGCTACCGTAGGCGCTCACAAGGTGGTCAATCTTGTGAATCCGTTAGTTCGAGCGGGGAGGTAATGCAAAGTGCTCACGTCCGGAACTGTCCAGTAATCAATAGATGTATCACTCATCGCCTTCTGCACTCCCTGTAGCGCCTCCGGTATACACTCCATAGGAACTTCATTTCGTTCATAAAACTGCTTCACCAAATCGAGGAAACATGTCGCCCGATAAGCATGCCCTATCCGCCAACGCAAAGCACACTCATTCAGAAGGTCCAGATGAAGTGGCGAGAGAATCCCTAGTGACACTTCATCGTTGTCATCAACCTCCGGACTTAACATAACCTCCAAATCGGCGATCAAACAACACTCCACAAGCCGCTTATAGTATTTTTTCGGGTTTGGTGGGATGAACGTGAAATGATGGCCGACAGGAAGATCGTCATCTGGATCGTAATAGTCATTATAGGCGTCACCGTACATCGATCGCCTGCTGCTGATGGATCCTGTTCGCAAAGCTCCACCGCCATGGGACTCGTAGGTCGAAGACGGCCGTCCAGAGTTGGCCAAATAGCCATCCGACGTTGTCGATTTCGCGAGTTCGGGGTTTAACTGGATCATTGCCATCATAAGCTGCTGTAAATGTGTCGATTCGAGTGTTTTCCAATGCTGCCAGGCCGCCTCACTCTCGAAATCCTCCCTACGACCAGGGAACGCAGCGCCAGCGCTGATATTCTTCAGGCACATCTGCAGACAGCCAGCATTTAACAACTTCTCCCTTATCATCGGAAGCTTACACGCACTTTCAGGTCTGTGATGGCGGCCTGCACACACCTCTATCATTAGCTTATCGGCGTTTGTTGTATCTGATCGGGTCCGTACCTTCTCGGTAACAACACTGCCCCTGAGCTTGTCCACCTCCATCTGCACATCATGGTCGGACATCTTGAGAAGCTTTGCCACGGCCCTCACAAGCCGCATATCCGCAGCACTTGTACTAACTCCCGAATGATAGCTCACAGAATCCCGATCCCGCGAGGTCGAACCCGAATCATATCCCGAATCACTGTAAGCAGCCGCAGGGGCCAATTTCGCAGTGTACGTATCAAGGCGTGATAGGAGCTCGGGAGACACATGGTTAACGTGCCTCAAGCACTCGCGGAGCATCTTGACGAACTGGGCGATCTGATTGTTGAGTTCCAGTTTCCAGCCGTCACCGGCTGCAAGTGTGGGCTCTTTCTTGAGTACGCTGGTAGCGTGAGTAGCGAACATGAGAATGAGATCTTCAATTTTTCTGTTCTCTTTCATCTGCCGCTTGAAACTGTCGACCATGAATTGTCCATAGAACTTGCCCATGGTCCGCCGGACAAGTTGGTCCGAGTATCTAAGGAGGGTCATGAGCTGGTTTGTTAACAGCCCCAACAGCATATCACAACATACCCGGGATCCTTCCCCATGGCAATGTCCTGCAACTTTTGCTCCAGCACTTTGAGCAATTTCTCTGGGAATTTGACACTCTTTGACCCGTCTCGGATACTATCAAACATATCACTGAGCGAAAAGTTGGATAGCGCTGACAGCCGCGAGGAGTGTTCCCGTTCCCGTTCCCGTTCTCTGGGGTCATAATGAGGTATTTGCGGTGATTCTACAGGCTTGGGGATTGTGATATGGGCAAGGATTCTGTATGGCAACGGCTCAGAGAGGGGAGTTTGGAGGGGGGGAGGGAAGGGAATATTGCTCACGCTACACGCAGCACGTAACTGTGATATGATATCAGCGCACTGGTAAGATACGATAAACAAGGTTTCCGCACTCGAATAACTCTTCATCCGTCACGCGATGTTTCGAAAGACGTTTTCCATGGGCGTAACTGTCATAACTGCGCCTTGACATCGGTCGCGATTAGAAGTATCTATAACAGCAGCAGCGATGTAGAGGGTATGAAAGAGCAGGATGACAACAGAGGGGAATAATAAAGGGGAGTGTGCAGGGTAAGTCTCGGTGAGGGTAAGTAAAGGGGATGGATGATTACAGGAGATGAATTAGTCTTGGCAAGCAACGACAAATACAGTGATCGACCGTCACTTGGGACACCAGATTGAGATTATTTTTTTCTGCTTGCTGTTGGCCCCATGCTACCATATAAATTATGCAGATGTATAGTAAGTAGTGTTCTATATAACATAGAAGCTCATTAAAATAAATCCTGATACGACAACTGTTGGTATGTTTTTTTGAAAGTTTGACACTCAAAATTGCCAAAAACCGTCATTTGGGACAGTGTGACCAAGGTGTGACACCCAGCTATTAGTCGGCCTCCTTGACATCCCCACCAGCCTCTCCTTCACCAATCCCCGTCTCCTGCTCCACTAGAGCCTGAATTTCGGCTCTAGTAGCACATTTATGCCAATTTCCTTAATTTTGCCAGTGAAGAATGAAGTCCCTGAGGCTCTGGCATGCAGCAGCAGCAGCAGCACCAAGCTTCTGGTTGAGTTCTGCTTGCTCTTTCTGCTTTTTTTGAGCAATATACTTGGCTTGAGCAATCATGAAGTATATGTGTCAGAATATGGCCACAAAAGAGAGGTTGGAAGGGAATACAGATTTTTGATTTTACGAGCATGCAAGTTCTACCTAAGCTGAATGTCACACTCTCAAAAAAAGTCAGCTAGCACTACACTCTGAGCACCCAGGCATGTCAAATTTCACTTATGAATAACCTGAATGCATACCTACAGGTTTAGCCAACAATTGGGTCTATTTTCTCGGACTTAAATGACATTTGATCTGACTCTGAAAGTTGTTCGGGTCCATTTTGAGTAATTTTGAGGAAAAAATCATATCTTCCTCCTTCACCTTGCCTTCAATCCTCATAAATTTTGGGATTCATATAGATACAGGTGGGTTACATTTTTGATGATTTTCCCAAGGTATTTACTTTAGGGGCTGAGGTACAATTGTTGATTGACCCAAGTGACGGTGGTGTCCCAAGTGACGGTCGATCACTGTATCAGATACCCCAGCGAGACTCTCACGACAATCATAAGAATAAATCATTAGCTTTAAATATGCTACTATAATCGTTAACAAACTTCTACAGCTCGTCATGCTTCGGCTCCTGTTCCGGAGAGGGCGTCGATTCTGCACCTTCCGCAGTCTCCCTCTCCGTCGCCACCTCAGTTTGCTTCACACTCTCTTCCTCCACTGTCTTGGTCACCTTGGGCTTCTTAACCTTTGGCACCTTCCTCCTCACCAACTTATACAGCTGCGTCTCAAGAACTTTCACTCGCGCCTTCATCTCCGTCGTCTCAATCACTGGGTCTTCGTACGACTTGACCAGCTTCTGCTTTTCCACCCACTCGTGCAACCACGACTCGTGTTCCTTGAGTATCTTCTCCAGCGAATCAAGCTCCTCCTTGGTCCATTTCGACGGAAGGCCAACTTCCGTTTCTGCCGTGAGGTTTTGTCGGGCCTCGGTAAGGAACATGCGAGTATGGAAGTTCCACATTTGGCTATTATTCAGAGCCTGGGGGAAAGCTTCAATCTCCTTGTACCGATGAACAATCGGTTTCTCAAGGGTCCTTTCCGATAAATTCAGCATACAAGCACCTAAGAATTGGAACGGGAACATACTCGAGTGCAATCCGTTTGTCAAGCAACTGCGATGTTTCAGCCAGATCTCCACGTTCAAACAACCACTGGAATGACTCGTCCAGCTTGGCCGCGATTGCCTGACGCTCAGGCTCCTGCGAGCACTTCTTAAACGGTGTCTCCGAGTTCTCATCATCGAGAAGGTCACGGAGGCGGTATAGGTAACTCTCAAACGTGTTCCGGGCCTCCTCGCGACGGGCTTTGGAAGCCTCCTCCTGGTCGATAACCCGCAGCCTAACAAGCCATTATTCATGTGTGAACCAAGGCACTAACAACGAACTACACACCTCTTTCTAGACTTTTGCTTCTCGGAAACCGTCATAGGAGGAATCGTTGTGAACCGGACAGTAACATTCAGCGCAATGGTATTCTCCACAGGAGCCTTTTTCTCAGGAGTAGGCTCTGCGGCAGGTGAGGACGAACTAGCAGATCCGGAAGTCGCCGCTTCCGATCCCTCAGTGGTTTCTCTAGGCGGGGTATTTTCAGCCGTTCCCGTGGAGGTCTCAGGCGTCGAGCTGCTTCCAGCGAAAAACCCTTTCAATTTACCTAAAGCTCAGTGTCAGCCTGTATCAAATTATCAGAAAAAATAGTAATACCAGTGATGCTGTCATCCTTGATCTCGCCAAAGGCAATAGCATCAGAGACGCTAATGAACCCGGATTCCGAGAGGGTGATGGTGGCTTTTACAACGGGATCAATGGCACCACGCTCCGTAAGGTTACCAATCGCCTCAGCGACGCCAACGAGATCAGCCTCCAGCATCCTTGTAGGGAAACCACTATAAAACATCATCAGCTTTGGGGAGGAAACTAACTACGCAAAGACTCACGGAGCAACAGGACTCTTATAATCCAAATTGATCGTAAAGTCCTCCTTCCTCTTGAACGTCAAAGTCTTCTTCGTCCCAACTTTCGAACCCGCCGGGAAAAGCAACGTAGTGATGCTCCGAGGCTTCGAATCGGGGGAAGTCGCAGCAGCAGCATACGACGCCTGAACATCATATGCCCCAATATCATTTACCTTGATATTCTTGGTCTTGAACTGCCTACTCAACCCAGCACCATGTAACGCCGCACCCAACACCGCCGCCTCATCCGCATTCACATTGAACGCCAACTTGTCCTCCCCAAAAGCAGCCTTTAACGCAGCCTGAATCATTGGCGTCCTCGTACCCCCACCCGTCAAAATCACCGAACTCACTTCTCCCAACCCAAGCCCCGCCATCTCCAGCGCATCAAATATCGGTTTCACAAACCTCGGCTTGAGATCCTCACATACACCCTCAAACTCCGCCCTCGTCACCTTGCCCCTAAAATCGATATCATACGCCAAACTCTCCACAGACGACATTGCCTCCGTATTCGCACTCAAAATCGTCTTGACCCGATTCGCCTCCTTCCACAACTTGGCCATTGCCCTCTTATCTGCCTTCACATCCTTCCCATGCTTCTCCTCAAATGCACCAACCAGAATCTCCCTCAACCGCCTATCCAACTCCAACCCGCCCACACCCTCTATCCCATCCTGTACCCACAACCGAAATCTGCGTCCCCGTCTTGTCTTTCACACTCGAAAACCCAACAACCGTAGCTTTGATCGACGACGCCCCAGCATCATAGATAATATGATACTCCACCCCGCCATTAAAGCTCCTCGTCATGGCATAATTAACGGCCACAGCCGTCCCATCATTGATAAGCGCCAAAGTCTTGAGTCCCGAAATTTCTATTGCATCCACAACCGCATCACGCTCGAATTGGGAATAATACGGCGGGACAGTCACAATCACATCTCGGACCTTTTCCTGCGCAAACGTCTCGGCGAGGTCCTTGACGTACGAAAATTGCATAGCAATTAGCTCCTCTGCGCTCCACACCTGGGAGCTACCGCTCGACTTGAGCGCGACGGTCTTGCGATTTGTCTCCACAATGTCCGCAGTGGATATTTTAGTGTAGAACGAAACAGCTTCGGAGTCATATGGCGCTGCTTGGAGGAGCTTGACGTCTAGGAAGACGTCACTAGGGAATCTTGAGGCCTATAACCAACAAAAAGTTACCACGTCAGTACACCTGGCTCTTTGGCGAGTTAGACAGAAACAACATACAAGGTTAAAGGCGTCGCTTCCAAACAACCTATCACTTTTTTTCCACCCCACCACGGACGGAATCTTCCTCTTCGAATCCTTGTTCAATAGCACATCGAACGGCACGCCAGGTTTCATTAGCGAGGCCTTCATGAAGTCCGTGCCATAATCAATCGCAAGCAGCGACGCCTCGACCGCCAGAGGTGCAAGGAGCGAAAGCACGCTCCAGACTGTGGTGAAGCGCATCCTTTAACTGTGGTGCCAATAAAGTAAGGGAAGGAGGGTATTAACAGGGGGATATAGAGCTTTGGACACGAAATGTCATAAGAGTATGGGCTGGGCCAAATTTCGGAGCTGTCGTCGTGGCAGACACGTCGTATTTAGCATCACGTGTACAACCGCGTCACTCACATCAATAAATTTCTATCTGATCACTGATGCCATTTCTATGTTACATGTTACATTGGTGGGGGGCAAATGTCCGTGTGTGTGGTGATAGAAACCTAGATCCAAAGAAAAACAGCGAGTCCCACGGGACAATGTTGAACATACGCAAAGAGATGTAGGGTGCGAGAGAGGAAAAAGAGAGGGAGAACAAAAATCGTATTCACTGGGAGCGCGTAAAGAACATGAACACAAAGAATGAGCAAGTGATACAGCGGGCTGCGAGGGGCGACGGGTGGAAACGGGAATATGTAGCAACCAAACGCAAAAGAAGAGTAATATGTAATGGTAATGGTAATTGAGAACCACAGACGTATAATAATCCGCCTTCTATTACATGCAATTCATGGAAAACTATAATGATGGTGCCTCCTTCAGATGGCAAAATGACTTTCAATGGGATGAGTTGAGTGTAGATTGCATGCTCGAACTAAAAAAGGAAAAAGAAATGTAAGAAAAAAAGGAGAAACATCAGGGGAAAGAAAAAGAAAAAGAGGAAAACACGAAAGAACGTCTGGGAACAAAACCTTTACTGTGTAGCTAATTTGACCATCTAAGCACCAAGAAACATCAGTGCCGCATGTGTACAGACCAATCACCAACACTCACCTCGCGCGCCCAACGCAATGTCTTCTTGGTCTCACCAGGCATCTTGTATTTAGTCCGTAGCTCGTTGGCAACCCAAGGTGAGAGTAACAGGTGCTTGATTTCCCCACTCTGGAATGAATCCGCTAAATCGCCGAGGAGACCGAACGACAATCTCATCGCAGCATCCGTCCGATCCTCATCCTTGAGGCAGCGCTGAACAAGATCAAGGATAGCCGGTACATGGTTGAGGAGGAGAGCCGCTAACAGACAGAAATATTGGCAAAGAGGCACCTAGGTTCCAAGAGCCACGTACCCCTATCTGTCTTCTTGAGCCCAGTGACGATGCCAGTATACGCCTCCAAGATACCCTCACGAAGCTGGGACACATAATCTACAATATCATAATCAAGCTACCAACCGATTAGCTCCCGCACATGCCCCCAAGCAATAACACTCACAGGATTAGGTTCAACCTGCCCTGCCTGCCTCAACACACTCATCGTGGTTTCAAAGTATGGTTCAAACTGCGGGCCGATAGCAAGCGCGATATCACCAAAGCAAGCCAAAATCGAAACCTTGACATTGCGGTTCAATACCTCACTCTGCAAGTTTTCAAGCAGCACAGTCATAAAGGGCCCAGCATATTGTGCGCTCTGCTCCCCAAGGGCACGGGAAATATCACCGATGATGCCAACTGCGACGGTACACAGCTGGGTATCTTCATGCGCCTTGAGTGCGGGGTACAGATAGGGGAGGAGAGCGGAAATATACGGGGCAAACGCAGCATCGAGAGCTGCAGGCACAGGTAAGATCAGAAACGGAAACAGTGGAACGAGAAACTACGTACAAGAAGCAAGCGAACCGATCACCAAGAAGGTATCCTCCACTACAGTCGATGCCTTACCGGCAGCCTGAACGAGCTGAAGGGCCAGTGTCATGATACGGTCAGCCAGAGGTTGGATCCCGCCCTCAAGCTTGCGAATGACAGACTATCGACCTACGGTAAATGTGATGACCTAACGCGCTGGAAGAAGAACACACCATGACAACATTGCAGAGATTGCTCTGTAAATCATTCCAGTTGTTGCGATCATCAATACCGACAATTTGGTTCTAACGCCAATGTCAGCACCAGCATCAGCCAAAACACGGTCAGCCTCACATGTATGCTCAAGAGATGTTCCATCCGGGTGAGGACAGTGACGAGGGTGCTTTGAACAACAGAGATGACATCAGCAGTCGCTTGACCTAGGTATGCAGCAATAGCGTGGTAGGCAGCGGTACGATAGTTGGCCTCGTTGCTCCCACTACAACATGAATCAGCATCCAATGCAAGATTCTCAACGATTCCTCACTTACCTCTCCGTAACACGCAGCAAAGCATCAACAACACCCTGGTAGTACGGAGACAAAGGCCCAGTCTGGCTCTCATTTCCATCCTCATCATAGTAACTCCCACCCAACTGCTCCGCCAAATTCTTCAGTGCCCAACAGCAATTGGCGACGATCCTGGGCGAATCCTGCAGCCCATTGACAAGCGCAGCGATCAATGGGTGGAGATGCACGTCAGTCTTGATGGTAGTCACGAGTAGATCCGAAATTCGCCCCAAGGTCCAGGCAGTCGTATCCTTGACGTGGGTATTGGAGTCGCTCATCATGGAGATCAGGAGCGGGAGAGCTTGGTTCACAAGAGGTGTGAGGACAGCCGGATCAGGACCATCCAATATCGACCCAAAGGTCATGATCGCAGCCTCGCGGTGATGCCAATCCTCAGCCTTGATATGGGCCTCGATAAAGGGGATGACGGCGGGTACAATCGCATCCTGGACGGCCATGGCGAGAAGGTTCAAACATGTCCCAGCAGCCATGGACACATTCCACTCGTCATCATCAGCATCCTCCTCTTGCTTGGTGAGGAGCTTGTAACAGCACAGGTACGATTTCGGGCAAGGCGATCTTTGCAAAGTGCCTGGACTCTCCTTCAGGCTGCTCGCCGTACTCCAAAGCCTAGAAAATAACATCAATTAGATGAACGGATAGCCACACCCGAACAACATACCTCTTGCGCCTCAACTGCCAGCTCAACCTCCTCTTCACAAACAGTCGACCAGAATTCGACAGCCTGCAGAGCCACCCGCTCATCATTGTGTTTCATTCCCATCACAGTCAACTACATAGAAAAAGGGCCGCCGATAAGCATGTATCAAGGGCCAGCGAACAAGTAATACGTACACCAAAGAGTGCTTGCTCCATGTAGAGGGACATTTTTTCATAATAAAGACCCATGATCCGGACGAGGCATTCAAAGGCACCAACTTGAACAGCAACAGAGGGGTTTTGAGTTGCCTCACAGACAACCTGCATGATGTAATTCCGCTCGCCCTGCATGGGTTCATTGAGTAAAGAACCTTGCAACAAAGAAACATCGAGAGCCCCCTCACCTCGCGTTCAAAATTTTCACGAACAAACTCGAGAGAGTTGTACAAAGCATGGATCGCAGCAAGTTGTACATCCTGCGACGGCTCCTCCTTGCGCGCACCATGAATAACCGCAGTCAAAATCTCATTCGAACGCAAACTCAGAATCTCCGGTTTCTAAACACGAAATCGCCCTCATAAGCCACGATCAAAGGGGGTGAAGCCAGAGAGAGAGACATACGATCACTTCACAGATAAAGCCGATAGTCTGCAGCGTCGCGATTTTGAGATTGGCGTTGGTCTGGTTGTTGACAAAACTAAGGAGCAGCTCAATCAGATCGGCCCACTGGTTCTGTGGGAGCTCGACTGCAGCGATGGCAGCGACGACCTGGGATGCAAAATTGCCGGCTTTTTGCTGCGAGGATCCGAGAGTCATGAGGGCGTCCTGTTTGATCTTATTCTTGGTCTCGACATTAAGGCTGAGCCATTTATTAGAATACTCTGTCTGCCTCGCAGCCTCCTGTGTAGAGAGTGTGTGTATGATGAGATGATAAAAGAGGAAGTCGCGCGCGGGGAGGAGCGGGAGGGACATACGCGGGCAGAGAGGGCGTTCTTGAGCGCTAGACCAGCAGCGTTCCTGACATGTAGCGGAGAGGACTCGGTGACGAGGACGGAAGAGAGCATGAGCATGTATTCTGGCTGTGAGCCATAAGTGAGCAAAGGAAAGAGGGAGAGAGAGAGAGAAAAGAGACGCACGTAGTTCTCCCTCGACGCCGCCTCCAGCTTCTGGGTGGCATCCTGACGCGTATTTGCATCTGGACGAGTCAGAAGGCGAGTAAGTGGCAAGAAAACACCCACATACCCGCAGAGAGTGTGTTGGCAAGAAGGTCTGTTGCGTTCATGGAGAGTGCGTGATTAAGGAGAAGAGGAGAGTTGGTTTATCAATTTTTCACACATCCCAACCTTCATTTCCGTCCATCATGGCAGATCGCGTGTGTGCCCTCCCTCTTCCAGCACTTTCTACCCCTCCTCATCCATCTCTAGAGCCGTCTTCCTACTCGCGGAGCCTTCCGTCAAGGACCACCCCAAAAACAACGCGGCATCGCACCCGTCACCCAGCCCACCCTCGACAAACCCAAGCGCGAGGCCATCCTTGACCTCTCAAAATATGTCAACGAGCAAATCAGAGTAAAATTCACCGGCGGCCGCGAAGGCAAAGCACCAATAACTACAACCACCAACTTAACATCTAACCTCATTTCCTAGTCACTGGTGTACTCAAAGGCTACGATCAACTCCTTAACCTTGTTCTTGACGACGTCGAAGAACAGCTCCAAGGCACGTCCTCTCGCCGTCTCGTCTCATAAATCCTTTCTCTCATGTCTTTGACGCAGAACCAGAACCCTCCAAACGCGCTCTCGGCCTTGTCGTCCTCCGCGGACCCCTCATCACCATCGTCAGCCCCGTCGATGGCTCAGAGGAAATTGGCAACCCTTTCGTGGCCCAAGATTAACAGCAATTATCATCAAACCCCATTGAGCCTTATCACCCCGATAAGCTGATTTTTTCAGAATACACACAAAAAAGACCACGTTATCTACCACTATTAAATCCAAACCATAGCGTATGTAGCATGCCAAACCAATCCTTTCAGCAGCATCGAGTAAATAGTTCCGAGCTAGTATATGAAGAAAAAGGGCACACCCGAATCAGAGGGAAAGAACGAAAACTGAATGGCGGAGATGATCAGTAGTAACATGGATATAGCACAATTGTATGTGTGATAATGAACAACACCGAGCATAAAAAAACCTCCAGCAATTGAGGAGAGACCAAGACAAAAGTATGAGCAAGGGGCAGTAGTCCAAGTCTTTCAAGACAAGGCACCATCAATGAACATACATATACCAATATCACAGAATCAAGGAGGCGAGGGTGGATGGTGGAACAGTGATGAGAACGACATTCCAGAGAGCGCGATTGCTGGTTGCGTGAAACTCGGGGACAAAGGGCAAAGGCAGGGGCACCACTGCGTCACAAAAACCGCCACCGAAAGAGATCAACCAGGGATTGAAGCAACAACCTCCGTCTTCTATATCGGTCGTCGCCCGCAATGGCGCAAGTGCGTGTAGTGGCAGGCCCACTCCCACCTCCACTCTACGAGGAACCCGACAAGAAAGTCCAAAACAATCACAATCGGGAACGGCAGCAACAAATCCACCATCAACGATAATGGCAGCAGCAAGTGGCAAGCACCGACACAAAGAAAACCGTGTTTCATGCCCAAAATCACACATCACCACACCATCACACCCACCCTCGCGCCTGGCCTAGCTTGACTCGCCTGTACTTCCCAGTCCTACGCCCAGACCGTCACTCGCAACCCTTTCCTCCTCCTTCTCTCGCTCATCCACCATACCTCCATCTACCGCTGCACCAACATTCGCAACACCACCCGCAGTCGCATGAAACCTTTCTTCCTCCTCACTAGTAATACTCAGCCCCGTAGTATGCTCCCTAACCTTCAACGAAGCTAACGCAGTCGGCAATAGTCTCCCCTCTGCGAAGACTTCCTCCCCCACCTTTTCTTCTCCACCACTCACACCCTCATGTGATTGCAACTGCTGTTCTTTCGCATCAACACCCGGCACAGCTGTAGCAGGTGGCGAAAGCGACCTCAGAGAAGGCGATCGAGACACAGACGAAGCAGACGTCGATGCCGACACTAACCCATACACATCATACACTTCCAACCTCTCCGATCCAGAAGCAGATGCATCAGAAGGTACGGGCGAACTCCCATTCGACACAGACGTTAGCGGCTTCGGACCCGACATATCATCACCCTCCTGAATCACACTCCCATTCCCGACACTGTTGGCGCCGCCACCGCCAGTAGCATGATCCCCATTCTGCTTCGATACAGATACAGCCGCACTAAATGCCTTGGGTTTCGCCATTAGTATCTGCTGATGTGAAGCCGAATGCGAAGGCGGAGGAGGCGGAGGCGGAGGAAGCGGGGGCGAACTCGATCTTGACCTCTCCCTCGACTGATCATCATCACGCCCCTGATCACTCGGCGCATGTGGCGACGCAAGCGGCGATCCGCTACCAACTCCCTGGCCTTGTCCCTGCAAAACAAACTGTGACGCATGCGGTGGTGGTGTCAGAGCTACGATCGTCCCACTCGACAACGAATGCGAATGCGAAGGTGGACGACCATGTCCGTGTTGCCCATGTCCGTGTCCGTACATCGTAGGCGTCGGCTGTCTCTGGTCCAGAACCAACCAACCCCCTTGCAGTCGCATCCATCAATCCAACCACACTCCTCGGATTCATCGGGGGCAGATTCTGCGGAAGAACGTCATGGGACACCTGCTGCTGACTTAGAGTGTAGGTCTGGTACTGCGACAACAGCGAAGAATGCGTTCCGGGACCTGGATATAATACTGTCGGACGTGGCGAGCGTGTTACAGTGGTCTGATAATATACAGTCGATGGGTCAGAGAAATGTGAATCGAGAGGTGATTCGGGTGATGGTGGAAGAGGAGCAGTGAGCGGGGTAGTGGAGCCCGTAAGCCAATTTTGACTTCTGAGCGATCGCGAAGGGACCGGAGAGCGAGCGGCGGGCATATTCGGATTTGGGGGACGAAGAGGCAGAGTTTGATGATGAGCGGTAGCTGGTGGGTGAAGATGGTTCTAAACCGTCGGGCTGCCGAGGAAATCGTCCTCGGGGGCCGCCTACAAGTCTATAGCTAGTATTTGCAACAAAATCGGGTGTGGTTGGATACCATTGTCGAGAGAGATTATCGTTGATATACCAAGATGGTCTGCGAATAGGGGCACCGTTATTGAGGAATGTCGTGCCCTCCGTAAAGCTCTTGACGGACCCAATATCGGATTCGGCAGCGTCCGAACGATCCTCATCAGTAAAGCCTTCGCTACCGGTTTCGGAGGAGTTGTAATTCGTCTCCCTTTCTCGAGCATCAGTTGGCGCAGTGGCTAGCTCCAGGCTTTTGTCCAACTGGCTCTCATAAAGAGAATGGTCAACAGGTGGCGCTTCTAGTGGGGGAGGACTTGTCCATTTTGCACGTTTAGGAGCCATGTGCTCTGGAAGCTGTTGGGATGGAATGTGTTGGAGTTCTATTCTTGGACCTGACTCGAAGAATTGTGTCGGTGGCGATAGTCTTTCTTGGGCAGCTGCCCCTTTGGGTCGTAATGATTGGCTTCCAATTGTATATGGTGTTTGTGGGGGTAGCGACATTCGCGGGCCGTGGGACGGTGCGGCTACAAGATCCTCCTCTTTGCGCTCCTCACAGAGCTCGGCAAGTGCAACGACAGCTCGTTCCGGACGGGTGGCGAGTATCCGAGAGGCCCGCATGAACTCTCCCCGAATCTACAAGACGCGGTTATTGCTTCGAAAAACAGGCAAACCCGCGGACGAATGACACACAGTATAGAGTCCGTCTTTCGTGACACACCGAGCAACATTGTAGTCTATCTCGAATGGGTCCTGTAATCCCACTTTAAGCGGTCAAACCCCCTTCCGATGCACATCAATACGCACCTCGATGCAAAACCGATTTCTTTCCCTGGCATCGTTGTAACGTCCACTGGAAAGCTGATCAAAGGTCAGCGCTGGCAAAAATGTGACAGAGTGAAGCAACCAACATCATTCTGCCAACCCTTGCTTTCCTTCTTGAGTAAACCAGCTCGTATTGACGCAACACCAGTGTTGTATGAGAAATCGCGTGAAAAATAGCGGAAGAAATCGATGAGTCTGCATGATGATGATCAGTGGAAGATGAAAAGGGCAGGAAGCACGACACCAACGTACAATTCGGCAACAGTCTCTGTATTCTCTGATTGCCATCGTTGGCAGAGTATATCTATGTCATCAAAAAACCTAGTCTCACGTCAGCGCCATCGTGGGACTAGTCACGGCGCACTGACCAAACGTTATAGCCATTCAGAGTCGTCTCCTCCTACTAGTATTTAGATCAAGGTTCTTGTGACGATGTGGAGAGACAGTACCTTGTTTATCGGACGTAATGGTGGCATTTGCTGAAGATTAGGTAGGACTGGAGGATTCTTTACATGTACTAGGAAATATATTACGAGGAGAACATAGCCGTAGGAAGAGAGTGTTCCTTTGTATGGAGAGTTGATTTTTCTGCAAGATATGAGGAAGGGCAGAAAGAAGAGAGTGTGCCAACGTACCTTCTCTTGCTCCATATCTTGACTGAATTGATGCACGAAATCAGAGCTGCGTCTGACAATGACCCAGTGGGCCAATTTACTCACGAAATAGTACCAGAGTCCGCACACGCGTAGGATCAATCTTTGCATACGAATAGAGCAAGCGCGTGTTCTCGATAGCCAGTCTGTTCTCAAAACCGATGTCGCAGGCTATGCCAAAGGGCAGGCCAGGTGAGGGGTCAAGAGAGAGCTTGACGATGGGTATTCGTGCATGAGGGAGTGTTTTTACATGAAACTTGGTCTCTGAAGGTCTGGATCAGCCATGAGGTAGCGAGGGGAAGTGGGCGCTACTGACCGCGCTCGAGGAGGTCACCGAGCATGGTGACAAGATCAGAGGCAGCAAGACGCTCGCCAGAATCGATCAGAGAGCATAGGTCCATATCTATGAGAAGCATATAGAGCTGCGGTGAGGATGAGACGTAATGAGACGGCACGGACCAGAATTCCGAAGGCTGAAGCCGTTCGCAGTGCTACCGAAGGCAAGGAGACGGCTGTCAGGCTCAATTGTGCGAATCAGGCGCTCGAGGAGCTTCCTGACATCCTCCTTGATCTGGAGTTCTTCTGAGGGCGGAAGGAGCTGGATGACAAAGTCGAAGAGACATTGGGAGAGGTCGGCGACGAAGCGCTGCTTGGAGGTGTGCCTGTGGTGAGGGTGGTGGTTGTGATGGTGGTGGTGGTGGTGGTGGTGCGGGGGGAGTCCAGCAGAAGTGGCGAGGTCGTGGTGGAGGGCATGGACGGGATGAGAGAGGGTCTGTGGGTAGGCCATGTGGGACGGTGAACCCAGCACCTGTGGTTGGTGAACGAAGGAGAGGTCGAAAAGATAGCCTTACGCCTGTTTTAGAAATTCACACTCGGCTGTCTCTCGGCAATACTCTCTCAACACTGGACTCCATCCGTTCCGCTGCCCACAGCCCATGGCATTCTTTGCCAGGCCACAGTCCACCGCAGTCCGTATCACGAATCCAAACACACAGGATGACCCTCCAGTGACCCAGTCAACACCCCGAAAAGGTTCGCAGCGCCATGATATACATCCCTGCCCATCTGATCTCTTCTCGCCTAGATTCTGTTCAACGCCAATGTAGAAATATCGTAATCTATGGGTAACTACCCCATGCCCTCTTCCAGGCCTACCCCAACCGGTTTTCATTCTGTAGGCACTGCAAGTTTCAAGACAAAGGTTGTCTATATCACCACCCTCCCGTGAGTTACGTTGAAAATCCGAGCGCCGCCACGCGCTAAGTGTCTGCAGCAACCTCAAGATAACGCGCAACCCACGAGTCCCAACACCAATGTGTAAGACCGCCTTCCTGCTTTCCCACCTCCCACTCCCTCACAGACCAAGATTGGATTCCCCGGCCGTCGGCACCCTCACAGCCCAGGCCATCAACGCACCTGTATTCGTTCCCAAGTCCACCACCATCAATCCCCTCTCCGATCCAACCTCTCCACCATTGGTAACCTAGTGCGTCCTATGATCTCCAACACGGCGTCCCGCTGATCACTAACAGCACCCCGCCCACCTCTCCCCCACAACCTGACTATGAGCAAACCTATCCTCATGATGCTTATGACCACTTCACCTACACTGCTGCCGATGCTGCAGCAGTAGACGAATTGACATCGGGGATGGAAGCTGTGAGTCAACCAATGTTTCTTATCACGTCACTAATATTATTATAGATGGACGTTCAATACTTCAATGACAATTCATTTACATATCCCACCGCTTACGATCCCACTGGACTCGACAGCTTCTATACCAACCCTCCGGTTTTCATTCGTCAACCGGTACGCACACAATCCCAGTTCCTTGGTCGCTACGCTCAGAAGCTCAAATCCATAGCTCAATTATCTCCTCTACACCCCTTCCGTGCCTGAAGAGGTCGTGCCATCTAACACCGACACCCATTTCGTTCTTGCATCATCCGCACTACGTCAATCACTCCAGACCAAGAGCGAAACCATTCGTGGAGTGGCTCCCCCAGGTACTAGTCGCAACAAACTTGTCTATCCGTGCCTTACATCATTCTTGCAGGGTCTGGTCTTCCTGAAGAAATACAAGGTTATCACACGTTTGTCCCATTAGAGCCAGTGGGCGCAAGTGCGGATCGCCGAAAGTTTGGCAATTGGTATTCTGCTGTATACCGTGCCATTCGCACGTCTGATGGCAAACCCTACGCCTTGCGACGTATTGAAAGCAAGTGAACGCCCCGCAAATAAATTCGAGACCCCTAACGTCGAACCCAGATTACCGCCTGATGCATCAGTCTGCATTCTCAGCAATCGAAATGTGGTCCAGCATCTTCCACCCAAATATTGTCCCTGTGCGAGAAGCATTCACTACCAAGGCATTCAACGACAATTGTAAGACTTGTCCCACAGAACAACCACCACACCCATTTCTAATGATTCTTCAACAGCGCTCGTGGTTTGCTATGCCTACTACCCCGGCGCACAGACTTTGTTCGACGCACACTTCAAGGCGAAGCCACAGACATCATCGGGCCGCCAGACTCTGTTTCCGGAACGTACTTTATGGTCGTACATTGTACAACTCGCCTCTGCTATCAGAAAAGTCCACGAACTCGGACAACCAGTTAGGATGATTGACCCTACAAAGATCATCATCACTGGACCGAATCGGTAAGCACAGAACTTCCGTCTCCACTCTATGTATAAAAAAAAACTCACCCTGCTAACTTATATAGACTTCGTATCGGGTCATGTGGTGTCATCGATATTTTGATGCATGGAACCCCCGTAGACCTGATGATCCTGCAACAGGAAGATTTAACTATGTTTGGTCGGTTGGTATTCTCACTGGCGTGTAGCAATGTTAGTGCATGGACCGCACCCCAGTTCCAAAAAAGTTTGGACCACATGGCGAGGAACTATAGTCCTGATTTGAAGTCTGCTGCATTATATCTGATCAGTAAACCAACACCGCACAAAGTGAGGACCTCTGTCACCGTGCTCTCATCAGTTGATGCTCACTTGAACAGAATATTGAACATTTGATGGAGATGATCAGGACCGAGGATACAGGCAGAGATGGAGGAGGCTCTACTGTGAGCCATCCCTTTTTGAGTTAGTGTCGAGATTTTACTGAGCTCCGATTCTTCTTATAGTGCGACTGACAGACTGGAGCACGAGCTGCTAAGTGAACTCGAGAACGCTCGTCTTGTTCGCCTCTTGTGCAAGTTTGGATTCATCAACGAACGGCCAGAGTACGCCACCTCTACATCTCAACTCGTTGACATTTTGTCTTATCCGTTGACTGTTGTTAGATTCGCCCGCGAACCCCGGTGGTCTGAAACAGGTGACCGCTACATTATCAAGCTCTTTCGAGATTACGTCTTCCATCAAGTTGACGAACACGGCAATCCCGTTATTAATATGTCACACGTTCTGACGTGTTTGAACAAGGTGCATTACTCCATGCCAACCAACTTGAGCCACTTATACTTACTTGTCGGCTTTGGATAGTTGGACGCCGGAACGGAAGAGCGAATTATGCTGGTTGCAAGAGACGAGCAGAGTTGTTTGGTTGTCAGCTTCAAGGAGATTAAGGCGTGCATTGAGGGCGCATTTAGGTGAGGATTTTGTTTGAAGCAATGGTCTCTTTCTCACTGATTTCGTGCATCGCGCACCCAGTGACCTTGCACGGCCGACGACGACAGGCGCCGTGCAATTCCAACCGCCTCGATGATTAGCTGGGTTCTTCAGCATAAGCCAGGAAGCCAAAGATAGAAGGGGTTGGAGGTATAAATGTATTGATTTTGCTTTCCCCCCAGTTTCTCATATGAGCTATCATGCTTTTTCCTGCTCCAAAAGACCTTATGGTACTTGTTTTACTTTGATCTTCTTTTTCCTTTTTTGTTCCCTAGCTAGAAAATAGGTAGAATCAGAAAAACACATGGAAAATTCTTGATTCTATGGTTGTGCACTGTGGTTAATGAGAGGTTGAGGTTGTAACATGCAGTGATGAGCAAGGTTACTTTTTCTAATAATTCTGGACTTTCTGACATCAAACCCCAATGGGGTTACAAGTGATCTTACAGGTGTTTGTACTGTACATCAGGAAGTGGCCATGCATAGTTCCTGGATTCCAGAAGTATGACATAGTAAAAACAAGCTAACAAGTATGCTGTGTTGGTAAGGGTTACCCCTAGTTTTATCCATAAAACATCCCTGCCCTTATTCTTCAAACCTCTGTCTCTCATGAGGGGCCAGGACTTACTCCTCATATGGCAGGGGCCTATGTGAGATAGAACAGTAAGTGGATTCTGAAAACCCTGGGGTCTTATACAATGTATGACTGAAAGGGTTGAAGTTGCTTTGAAGGAACAAATTGTTGATTTTTCTATTTCAAAAATGGCTATTTTAAAGCCAATCAAGTACTAAAATATATAAAAAGCTAATGAAGCATCTAAAGAATGACAATTGTTCCTGGAGGATCAAATTAATAAAGCCCTTTCAATGCACTCTAAATAATAATTGATTCACTGAGATCCAAAAAGGGAATATTGTGTCTATACCAGTCTTTAGACAAGAAGTAGGGCTATCTTCAATTAAAATATCAAGCCCTTAGCTTTAGTGGTTTGTCAGTTATTAATGGATTTGTGAAGATACTCTATCAGATTCCAATGCATAGTTGATGGGATCTTGTCCTACACCTTCTGTATCCTGTCCCATAACTCCTCTGCCCCTCCAAGTGGGGTTTCATATCCTCCAGCTTTATTTTGAGATAAGTCCAAAGTATGCAGATGAGCCTTTTCCCTGCGCTGAGAACTTGGCTTCTCCCGCCACGCGCCCAAAATTCGAAGTAGGACATCCGACAGAGCAATGCCCCTGGGGATACCACCAAACACTCCAGGACTGCCCGCCACACAATGGAAGTTACAAGGGTAGGTACAAGTGGCGACGCACAGCCCCAGTGGTGAGACAAAGTGCGACAGCGGTGCAGGCAGGTGAGGACCGACGTGGGCGAAGGATCAGAGTGGCGGATTGGTGGTTTGACTTGGGCAAGGCGGGGCCAAGACTTGCCTGCGGTTTGGACTGTCCTCCCCAGGCTCTTACGCATTCTCCTATTACCCGAAACTTGAAATCTGACTTGGGTGATCCGGCGGACTGACGTGCAGAGCGCCTCGGAGCATGTCCCCGACCGCATGTTCAGATTCTGGCCAGAGCTTTGGCGCCTGGGCTCGACCAGTGCCAGATATATCAAAATCCGAAGGAATGGACCACCATTGGCATCAGGTGCCGCGCCTACCCCAGAGATTCGTCATTGGAGAGCTACAGTTATTGCAGGTGCGCGACTACTCACCAATGCATCACGGAGCTCTGCAACGAAACAACTGATTGCTAAGCTACTGCCACTCCCCAAGGGCCTAGGGAACGGCATCTGCGTCGGATAGATAATCCCCTCTGGAACTAGAGGGAGTTAGATAGGCATCACATGGCAGGTTGTCAGAATAAAAATCGAGATCCCGACCAATGCATTGGGGTTGCGACGCAACACTTCGCTAGGGCGGTTTAATTATCGAAATTGCTGCTGTAGTGCCAGGCCCATGGCTTGTAATAGGTGGAGGGGATTGGGAGAGGGTGTAAAATGGAGACTCTTAGATGCAGCCGGACCCTGGCAAATGTGAGGAAGCGCCTCATCCATATGCCCAGAGAAGGCAGTGTAAATGCCGAACGCTCGAATATTGAAGCTTGAAGCTGACGGCCCGGCTCGTATTGAAAAGGACATCACGAGATTTGGTGGGTCCTGAACTCCTAAATCTTTCGAATAAGAAACCTGGAGTAAGATAGATAGATTTTTCACCTTACCATAATTTGAAGTTGGAACCGATCCATGATCATTGCTGTCTTTCTCGGGCGCATATAATTAAGAGGTTGTCCTTGTGTGGCAAGTAAAAGCACCTCCGGCGTTTAAAAGTAATCACATCTAAGTGTAAACCTTTTTTAGATGACCCAATTCCTCAAGAACACATTGTAGGCGGAGGATATCGATGTCGCACCCGTCAGAAAATAAGCGATATATTGTAGTTCAAAGCGAATTGGGCAAAAGATTGATGTAGCCCGATTGGACCCTGATTACATGGTACGCATTCGACAGAAGGGTACTGAGTGGCTTTCGGGAACTCGAGTACGACTGGGGACTCGTTGTAGGAGAATATATCATCAGGTCTACTCTGTCTGCAACGAATCTGTCACAGGGTTGGGTAACGCCCGAGAGGCGTGCCGAACTAAGTCGTCCTGTGTTGGAGCGTGAGCGTAGTACCATCATTTCTTAGTCTCCCGTAGTCAGACTAAACCGAGTGGTCGGCAGGGATCATTCCCCAGCTCGAGGCAGACCCACGTACGTAGGTGCAGGTGCCCGACTCCTGGTTCTCCAGAATTAGTGTCCGTAGGCTTATATCCCATGCCCTCGCTGGCACTCGGGACGAGACAATGTCGTTAGCAGATGGTGAAAACCGGGATCGTCGGTTTTGCCGATGAGATGGATTATGTGTATTGGCGGCGGCGGATCAGAAAAGTGAAAGAAGGCACAGGCTGACCAATAAGAGAGCCTTTCACCGAGTGCAAAGGAATATCAATGTCGGAGTCCGGGTGCGGAGAGCGAGGCGCGAGGAGCAGAGTATCCGAAGAGCCTGGTACCTTCGGTTGCCGTCCCTGGCCGAGCCCCAATTGGATTGACTTCCAGAATGGGTCCCGGCGTGGCGATCGGTATGATGCCAATGTGATGACATCGATAAACTCTGCGCTACATAAAGCCAATCGATTATCCCAAAGTCTCGAACCTTCTTGCTCACCCTTTCACTACCACCCACTCGTCTTTGACTTACCATCATAATGGTTAGCGTTTCTATCCATCATCTAGCTGTCTCTCTCTGAGCTCATGTGTTTCACAGGTCAATGTTGGCATCAACGGGTAAGTCTCCCCTTTCATCGTGTCGAGAGCGAAGTATCCCGACCGCATATTTCCTAGTTTCGGCGAGTCCGCTTCTCACTTCCCTCTACATCATCGAAAGGCTTACCGCCGCTTCAGGTCGTATTGGCCGCATTGTCTTTCGTAATGGCCTCGAACTCAACAATATCAACGTCGTTGCCATCAACGAGTGAGTCCCACTCCCGCCAATTCTCCAAGGCATTTCACTCAGCATCCGCTAGTCCCTTCATCGATCTAGAATACATGGTATGTTGATAAGATGTCTGTTGACGCATTCCCCTTTTCTGAATATCACTATTCTAGGTCTACATGTTCAAGTATGACTCTGTCCACGGCCGCTTCACCGGTACTGTGGAATGCGACAAAAATACCAACAAACTTATCATCAACGGCAAACCCATCACCGTTTACGCTGAGCGCGATCCTGCCAACATCCCTTGGGGATCTGTCGGCGCCGAGTACATCGTCGAGTCAACGGTATTCTGGTTTCCCTTGATAACAACGAGATACCAATCTGATCTTCTTTACGCGTCTCCCATTAGGGTGTCTTCACGACCATTGACAAGTGTGTTTACTCACCTCTTGGCGCTGCGACCTCAACGTTCTAACATTTCTGTCCCTTAGAGCCTCCGCTCACTTGAAGGGTGGTGCCAAAAAAGTTATTATCTCCGCACCTTCGGCCGACGCGCCTATGTATGTCTGCGGTGTCAACCTCGACAAGTATGACCCCAGTCACAAAGTTGTACGTCATACGTCCTGATTGTGGCGGATATGAATTTCCTCATCTCATACTCTTCAGATTTCCAATGCCTCTTGTACTACCAACTGCTTGGCTCCCCTCGCCAAAGTCGTCCATGACAGGTTCGGCATCACCGAGGGCTTAATGACCACTGTCCATGCCACCACCGCTACTCAAAAGACCGTCGACGGTCCCTCCGCCAAGGACTGGCGTGGTGGTCGTAGCGTGAACAACAACATCATTCCCTCCTCTACTGGTGCCGCCAAAGCTGTCGGGAAGGTTATTCCTGACCTTAACGGCAAACTCACGTGTGTCCCTATGTCACCCGGACTGCGCTGTCTTGACTGACCATCTCCCTCCAGTGGTCTCGCATTCCGTGTCCCAACTCTTGACGTCTCCGTCGTTGATCTTGTCGTTCGACTCACAAAGCCGGCAACCTACGACGAGATCAAGCAGGCCATGCGCGCTGCCTCTGAGGGTGAATACAAGGGTATCCTTGGCTACACTGACGAAGATGTAGTCTCCACTGACTTTATCGGCGACCACAACTCGTGCATTTTCGACGCGAAGGCCGGAATCCAGCTCAATCCCAACTTCGTCAAGCTCATCGCTTGGTACGATAACGAGTGGGGTTACTCGCGCCGTGTCTGCGAGCTCCTTCTTTTCGCCGCCAAGAAAGACGCTGAGGCTGGACTCTAAGTACTCAATCTGGAGATCGTAGTTGGGTAAGGAGAGAGCTGCCAGGCAGTAGTGTAAATCGATGGAAGATCCCGTTGAGCTGTGTCCACATGATACGCATACAAAACAACCAGAAGTTCTTTATACTGTAATGCTATCGACATTAGAATATACCTGCGACCCAAAAAAAAGATGTGTGTGTTCTAGTAACCTATGACTGATGCGCGTTGGACCATTCCGATAGGTGTTCGTGGTGACTGCTCAAATTTGACTGACCATCGTACTATTTTGAAAGAATGCAATAATTCCGTCCACTCGGTTTCCTCTGAGATCATGTACTCGGCCCTCATTCCAAACTGTTCAGCTTCAACATCTACCACGTCTCGCCGCGGGGTCCGTTCTACTCATGTCTAGTTCGTGAGGTTTTATATGAATGTGGGTAAATCAGGGGCGCAGTGTTCTTAGAAGCCTAGGTGCCTCTGCATCTCAGGTTCTCGTGTCATGTCTGGAAGCCCGACGAGGATACAAACAGTGCGAATACCAATGATTTCCCGGAAAGGGAGTGGTAAACTTTGGCAGTGGGCTTAAGATCTTTGGCCGGAGCTGAGGGTGGATATAATGTGAGGATACCTGGGGCTCGAGCCCTTGTGTTTCGAGTGAGATTTATCTTGATTAGGTGGGGCCGCTGGCGGTCGGAAATGAAGAAGTATTACGACAATGAAACGTGCTCGTTCAACGTCAGAGGTCTTGGCGGGCGTGTGGAGAGTCAGAATAGAGAAGTATCTCTTTGCCTTATCTTATCTCGACTGGAGGAGGCATGAGGCTCGCATAAGTGAACGCCCTTCATCACAGTGACCGACGCGTCGTAGGGTTGAGAAAACGCGCGTTACATTTTCCTTGTCACAAATTTGGACGGACGTTCCATCAACAACAGCGCCTCAGGCCTTTCCCCGCAATCCCCACCAAGACGTCCGCTGACCATCTATCCCAGCGGGGAGACTCGTATTGAGCTATGTGGGCTAAGATCAGCTCGGCGCTGAAACCGCGCCACTGCGCAGGAGGACTCTACCCCATCTTCGCAGGGAGACGTTATGACGAGGGTTCTCGAGCAGCATCCTAACATGTCTGTTTTTCATAATAACGAGAATCCTGCCCCTCCATCGAGCCCGCCGCCTTCGCCATCAAAACGTGCAATCTTCAAACGACTATCGAAGGATCCGGATTCTGTCCGAGCGCCCTCACCTTCACTTAGGCTGTTACCAAAGAAAATGAAAGCTAGCCTACCTTTTAATAACGGTTTGTTGATTCTTGGTTAGTTTGGTTCAACATCATCTGACTCTAGCCTCTCAGCTTCACAGTCCTCCTTGCCCAATTCCATAGGGGACTCTGGTCAATCCTCCGACGAGCAACCTAACAAAGCATAGGACGCAGTCTTCTCAGGAAACTGTACGCTCTTTGGCGAGCACATTTCGCAGACCATCGCTCGACCTCTTGCGTTTGAACACACAAGAGAGTGCGCGACCCTCAATGGACTCGCCCGTGGACAACAAGTATAACTCCGTTCGGTCTATCCTCCGAGATCCAAACACGCCAGGAACGGGCCAAAACGTTCGTTTCTTCTCCCGTGATGCTTATAAAGTGATCAGTCCGGAGGAATCCATGGAGGAGAGTTTCCTCTCCCCGCCGCAACAAGTGCGACTCCCCGAACACACATCTTTCATGGACCGACTCAACCAGCTGAGCTCAAATAATACGAGCACTCCTATTGTTACTCGGACGTCCCCTCCTGGGTCTAAATCACGCCCATCCCTTAACGGCGTCTTTTCGCCCTTGGAGTCTCCGAAGGAGAAGAGTGAGATTGAGGATAGTGGAACCCCTCCCGAGGGTTCAATGTCAATGTCATTATCTGGCCCATCATCGCCCCCGAGCTTCAATGCCGGGGGCTCTTTCGATATGTCGCACCAGCTCGACCTTCCCGCCTTCCCGCCGGGTTTGGGATTTGACGTTAATTCGCCCCTGCTTGGAAGTACCATCGATTTGAACCTCTCCATTTCCGATATGGACTCCGCAGCGAACCAGATGACCTCCACTCCCTGTAAACCTACGGGATCAACTGGTGGGAAGGGGAAAGAAAGGGAGGATAGCATCAAGGAAGAGGGAAGAGAGGAAGGAGCTATTCTGGCAGCGCCAGCCGCTGCCTCTGCGACTGTTGACGAAACCATCTTCCATGCAAAGGAGAAGTCGCCCAAAGTTTCCCCAACCCCTGCACGATCGCAGCCAGTCCTTTAGCTTCGGTCAGACGGTCTTCTACTCAGCGATCAAATCCCCTACTTCGGGGGACTTGTCAGCTGCATACTCGTCCAGCGATAACGTGCGACCTTCAGAGGACGGATCTGGCGTCCCTTCTCCGCCTTCGGGGAAGCCTCGTAGCCGGGCACTCAGCGATACCGTGTTCCAGACTATGTTGCGATCCCCCACGAATAAAGCTCCAGAGGCGGACATTAATGACGAGTCGTCTCATGATCTCGTCATGTTTACTCCGCCCATTGCTGAACCCGATCCATTTAACGCCAACGCGAATACCTATTACACCCCTCAGACGATGATACCCACTACGCCACCTCAGGGTGTCATCAAACATACGCGAAAGGCCTCGAAGGAGGAGGGTCTCATTTACTCTTTGCAGGCGCAGTTGGCGTTGCAGACGGAGCTGTGCAGTCAATATGAGGCTGATCTTCGGGCCCGAGATGAGCTTGTGGAGATTCTGGGCAATGAAGGTTTCAGATTTGGAGAAGCAGGAAAGTCAGCGGAGGAGCGCGCTCCGGCAGTGGAAGAAGAAAGTGCAAGAGTTGGAGAGGGCGTGCCGGTTGTTGGAGGAGGAGGTTGATAGTTCGAGACAGGAAAGTATGGAACGAAGTGTCATGGACGAGGCGAGTGGGGAAGCGTTGAGGATGCTGCACAGGCAGATTGCGGGTCTGGAAAGGGAGAAGAAGGAATGGGTGAAGCAGGAAGGAGTCTTTGAAGGAGGAGGTTGAGACGTTGGAGGCGCTTATTAAGGAACGCACGGAGGACGTTATCAACCTCAAGGAAACGCTGTGGAGTCGTGATGAGAGCGAGCGTGAGCTGAAGGATGGGTTAAGAGAAGCAAAGGAGCAGATTGAAATGTTGGGCAATGTCAGTCTGGGGCTGATTGATGAAGGCGAGTTGAGAAGGTTGGGCGCGGAGCGGGTCTTGAAAGTCGAGGAAGAGAGGACAGCAGTATCGCGCTGCTGAGATTGGATGGGAACAAGAATGCACTGAGCTGGCCATGAAGCTGGAGCTGATGCAGGTGGAGAAGGCTAGAGTCGAAGAACAGTTGGACAGCTTGAAGCAGCAGTTGAAGGTCGAAGGAGGAGGAATTCGACGTATTGAAGGGCGAGCTAGAGGCCCAGTGGGGACATACGGAGAAAGCCTCGGAAAAGATTCAGGAACTGCAGGAAGCGACACTCACCGCAGAGGACAAGGCGACTAGATTCGAACGGGAGAGGGACGAGGTCGTTCAAGAGCGCGATGAGTTCGCCAAGAAGTATGACGAGGCCGAGCAGAGAGTCGGCGACCTCGAATCGGAGTGGGGCGAGAATGAGAAGGGGAAAGCTGAACTTGAGTCTGAGCTGCAGGAGCTCTGGGAACTCAAGGATACATTGGAGAAGGAATGCGAGCAGGTGTGTTTTAAAGCAATCATTTGAAACTCTTGAGCTCATTCTACGATCAGCTTGAGGAGCAACTTGGGCAGGAGCGAGGTCACTCCGAAGGTCTCAGCCGCGCCCTTCAACAATGCGAGGATCGCATTGCTCAGCTCGAGCAAGAACGACAATTCGCCGCTGAGGATATCAGTCGTCTCGAGGAGAACCTTCGTCGCCGTGATGAAGAGATTGCCGAACATTCCAAGAACGCTCGTGACCAGGGGTCTGAAGCCGAGGGCCTACGGGAAGAGTTTGGCAAACTAAAACGCGAGCACACCCACATCGTTAACGAACAATCTCGTGCGTTGAAGGAGGCTGTGGAATCCGAGGCGATAGCGAAGGAGCAGCTCCAGGCTCTCGTTCGTCAGAAGGCCGAGGTCGATATAGAGCTGAAGACTACGAAAGATCGCCTAAACACGCAGAAGGACGATGTAGAGCGACTACGACGACAGGTGCATGATTTACAGCAGGAAAGTGCTGATAAAGAGGTCAAACTCCTTCAGCACGCGAAGCAACATGCACAAGCCAAGGAAGATATTCATGGTCTGAATATTGCTCTTGATGCGAAGCAACAAGAAGTCGAATTGGTAGATATGGTTAATTCGTTGCGGACCATCGTTTCTGACGACTCTTATGTAGTACAAGCGCAAAATGGCTGTCAAATCTAGCTCTATCAGCACTCCCTGCCTCCAGTTCCAAGACATCTCATCGTCGTGATCCATCGATCTTCGACAACACTCCTACCGTTTCCCGGCCAGCCTCCCGTGCGGCTTCTGTTGTTTCTGATTCCGGAAGTGTCAAAAGCTCGATAGAAAGTGCCAAGATTTCGGCGCTCGGGAAGAGTAGTCGGATCAACGTTCTAAACGGGGGCTCGACAGGTTCCGCTGTGAAGAGGCGCATAGAAGGATCAATGGGACCTCCGCCACTGAAACCTCGTCCTTCGCTGTCGGGTACACCGACTCCTGCTGCCCGACCCTCAACATTGGCGCGTTCAAGCACCGTGAAACCCCAGACTGGACCCACTACTCCGGTTCCTCACCGTCGGGTAGTCTCTGGGGACACTGGTAAGGTCAAGCCCCGGCCATCGATTATGAGCCCCACGCCGAGCGTCTCGGAGTTGGATGAAAAAGAAAACATCGACACCTCACGGCGAAGGAGCCTCATCCCTGCCCCTGTATGAGGGAAGACGATGGGTCGTATGGCTGTTTGTACGCAGAGTTGCATTTGGCAATGGTATGGACATCCCGAGTTTCTGCCTCCATTTCCGTTCCTCTAATTATTGTCTTGCTTTCGTTGTAAATGATCTGCTGCTTTCGATTTGCTGTGATTGTATTGACTACTCTCGTATGGTCCACTGTCCCAACTCCCACGCATCGTTATCTATATGTCATTTGTTAGCAATACCTATGTTCCTCGAGTAAATTACAACCGAGCAAAAATATTTGGAAATGCGAAAAGCGAGGATATGCTGAACAACTAGCCGGGACCCATGGTGTTCTCGGAACGTATGTATATATATGATGGGACTGGTAACGAAGATGGTGTAGATAAATGGGAATCCAACGCATTGCCATGATCACAAGGAGAAGCGCCACCAATGCGAACGTGTGGACACACGTAAAGATTAATTTCAAAACCCATGTGCACTCGCTCTAGCCGATGAGGTCGTCATCAAACCCCACGGCTAATCGCGAAGGCGGTTGTTGGACTTTGTCGGCTCCATCCCACCCACCCCCCGCCCCGGACTGGTGGAGAGGCTAAATATACCCCCCCTAGAGCCCACGGCCACACGGACGCCTGCCACTCTCTTATCCTCCCACTACATTGAACTGCAACCATTATGAACAGCATGGATGAAAAGAGACCTGCTTCCACCATCGAAACGTCTGACGAGGATGACAAGGAACTCGTCGCATTGGGGTACAAACCTTCCTTCAAGCGGGAGTTTACAAGCCTAGCTACAGTATGTGATTATTGGTCCGTGTGGGTGACCCCTCGATGACGTTGAGTCTGGCAGATAAGCTTTGCGTTCAGTATTATGGTGAGGACTTCCCTCGGACCCTATAGTGGCCAGTACTTTGTCCTCAGTGGTTATTAGGGTCTCTGTTCGAGTATCGCGACGACGTTCAATACACCTTTACTTCTGGGTGGCCCTGCATCGGTGAGTTATGAACTATGTGGATCAATTCTTGGCTGAATCATGGGCGCTGGGTTTTTTTTTTTTTTCTCTCCACAGGTCGTGTGGTGTTGGATCATTGGGGCTTCGGTGTGTTTCACGCTTGGGGCGAGCATTGCAGAAATTGTCAGTGCATACCCCACATGTGGTGGCCTGTGAGTTTTTTTTTCTTTCCCTTCTCGCTTATCATGGCCGATGTGCACGGATATGGGTAACCTAACCCCCTCTTTGTGTGATAGGTACACTGCTTCTGCTCAGCTTGCCCCGAAGAAGTACCGTGCAAAGGCAAGTACTTGCCTTTGTCTGTTTCCTGCTCATTTCCTCCCGGCGGGGCTAATGTGACTGACCAGGTCGGGTGGTTAGTCGGATGGCTTAATATTCTTGGTCAGGTGCCTTTGATTAGTTGTTTGGGGCTATCTTTGACATCCGAGAAGGCCAGATCGCTGGTGGTTCTTCGACCGAGTTTGGCCTTTCTAATATGATTTGGGCAGCAGGTTAGTGTTGGAAGGGTGAGTGAGCGCATCGTCGAACAGAACTATTTTTTCGATTTCTGATATCTCAAAGGGAGCAGATTTCGAGTTGAGTTCGGTGAGGGCGTGTTCAGATGATCATATGCAACTGATTATTCAGTGTTTATTAGGGGAAAACTGTGGGTCTCTTTGCCGGACTGACGGTGCTGCATGGAGTTTTGGTGCGTCATTTCGTTCCTATTTTCGTCCTCTTTCATCTTGATGGAGGATGTCGTTAAAGAATTCCTTGGCTACCCGTCACCTTGCTAGACTGACCAAGGGCTTCGTCTTTGTTAATCTGGGAACTACTTTCCGTATGTGGCTCTCCCTTTCCAGTTCTCATCTTGTGATTTTGAGTGGTAGCCCAGTTATTATTATTGTACTATTGGCAACCACACCGCGATCGGAAATGCACCCTGCAAGCTATGTCTTTGGTTCGGCGGGTATTGTTAACCAGACTGGAGGTTGGAATACTGGCATCGCGTTTTTATTCGGTCTCCTGAGTGTCCAATGGACGGTGAGTTACTTTCGAACGTTTGCAGGTCGGGAGGGGGGAAACACTGATAAATTTGATCTAGATGACGGTAAGGATTAAATACCCTCACTACTGACCGCGAGCTGACGTCTAATGTCTAGGATTATGACGCAACTGCACATATTTCGTTCGTCCTCTATTAAATCTTCCTACTTTCTGGGGCTAAATATCGGCGGTGCAGGGAAGAGGTCCAAAGAGCTGCCTACGCCGCACCCTCTGCCATCATCATCGCTGGTTCGTACTTATTGCCCCCGCTCCGCCCTCCAATATAACTGAGAGGAATCTATCCCCAGTTGTCGGCACTGGCCTCATTGGATGGCTATTAAATATCGTCCTTATCCTATGTTCTGGCCCTTTGTGAGTCATGAAATTCTATCTTACGTGCACGATTACCCACCCAACACGTAAAAGAGAAAATCTTCCCGGGCCGTCGGGGTCCGCGTTCCTCCAGGTATGGGTATGCCCATAGTCATTGGCTTGGAGCTATTTCAACGAGCTTGGGTTCTTAGATTATGGTCGATCCGAATGGGAAGGACAGGAGCCCTGATCTTATGGGTGAGTAGGATGCATACGCTCCGCCTCTCTTCCATATCACATCTCCACTTGTATAGGTTCCCGTCTGCCTTACAGCATTCTTTGTTGTGCAAACAGCACTTCAAGCCACTTCCCGCACGGTTTATGCATTCAGCCGCGATCACGGTACTTGTTATAGGTCTTCTCTCTCCCTGAGCTTGCATTCGCTTATTGAGTCCAGGTCTTCCTGATGGCGGGTACTTTGGAAAGACTAGCAAGATAACAGACACTCCCCTCCGAGCTGTCTGGGTTTCAACCATCGTCGGGATTCTTCCTGGCTTGCTAGATCTAGCCAGCCCCGTTGCCGCTAATGCTATTTTCTCGTTGACAGCCATGGCTCTTGATTTGAGCTACATCATTCCTATCTTCCTTCGCAGGATCAACTGACTGGTGTTGTTGTTGTTATGAGGTCATCACTGGTGGTGTCATTATCCTGGCATAGTAAGTTCGCCGTCGTTTACGTTTAAAGTGCCCCTCCCCTGATAAACAATGCAAATAGTGCTTGGTACTTCGCCGCCGCCCACAAACACTATACCGGGCCGCAGTCCAACCTTCACCAGGATGACGACTCCACGGGGCAAGGTCCAGTGTCGGAAGATGCCAAGTCTAGTCAAGATCTGGCCTGAACGCCAATGATCTACCTGGTGTTCGTTCCAAGGCACGCACGCACGCTCCTGACAGCACAGTTCAGAACGGAACCGTCAAGTGTGATTTGGAAGTTTCCCTCTCTCTCCCCCCCCGTCGTTTCCGCAGTTTCTATATTATCTAGACCGTGAATATAGTTGTGTCATTAGTGACAGCCGGATATTTCGGAATTCATAATAGGCGAGTGGGGGTGGGGGGGTTGTCAATCACTTTTCTGAGTGTCCGTGATGTGAGGATGTTATATGTCTTGACTCGTAGCGAGGAATGGAAGCAGTTTGAGCTCAAGACCGGGCCATTGGGGTCAATGGCAAAAAGGCAGCTGACTTGTTACTATACGGTCCATTATATTCGGAAGGAGCCCGATAGGAATGCAGGCTTGACGCAAGACTTGTGATGTGCAGTGCATAGGTTGCCCCCCTACGTCATCATGCATCGTCATGACATAGCATCCATCATCATCATAATGTGCCTGAAAGTAAATGGAATGTTGGAGACCCAACGCAACCACCCGCACTCAATATCTTTACACTCAAATCCCAAGTGCCTCCTTGTTACACTTACGTCCTCCCCCCCACTGCCCCCCCCCCTTCCCTCCCAGGCGACATGTTCCGGTACAACTCGGCGGGTTCATCACAGACATAGACATAGTGGCGTCCATCAAATGGCCTTCTCTCCCCCTCCACCACCACCACTCTGCGAAGCACAGGGATAAAATACCCACATTATTGCCGCCTCGATAACTCCCTGCGAGTGCGATGCGTCTGAATATACAAAAAGGACATTAGGAACGTAAATTGTATTCCTGAGCACATGCAGCCCGCGTTGCCCGCAAGGGGGGGGGGGGGGGGAAAGGAAACTAGCCGACGGCTAACCAGGATGTTGTGGATCCGGAGTTGGCAAGGGACTCAAAGAACCAGGTCCAAAAATGATTCACTGAGGGGCGCTGTAGAGGGTAAAGGGTTGAGGGCGAAGGGAATGTACGGTAACCGACTTGGGTCCCCTCAACGAGGCGGACGGCAGCACAGCCGGCAACGGAAAAAGATTTCGAACGTTCGAGGACTTGTGTATGGTAACGGCATTATACTAATCCTGAGAAGAAAAAAAAGACCTGATCTTGTCTTCGCCTCGGTTACCTCGCTTGCCAGTGCCCATCTATTTCCAAGGGCGTACTGAATCTAAGGGCCTCCCTCCCCCACTCCGTATCGGTCTCGGGTCATGGTGGAGAAGGTGGGGAAGGGAAGAGGGGGGGTGAGAGAGGATGGGGGAATGGTTGACGCCCCACAAGCGATGTCATGTTCTTTTTATTCTGTACTTGGCTATAACAATCTTTCTCCAGCCGGCTTGGAGGGTCCCACCGCTTGGGTGCTGTCCGAGATGGTAGAGGCACTATGGTTGATTTTGTTAGGCGAAATGCGATCCGGCGGTGTTCTCTTCGACAAGAAATGAGAGATTTTAGGGACTATTGGTGAGGGAGGGAGGGGGGGGGTGGGTAATTGTTCGGATCTGGTAGAACGTGGGAGGTGGGTGGTGTGCATGGTAGGTGTTTGTTTAGCGAGATATTCCGTTTCTTGTCCAACACTTTGCGACTCGGGACGGGATCAACGCTCAACGTCCTAAGCTCCGGGAGCCCCCCCTCTATCCTCAAGCTCCCCACCACTCCTTCCTTCCTGACAGGCTCTAATACTCTATGATGTAATTGGTGAGTCTAACGTGTATCCTGAGAGCACAAGGTCCCGATTGTTCACTTTAGCGTTAGTGCGGAAGTCTGTGGAACATACTAGTCGTGCGGGAGAATAGTGTGGTATTATTCTTGTTCACCCTGGGTTTGCCGACTTCAGGTTTAGCTTTGAATCGGGGCGACCCCCGATAAGCATAGAAGGACATGTCAATCACAAAGAGCTGAAAACATGAGATTTAGTTACCCGAACACAAATCTGATGATAAGCGAAAAAAAAATAGTTGGACCTTGCTGGAAACGATAGCGTATCCCCGCATTGAGAGCACAACAAGAGGGTCCCCCTCCGTCGCCGCCTTCGGGTATAGGTATATCCAATATATGTTTTGGCATAGAAACGAATGAAAAGTGAACGGCGGTGGAAAGGAATGTATTTTATCGCCAGAATAAAATGTTCCATGCAGGGTAAGCTGAGTGTGAGGATGCCTCGCGGGGAGGGGGTGGGGGGGGACCGCTCTCATCGTCTATCAACCACCCCCTTTCCTTTTCCAACTCAGCGCCAGTCCGAACACACACACGCGCGCGCGCCCGTTCCCTGCCCCCCTGTGTCTTCGAGACTGATTATTACGGCCGGCACGAATCAGCGCACCGAGTAACAATCAGCCCCCCTCCCGTCCGCTGTACCACCGTTGATAATTCTTTCGCGGCGTTCGTAAACCCAAATAATCGGCTTGACGTTCCACTGGCTTCTGCGACGTCAGCGGTGTTTGGAGAAAAATGCCTCATATCGTGAGCCTTCCCGTTCGGGGGGATGCCCACTGAATGCTCCCCCCCGTTCACGCCGATAATGCTATTGTTCGAGACTGGGCGCCGGGCCCCTCCCAGGTCGTTTTGGCGAGGATGGGGGGGGGGAGTATCTCTTTGAACATGCGCTGTACACACTCCATTTTTATCGCCAAGAAGTCAACGATGATAAGGCGTTCCCGAGCGAAGTCAACCAGGGCCTGGCAACCCTTGTGGATTAGGACACTTTAAGTAGTCTTCGATGTCGAACATGCACTTGGTTAGTCTACACACACACACACACACACGCAACCTCGCCAGTCGAATTCGGAAGCTAGAAGGCCGTCGCCTAGTACCCTATCCCAGACAATGTACATACTTTATGCATCATGCTTGGCCTTCACAAAACCTTTCCTTGGCACTTCTAAAAGACGCAAATCGACTACCCTACTTCAGTTGACACGTACTATAGTGCGGAAACCCCTTATCCTCATGTAATCAGCTTCGTTGCCGTCGAGGCAACTGGGCATCCCCAGGAAAGGCAAAAAAGGGGGCTGCAATTTCTCGCCAGTTCCCTGATCTTCTCAATGGGACAGCCCTCGGACTTACACACACACACACACACCACATGTTTTACATCAGAGATTCAAAGAACTTCTTGGCGAGAACCATCGCTGGACCTTGAATAGATAAATATGACCCACTTCTGCTCTTTCTTTTTTTTTTTTTGGCTTCACACCCACCCCTTAAAGTAATCGCGTATCCAGGTTTGGCGGAAGCCAGTCGTCGGTGTCGGCCTCGGCCGGTGTGTGGTGAAGGGCTGACGGGATGTGTACTCCGAGAGACGGCGCCGCGCATCGGCTGGGGGTTGGGACTGGCTGACGGCAAAGGGGGTATTGATTCGTTGGGACACCTTCCTTCCTCTCTCCCCGCATAGAGTCCATCGTTAAGATCTTGATCCCCAGGGTATTTTTTACTGGTATATACCTCTTGTTCTCATGCGTCACTCTAGAGAGGATGGAAGGGGCTTGAAAAAGGATATTTTATCCATTCGGTTGTCCTCATGGATCAATTTGTGAGTGAGTGTTCGCGGATGAGAAGCTGCGAAGGGGAAGGGGGGGGGGTATACATATGGAAAGACAACAACAGAAGCTCTGGTGAGAAACATACGCGGCTATATCGCTGATAGCGACTGCCCGTCCTCTCATCAACCCTTTTGACCCAGAGAATATTCTTGCCAATAGTCGTGCGTTGTGTGTTTTGGTCATCTATGACTCCCCCTCGAGGAAGGACCCGCAAAGCGAAACCCTTGTCGCGCCCTTTATTCTGCAAAAAAAAAAAATAACTTACTTTAACCCGTCTGTCCCGTCGCTTAACACGAGCACGAGTTTCCGAAATGCTGAGATCCAGGTCATTCATAAACCGCGAGGCAAATGTCCATGGTCCTACCTGTCGGCTAACAGAGAATATTTTCGGCTTTTTGGTTCATGAATCAAAAACACCCTAGTTAAATTCGTAAGGGACATAATGCGTTGGGCTATTGTCGGAAACCCCGAAGTGACGCCTTTGAGACACACACACACACACGCACACGCACATTTTAAATGATAGGATAGGAAAGGGATCCTGGCTTCGAGCGACTCGGAGAGTTGGGGTGGGGAAGCGTGCAATCATTCGTATTCTGGGTCATTACCAGATAATAAAGAAAAGTCTGATGGGTCCTCCCTCTCCCTCCGATTGATGACCCTGCACATCAAAAAGGCCAGTAGTCTGTGTGGTTTTGTTTTATTTCGATGATCATCTAGAATGGTTAACCCCACCTTCCATGATGCAGGTTATAGTTAGTACGTGGGTATGTAGGGTGAAGGGAGGGGGGAAGGTTGATAAATGATGTGGATCGCCTGCCGGCCGGCCGAACGTATAGTATGGGGTCGTTCTTCACTCACGTCCAACGATCAGGGTCGGCCACTTTCCTGCGCCTGTGGGTAATGATCGACATTCGAATTTCACACTCTAGAAATGTTTTTCGGTCTTCACCGTGGAGAATTTCCGCCGGAAGTCTATTTGTTTTTTTGTTCTGACAAGGGGCGCTACTGCGCCGTGAGAGAGTGCGCATTGATCCGCTGGGGAGAGCGAAGATTACGGAGCTGCCTTGGGCGCCGGGGCGCGGGCCCTTGTCCTGCGCCCAGCGAAGCTCTTTGGCTAAGCAATGGAACGATACCTTACGAAGGAATATTTTGGTTTGTATTTAGGGGGGGAAGAAGCTGACGAGTAGATATGATATATGGGTAACTGGTGAGTTAATGCGGACTTTCATTATGATGACCTTCCCTCAGCTACTTAAGGACGGCAGCCAGTGACCGTGATGGGTTGATGCCTTTTTGATGGTGACTCGTGAGTGACTGGACTTGAGTCAAAAGCTATCGAATTCACGTTTACGCCACACTGACATTGGGTTGCTTGTGATTTTCGGCGGTCGAAACGCCATTGGGGGGGGGAGATTACTGGTTGCGAAGGGCTCCTTTACCAATTCTTTCTGTATTTCAATTCAAAATGCAGTGCCGTCCGGTGCGAATCAGTCCCAACGTTACCCCGCCTGAAACTTAGATATATGTATAGGCAACATAGCCACGTTATGGGATGAAGAGAGGGTCAAATTCATATACACTCATGACAAACTTCTCTAGATGAAAATCACGGAGCCAGTCCTATAGGGGGAGAGAGGGAGAGGGGTGGGTGGACCGGGGGTTGAGGGAGGGGAGGAACCTCGGATTTTATATAGATGCAAGTCACTTTGCCCATGTGGATTTCTCAGGTGGTTAATCAGGAGTGGTGGGGTTGGATGGATGGTGTGAAATGATTATTGGCATTTGTATTGGCAACCAATCGAACTTGAGCCCTTTTGTTCCATCAACACGTCGATCCTGGCTGGTTCCATGGTTATGGCATAATGGAATGTGTGTATGTACTATGGCGAAGGTGGCTGATTTAGGCAGTGGGTTTCGGTCTCGGGAAGGCATGCTTAGGTACACTGTGGAGCTTTTCAAGGGGTCCAACAGCAACAACCTGAGATGCATCAATTCAGTGAAGCACGGCAAAGGTATGGCATTGGGTGATGATGAGTGATTGAGGTGGGACAAGTTCGGTATTTTTTATCATCTCTAACGTCACCGGGACTGTGTGAGTGTGGATACCACATACACACTAGCTAGAGTTCTGGGGTGCGTACGAATAAGTGATCCTTACCCGGGTACAGTACTTCATACCTGAGAATATATCCGACCACACAGGCTTGTCTCGTATCCGCTTACGAACACTTTTTGTCAAGTGGGGTGGCGCCTTCCTCGCCCACGCTTATCCTTGACGATGATCCGGTAAGGGCTCAATGCAGCTAGTGCTATAGTCGTTTTCACGGTTAACTTGAATTACTCTTGCCACATATCACATGGATCCCATCCAGGCTCAACTGTGACCTGGTTGACCTCGTATTCAATAGATAATTGTGTGGAGCGGATGGAAAACGTCCCGCGCAACTCCTGAGATCTGCAACATACGTAAGCGCGCAAGGAGCGCCACATTCGCTGAGTGGGCTGGACTTAGCGCGTGAAATAAAACCTGTCAGAATAACTGATCCAAAGGAATAACAAAACCCAGCATTTGAGGTATCCATCTGGCAAAGAGCGATATCTCCACAAAGGTAAAGTTACCAAACCGATATCTTTAGACCATGTCTTACTCGCCACAGTTGAAGCACTCCTTACATGTTGACACTCCGCAACAATATATCTAGCCCTGCATAAGGTCCGAGATTCCCGTGCGGCCTTGGTTGTAGTCGATGGCGGGGGTGCGGTGGGGCAAACCCGATAAATGACCTGAGAAGGAACCCGGAAAGAGGAAACAGCCTATTTCAAATTGACCCCTTTGAGACCTTGTGATAATGTCCCGTTTCGGGCCTTGGCCCGTTATGCGCGCTCTCTCTCAAGGTGAGAGTTTATCTGATTGGTGGGGAGGTGGTGGGGCGGGGGGGGGGGAGGTTGCCGTGTACTCGACATCCCGACGGGCAGTGTCTGACGTCGAGGGTACCGATGGCTGTCCACTCCGTTGTGACCATATTTATATCCCCTACTTCGATAGGAAAGGACATCGTAGCACGGGATAGCAAAGGTAAACCCGATGTCCCATCTTGTCATAATTGATTGTGGCTGCACCGGAGGGGCTCCGATGCCATAGGAATGTATATACTCACATCTGCTGCGTGTTTATATACCATGTCAGACTTCACTCCTTTTCCAGCTTCAATTACTTTGAGCTTCTAGAGCCTTTTTCATCGTGTTTGCGTAAATCATGACATGGGGGGGGGGGGGAGGGGGGAATGTGAATCATGGATTATCCTTATTCACCCCCTTCCTTCGAAGATGCCCAATTCCCAGATCGCTGGGCGCTAGAGAGCTTCATTTACGGTTTCTCTTGGCAACCCCAACGAGTCACGACGGCGTACCACGAGAAAGAAGAAAAAGGGGGCTTCCGAAGAGAAGCCTTATCGCTGAGAGAGTATTGCCAGTATCAGTATCAATGCCCCTATGGGCGTATCACCTCGATGTGGCGGGGATGTGATGAATGCTGGCTATCTTAAGAGCATTAGCAACTAAGCAGAGAAGCACCACAACCACCCGCCCCCCCCGGCGAATGCAAGTTTCCTTTGGCCACGGCCATGGGTGTGGGCTAATCAGACATGGCAGGTCTCACAGAAGGACGAGATAAAGATATGTTGGACAGTTGAACATTTCTTCCCGCGCCACTCGACAACTCAGGTCATCGCGGAACAGCCGGCCCTCCGGCCCTGTACCATGTCGGAGGCGACCGGCACACAAATCTCCTTGGGCATGAATTTGTTGTTGTTCAATATATCCTTAGCCTTTTATTATTATTATCCCCTCTCCACCAGAGTCCGGGAACTGCCTGCCGGCTATCGACAAACGCTTATTCCTCCCCTTAAACAAAACAAAAGGAACCACTGCACGTTGTCATCACCATGGGAATAATACCTAGCTATCATCGCTAATAAAACTTCGACAGATGGCCCCGGTGGTCAGATGGAGCGTCGATTGTTTTGATGCCTGATGCTACCCGGGCTAGCTGGCAGGAAACAGCACCACGTTTCTCTTCTTCTTCTCCAAAGAAACGTTGCTTGAGTTTGAAAAACATGTTCATCATGGTTGTTCGTATTGTATGTAATTTCAATTATTACTCCCTCATTAGACACCTCTGATGCGGCAGGCTGCCTCCATCAGAATAACGTCGGAGCCACGTTGCAGGGAGCTGTCACCACCAAACCAACGTTGTTGACTCCAAGGCCGGGCGCTCCGCTTTCATTGATTCCATCTCACTTGGAGGAGGAGGAAGAGGTTTGCACCGCCCCCTTCCCCTCTGGGTGAGGCCACTAGCGGGTACATATCTTTGGGGGGGGGCCCAGCCAGGTAATGCCAAACCCCGCTTAGCGCTTCACTTGCAGCGGCTAAGAATGGTCGTCTTAGTCTTTTTGCCTATCTTTACTGATGCATACCTTGCTGCGCTTTTCAATGTTTAGATAAGGACTCAGACAGGCACCCCCCCTACTCGCCGCCGCCACATCTGGCTGTGTTCTGTGGCTAGAGTCACAGTGCCATGTTGAATGATCGACGCTTGCGTGAGAAAAAAAAATCTCACAGTGATTTGTCCTGTGATCTCACCCCTCCCCTGCTCCCCCCTGTAGCCCCCACTCTATCCATCTCGTACCATTTCCCAGCAAACACAGGGACCAGAGCTCACGCATTCAATTATTCCCATATATATATATATGTGTGTGTATGTGGCTATTGTGGAGGGCGGGGAGGTATGGCAGTTCCCCCCCCCGTAGGGCCGCCTTCTGTAAATCCTCGAACGTGCGACCCACCGTCCCGCCGGGGTACTTGCCAAGGAATTCATTGATATTAATTAGATACGACATTTTCCCATAAATTGCGGAGCCCGTCTGTTGTTTTACGCCGTAGATGAAAACACGCAGCATTGTGGTTTGTCCGCCCCCCCCCCCCCCCCTCCACACCACAAGTATGCACAAGATAAGAGCCCGATGGAGTTTAATAAATTTGTATCTCGGCTTATCTTTAGCTTTTGTTCCATTTGTCGACCTCTAATATCGCTGGGCGGAAGTGGAGTTCGGTGAGCGAATTTCACTTAGAAAGGTCAAGGTGCTTTGGTAAGTTAGTAAGAAGAGCCCACCGAGCGTCTTCCTGTCAGAATGATGTTTCCCCCCATTCAGATGGGTAACCGCTAGAGAAGATAGATGGCTTTTTTGGTTGTGAGGGGGGGGGGGAGAAGAGAAGATAGCGATGATACAGTGGGAGGGAGGTTGTCATTTAGGGTGCGCTCATAAAAGTCAAAAAGGAAACTGCGCCTATCAGCGCTGACACCTAAAGGAAAAAAACAATATAACAATAATAATAATAATAATAATCAAGGGCATCGGTGCTCGTGGTCCGTTTTCGGTGACAAAGAGGCTCGTCCATCAGATTCCTGAGCAGGGTTCAGAGAAGTTTTATGATTTATGTTCTCCCCGAGAAACGTGATGTGTGTCTCCCTCTTCCTTTAGCTGTCCTCCCTCGCAGCGACGTCACCCCTTCTTCTTCTTCTTTTTCTTCTTCTTCTTTTTTCCATTAAGGAACGCGCTATAGACGTCACCGGGCCCTTCAAGCCAAGCGGTCCAAGAGGGCGGCCCCCCCCACCTTGCTCGGGATCGGGAGAAAACACAATAAGCTAACGAGTGACCCGTGCCTCATCCCGATTCCAACGACTTTTGCATATCCACTACCTGTTGAAATAGCGATTTGAAAATGTTGGTTATCGTAATAATTAAAGCCAAGGCGCATCAAGATGCTGATGCGCCACGTTTCCTATTAGGGGTGATTCTTCGGTACATACACACCTCCTAATCCTTTCGTCACCTGCTCAAATCCCATAATGGCTTCGCTGAGTTCGAAAACTCCCACCAATTGTAGAACTTGGTAGTTACATGGCCCTGTGGAAACCATTGAAAAATTATATCCAACCCCTAGGAGTAGCGCCCCTAGAAAACAAGCCGCGACGAGATCATCGATTGAAACTTTGGGGCTCCCTGAACTGAGGTCGTGGAGGGGGAAAGAAACCTGTGCATGTGGGGGAACTGAACGTTATGGGGCAGGGCCATACTAACATATGCAAGGGTGCGTGGGCAGAGCTGTAAGCAAGAATTCTAAGACGACATTGACTTCTTGTCGTGAGGGATGGAAAAACTGTATCTGATTAATGACTTTTTTTTTTTCAGATTAACGAGATGGACCCGTTAGACCGCCCAGGATTCCTTCCAGAAATTTGAAGGGGAGCTTGAGATCCTTTAAAAAAAACGAAGGGCTGATATATATCGATCCGTCGGCATCGCGCATATGGCCGACGGCAACATATAGCAAATTCAAGGCAAAAAAAAAAAGAACAGAACAGAACAAAACAGAAAGCAGACGTACATCAGCCTTGATTGTCGCAGTCTAGGGACGATACAATCTAAGCGATGTTCTTGCAGGGCGCAGGCACAGTAAAAGTCTCATGGAAACGCGGTGTGCCAGGAAGCAGGTGGGTGGGTGTTTGTGATATATTATGGCGCCCGCTACCGTCCGAGACGGAGGTGTTTGGGGAGCGTGACAGATGTATAGATAGAAAAGTTTGTGTGTGTTTTGATTCACAAAGGAACAAGGTGGGCGTCGGACAAACAGTGCGGGACGGTGATGATACAATGAGTGTCATAGGGCGTGTGTGGGGTTTTTTGATGGGCGGTTGAGGTGGGGGGGGAGACAGAGCGCGAGAGGAAGGTATGTGGGAAGCGAAGATTGATTCTGACGATGTGCGGCGACGACTGCAAGAGAGGTAAGGATGTGAGAAGAGTCTGGCCAGGGAGGAGGAGGTGAGGAGAATCTGAGCGAGGATGACCACAAGGGCAGCCATGTCGGAGGATCAACTGACAGTGCCAAAAGTGGCAGGAAGAAGAGATCAACCTGGCCAGATTCGATGGGGAGATTGTCCCCGAAAGATCAGTTGCGTGGATTGCGTGTCATTTCCCATCCCCGTCCAATCTGAACGACCACGGACAGGATCCGACAAGAAACGTTGCACAAGTGCAGGAGTGCAGGAGTGCGAGAGAGCTGCAGGAGAGGGGAGGATGCACGCGGGGACGGTGCTCAGCCGGGAAGGACAGCATCGTGACACAGGATCTGGGATGTGCTTCTGCAGGGCATGACCGGCGATTACGGAGGCGGAACCGGACGACGGACGGAAGTCCCGGAGGTGTACCGCCACCGTAGCCAAAGGAATGGGTCGGGAAGGGTCAACCCAAACAAGGAGCAACAAGTGACAAACTGTGTTTCGACCTGGGCTTTTAATCCCCTTGTCCCGTCTGCTACTATGCTCCTCGTCTCCCCAATGCCTCCCGTTCCAAGACCCATTCTCAAGCGTACTGCCTCGGCTCCCTCTGCTGAGAAGCACGTCGTCCACTTTCCACCCTCTCCTGCCCTTACCCGTACTTTTGTTGCCCACTCGTCCGCCGCCTACGACCGTTCTCCCATCGTAGTCACTCCCAATGCTTGTGCCCTCCCAGAACGCGGAGGTCGTACTTATATTCTCGACGACGACCCTCGCACAACCTCACCCACACCCTCGCCCAAGAGGTCTCCCCTGTGCAGGTCCACTCGCGGAATCCACTCCCGCGTAAATGGCGACATCCCATCCCACATCGCCCCAATACCTACTCTTATCCCAGATTTCTCAGAGTCTGAGGACTCGGATGGTTTCCCCAGTCCCAATCTAGAAAACCAAGAGTTTTTCTTTGGCCTCTCCAACGCGCATGGCATCAAGTCAACAACAGACGACGCCTCCAACACCCTCGCTTTTCTTCCTCATGCCCCCTCGCTGCCCTACTACACTTCCAGCGAGGACTGTGTGCAACCGGCAAAGCCCATGCGCAGAAAAGAGCGCAAACACGACGCGTCCCGCGACAACAACCGGATACGAAGCCCCTCTTCTGACGACGAGGAGGAAGACATCCCCCACCCCCCATCGTAAAACGCCGAAAAAGCGCTCCTCCTTTGTTCCCTCGACCTCGTCGACGTTCAGTCCATCGCTCTCGCTATGCGACTCCTTCTCCAGCTTCGGTCTCCGTGACGATGGTTGTCTCGGAGGTTTCTGAGAACCCCTATATCTGGTGTTTTCAAAATGCCCCTGTTTTTTTTTTTTTGCCTGCAACGTCCTTTCTCTCGTCTCGTCATAGACGATCGATGTATCCTGTGCAAAGTCTTTCACCGGACGGTTTTTCATATCACGGATGTTTCTTTCTTCAACAATTTCACGGTTACGCTATTTTGTATTGCTGCGTAATGCGGAAAAAGGCATCTCCCCAGTCAATCATCAATCATCATCACGCAACCTCATTGCATATGACTTTCTTGTTCCCTCACATCCTGTAATATCAACTCATTCAATAACTTGGCTCCATACCCCCCTTCGTTTTATACTTACTGGTCTGTTATATATTGAATTAGTCTCTTTTTTATCATCAGATCATCAGATCATATCTGCAACACGCTTTGGCAAATAGATGTGCTTTCTTGGATCAGCTGTGAACAAATACGAAGATGGAGAAACTTACCCAAGGGAAAAACAAAAAAAAACAAAAAACGTCAGAGGCGTAGGGTGTTCTGAGACACCTGTCGACCACGTATGGGCATACGTTCCAGCCCTCCCCTACAGTGTCTCGAACCAAGCTCTTTATATCCCATCCCGGTGGGGAGGCACATGGTGAATAGAAGGCAAAGATTCTAACGAGCCTTTTGAATTGAAACTTTATACGAGGGGCAAATCACGAGGTTGGGCACCGGTTAGCTCATAGCGCAGCATACCAACCATATACACACACATGTGGTTTTTTCTTTCTCTGTTGTGCAATATTCCGTGTGTGAGTGTGTGTGTGTCAAGTTGATCTTCTTTCTCGTGGTTCGATTCGGTGGCGTCGTGGGATATAGGGCGTACGTTCCGTGGTCCTCGAAACAACGGAGGGGTACGACCTTGTCGGTGATTTGTTGGAAAGTTAACCGGGGGCATTAACATAGCCAACACTCTCGATAAACATGTAGATGGGAAAAAATTGGGGAGATTATTTTTACTTGTGAAGTGCTTTTCCTACTACGGGGGAGGAGGAAGTGAGGTCCCCGGCCGTTTGTCTGACAGAATGAATGAAATGTAATTGGAAGACTAGACCTTGTTTTTCCTTCTTCTTTCAGCGCTACGATGAGAAAAAAACAATAAAAGAAAAGTGGCTTTTGGGAGTTGACCCGGTCCAGCCGTGTATTTTGTTCCGCTCACTCCGGTAGATCGAAACAGAAAATTTCTCTTCCGTGTAGTAAGTAGTAGACATACTCGAGACTGCTTACTAGTGTGTTTCACTACCCCCTACCCGTCTCTTTCTCGAAGATCATCTTGGCAACCTGAAGTAAGCGGATGAGCACCATTAGCGAAGTCCTCTTTTTTTCTTCTTTTTGCTCGAGATGACTCCGAGTCTGGGGGGGGTAAGTTTACTTATACCGCACTTCCGAAGGGGCCGTGAAGAAATAGAAGCATTCGCTAATCTGAATTAATAACCCCTCTGCTAGTGATCACTAACCTGAGCAAAAGGTTAAAGCTTTCAAACAGCGCGTACCACCAGGCCAGGGTTAAAGTTTTCGGTTCCTGAACAATATAGCTATGTTAGTAGTAGTACTACTTATCATTTGCTGGCCGGGGGTTGAGCAGAAAGCAAGCGATAGAGTACAAAACGGATGGGGATTGAAATTTGACTTTTGCTTTTTGCTCACTCGCCGTCATGGCTAGAAGAAACCTCAAGTTGGTGGCGGGGAGGGGGAGGAGGGGGGTTGGTGGCCAGGGTATTCAGTGCTGCCTATCAGTCGGTAAGCTGCGGGTCGGGAACAGTGAGGCCTAAGAAACATTACTAGCCGCTTAAGCGGGGAGCTCCTGGCGTGAGGTGCGGTGCGGGACGTCAAGAGAACTCAGTGTGATTGATTCCGGACATGAACACGCCGACTCAGTGAAGTAACTTCTTGGCCATGATAGCACCGCACGGCTCGTTTAAACGACCCTCCCTACCCCTACCCCTCGGCTAACTGTGTATCTTAGCGGGGGAGAACTCTTGCGTGCTTATCAGGGTTCGTGGATTCGCATAACGCAGGTAGGCTCTCAAATGAGGCCAGGGTAAGTCCCCATAAAAGTAAAAAAAGGAAAACATCTACCGGTAGCACCAGCCAGAGGGCTGCAGTTGCAGCCCCCCGGAAGCAAGAGCAGCACAATAAAGCGTTCGGCTAGGGACTCGCACAACGTGAATCACTGCACTGCGTGTCGAACAGGCGCAGTTTAGGCTAAGGAAGATTGCGTGTATCTTCGACGCGTGTGTTTCATTTTCCCGCTCCCAGGGTTAACTTAGAACACCCCCCCCCATGATGAGTTTCGCGGTTAGAGTTTGTGAGAGCGGAAGCAGCTAGGGCTCTTCGAGTTTCACCTTGCTGGGTGGCAGTTCTTGTCACAGTTGTCCATTCGGTAAAGCCTGCTGTGAACAACGTGGGGGGCTTACTAAAGGATTAGCGATCTTGGAATGTTATATATCATACATACAACATGTTCAACACGAGTCTGAGACTCACTTGTCATTCAATTCGTATCTCTGTGTGTGCCACTGCGAGTTTTGTCTCCTTTCCGTTTCGGACACCGAGGAAATGATGCATGATGTATACGAGGGGATGAGAAGCAAAACCATGATATACCGTATTTGTCGACGAGTTTTGTAGAAACCCCTTGCCAGAGAACCATCACCACGACTCATCCCAAGTAGTTCTATAGTTCCCCACACATAAACCCGCGGCCATGTTTGAAACCCCCACATGGCAACTGGCGTGTGCGATTATAGCTATATATGCTACGGGCAAGGTTACGACAGATAGAAGTAAGAGTTGGGATGGGCACCTTTGCCCCGTAAACTAGTAGGAGCCCATAAGGCCCATATCGATGGTCCTAAACTCGGATGTGCCAGAATATCAGCATCATCATTGTGATGGGCATGCCACATGTCTATGTTGGGAATGCTTTAACTTCCGGCTCAGTGGGAAGGAAGGCACATCGAATTTCCCACCTCCAGTAACGGACCAGTTGGCATTTGCGTTTATTTTTTTTCTTTGGGTGAGCTTCGCAACGTCAAGGACTTCCTGAATGACATACGCCAAATCCTTTGTTTCTTCTTTCTTTCGATAAAGACATTCTGTTCCTTCTGACAAAGTTCTTTCTGCCACTGGTCTATCTTGATCAGAGAATGGCACGAGTCTTGCGGGTGTATGGACTTGAGCGTCAAGTGTCCACACGACAGGAAGGAGGACCTTCGAACCCGGCTTTTAGAACTTGCATGATGGATTTTGGGAAACTTCGGAGGAACAGAAGCGAGAGGCGGAGAGACTACGGCCTTGGCATTGCGTATGTATGTACACACACACACTAATTTTGATCTGATCGACCGATTCTTGAGAACGCTGGACGCCAAACATGTTATCCGGCGTGAACGCCGCTTGACGCTTAAGCGGCTTACCGCCTACTAACCCAACCCAGATGGCCAGGCCAGCGTGGGCGCTACCATTCTTATTGATGAATGAAGGTGGCAGCCAAGTGCTTATTGCCGGGACCTCTCCCCTTACTTGGGCCCCAAGCTGCTCCTCTTTAACTCTCTCTTCTCACACTTGGCACTCTGTCGTCCCGGAGGTCGGCCGAAGTATATAAACGCGGATAGGGGCGATTTTCCAATCCATCCGGGAAACCCGGCATCAGCCGTCTTCATCGATATCGCCGTCCAATCGATGTCGATGCTTATAGTTACAGTGATTGCAAGAAAACCCGCTTGCAGGGATGCAGTTAAAGGGAGGCACAGCACGATCCATATGGGCCCCAAAAATCCAAATTGTCCACAGTTTGGGAGTCCGGATAGAGAAATAAATGTGTGAGAGCTTGAACAGCCGGGTGAAGTGTATATCCCTCTGGTGATTATCTGATTTCCTTTTGTTTAGCGGTCGTTGGGTAAACTCCAGTCTGTTATGATAAGCGACGGATGGGCTAGTGTGGTACATGCTGGTCCATCGCATGGATGTGGTATAGAATTTAAAACAAAAGCTCTCGGGCTCTCGGATTGCAGTCCCGTGCAAGGATTGTTTATTTGGTCATTGATCGTCATGACATCATATTACGCATATCCATATGTCTTCACTGCCTTGTAGGTTCCATGTTTCCTGTCTGCTCCTGCGCGCCTTCTGCTCAACAGTCCCCGTCATGGATTGGTGTTGCCCCCGACAGATGCGGTGTTCCCATTTATAAGTCCTCGAGGATGAGGATGCTCCTTCAGGGCTTTTGGAAATTCCACGATAAGCAAAAGGAATTAGTTTGTGGAGCTTGTTCGCATCCGGCGAGCTCCAATAACCAGGATTGACCGGTGGCGGTCGCAACAAGGTCTCAGTGACCCCGAGCCTATATAAATTACCGCTCACGCAATAGGCACATATCGCGCGCTTGGTGTTCGGGTTCTCCTCAATCAATGGGCCAAATAATATCAGTGAGGGCAGGTCTTACACCATAGTTTTCATCTCCGTGTTGGGCGTCTGGCACTGCCTAAACCAGTGTGCCCACCGTCATCGCCAACAACGGACTGTCAGATGCCGGACCAAAAATGGCTACACCAAGGGCCAAAACATCCCAGAGAGTAATCCGTTTGGGCACGTACTATAGTAGATCTCGTATATCACAAACCCCACAGGCCCCCTCCCCAAGATCGGAGTGCATGGAAAGGTCGAACAAGCGTAGCCGCTGGGATTCCGTTGTAATCGTCTTGTTCCTGTTCATTGCGCCTGCCGAAACCCGCTCGTAGGAATCGAATAAGGAAGAAAATCGACAATTCAGCGGTTAAAATATTGTAACAAATTCTTTGAGTCACTGAGTATCACATGGCGATTGTCCTCGAGCACGTTTATAGACATGGTGGTGTATCGGTGTTTTCTAATGCAGCGGCACGGAGTCAAGCACTTGGTCACGGGTTGATAGTAGGCAGAATCCTCCGCCTAATCTCGACATTTGTGGACGACAATCGAAGCATAAGGAATGAGGGTCGACGGGGAGAGATTTCTATACACACCTGGCCGTTTTCTATCCCGTATTGGGTTTCAAATGGAATGTGTACGCGCACTGTGTGCTTCGGCTCCCGCTATGTTTGTATCCTCACCTGTGTTCCATCCAGCGCCCAAAACGCACATAACCTGAAACGGACCAGTTGAAGCTTTTAACAGTGAATGCTCAAAGCCCATTTTTTCCAGTGTCAGGTATGAACGCCACTCGGAGAGGTGTTCCGCGCCTTGGGCTGTTGATGTCACTGCGATGTGGTTGTTGAAGAAAGTGGCGTCCTGGCGCACCTACCCTGTACCTTCCCCCCCCCCCCCCTAGATCAGACTCGATACAGGTGTGGTTGGGTTGTAACACGGTACCAGGATTACCCGGCCGCACTCCCTCTTTCGCATCACGATGGAGATTAGACAGACCATACCAGCAGGTGCACTCGTTCGTGCTAAAAATATTTGTCAAAGAGATAGCAAATTTACCATGTTTGTTTATCTGCGACTGTGTGTACTATGGTCAACTCGCAGCAGTTTGACCTAAAATCGAAATACAACTCTAGCCAACTTAGTAACTCGCTCCTGAAAGCCGCGCCCCCCTCCCCCCTTCCGCCCCTTAGAGGGCCTGATCCCAAATTTGTAGCGGTATCCACAGTAGTAGCCTAGTTATGTGATATGCGCCATGGTAATCATCAGAGGGGCTCGGGACAACAAAATTAATATCAGGAAATCCTGTAGTATCCTGCAGAAAATCAGCCAGGCTGTCCCAATTTGATCCCAGTTTCCTTTGATCCTTTCAGCTGTAAGGATGGTCATCGCAGAGCCGCCAGCACCCACTACACCAAAGGGAACATAACAGAACACGCTAGGTGTTCTGTAGAGCACATCGGCCCCAGGGCCCACCTTTGTAATGCACCACTATGAGTGGTTCAATCACTTGCAATCCCGATTTTTAAGAGCAATCAACAGGCGATAGGGGTTGAAACGCTGATTTCGCGAGTGTTGGGCTATCCGTAGCCCCAATAAGTTTTGTGAGCAGTGGTGGCAGGACCCCAGAGAGTCCCCATAGAAGGACCAACCCACGGGGACGGGGGTTGAATCCTGCACCTCAGGAGGGCTCTGTGGTTCAAGTGTTGGAGGCCCCAGGCTGGACAGGGCCCCTATTCTAGAGTCAAGGTCGGAGTCAATCCTGGGACAAGGGGAGGAGCGGTCGGTGGGCTAGTCTGTCATCGTGTGGACTTGTGTGTAACCGCCTGACATAGCACTTCTTATCAGCCCATATCTTGTTGATTTCAGTGATCAGCAATCCAAAAAAGGACACGAAAATAAAATAAAATAAACTGTGGTTTTGAGGTTGGATCCTCGGAGACAAAAAAAATTCATCAGACCAAGTGTCAGTCAAGTCAAGGTCTGAGGAAAACGGGACAAATTTGGGGCTGATCTGGCTGATTTTTGGTGGGACAGAAAACCTGAAAAGCGGCCGATTTGGGATTGGTGTTTGTAGGGGCTTTTTAGGGTCCTATTGATGATCAAACTGTTTTTTAGGTATCCTACCCACAGTGGTCATAGATGAGGGATAAAAGGCTGCATTGACTTCGGTCTATAACTCCTATCTGTTGTCTTTAACCTGTTCATTTATTCCCACCTCCCATCCGGGAACATGTGCAACATTAAGAAGTATGTTTTCAGCTATGAATTCCAGCTGGGGTCGTCCTGATTACTCTTTTCGACAGAACATTGTATGGATACTTGTGCCCACGTCTGAGGAGGGGGAGAGTGAGGTATGGTCACACGGGCTATGGGGTATGCAGCCGCAGAGTTATGTTTTCCTATCTGTGTATTCTGTGCTGACTCCTTTATGTTATGAACAGCCTGGCACAGTCGTAAGTATTGTAGGTCCCACCCGTTCACGAGGTGCTTATTAGACATTCATCAGACCCAATGCAACGAACGAGCGACATGTGTTGTGCATCCAGATCACATAGTCTCTTGCAAACCACCTTGCGGGCACCCGAGGCACGGGTATGCCATCTTATAACCCCAATGAGCCACACGCAAACACATTAACTGTTTATTCTGAATCTTCCATAGGTTTAAATATGACATTAAATGTGAGATTGACTATGGGATTCCACGCCCTACGGAACTTATGCTTCTATCTCAGTTGTTCAAACAGACCACCCATGCGATAACTGCGGTGGCTGGTAACATAATCCGGTCCGAGCAAACTTGTTTGCCCGTCGGAGGATAGCTTGACGAGTCATGCAAGCTCACATAGACAATCCATCTTACGAGGATGTAGCCTAGCTGTGTCATATCCACTGTGGCAATCATCAGAGGACTCAGGACAATAAATTAATATTAGGAAAATCCTGTAGTATCCCACAGAAAATCAACCAGGCTGTCCCAATTTGGTCCCAGCTTCATCTGATCCTTCAGCTGTAAGCATGGTCATTACAGAGCCACCGGCAACCATTACATCAAAAGGGACATAACAGAACACGCTAGGTGTTCTGTAGTAGAGGTAAGCTCAGGCTTACATCGGCCCACTTCGTAAAAAAAAAAGATCCACACACCGCTATGAGTGGTCCAATCGCTCGCAATCCTGACATCACGAGCAATTAACAGCCCCCACAAATCACAACAGGTAGTCGGGTTGAAACACCGATTCCGCGAATGTTCGGCTATCCATGCCCCCCAATAAGTTTTGTGGGCGTGGCGGGACCCCGGAAAGTCCCTATCGAAGGATTGATCTGCTAGGGGACGAGGTTGCACAAAATTTGGCTGCGAGATCGGATCCGCACCTCAGGGGGGCTCTGTGATTCAAACTTTGGAGACCTCAGGCTGGACAAAGCCCCCAGTCTAGAGTCAAGGTCAGAGACAAGGAAGAGTGGTCTGTGGGGGTGGTCTGCCATCGCGTGAACTTGTGTGTAGCTGCTTGACATAGCACTTCTTATCAGCCTATATCTAGCTGATTTCGGTGATCAGCGATCCAAAAAGGGCATGAAATTTTAAAAATTTGTGGTTTCAAGGTTTGATCTTCAAATATGAACAAAACATCATCAAACCCAGTGTCAGTCAAGGTCGGAGGAGAACAGGACAAATTTGGGCTGATTTGGCTGATTTTGATGGGACAGAAAGCCTGAAAAGCGGCCGATTCGAGTTTTAGGGTCCCATGATGATCAAACTTTATTTTAGGTACCCCACAGTGGTCATAGATGATGGGATAAAAGTTTGCCTCCGTCTATAATTCTATCTTTTGTCTTCAACTTGGTTCATCTATCCCCAACTCCCATCCGAAGACATGTGCGACGAGGAGGGGTATGTTCTCAGTTAAATTCCAGCTGGCATCGTGATAGTCACTCTCCTTCGATAGGAAAAGCACCCATTACTTGTGTCAAAATGAGATAGGCGCAAGGCGGTATGGTCACAAGCACATAAAGGCAATGCAGCCTCAAGGCTATGTTTCCCTATCCGTGCATTTTGTACTGACTCCTTTGCACTATGAATAGCGCACTGCGTTTGTAAGTATTGCGGGTCCTACCCGTGCATTAAATACTTATTAGACACCCATCAGGTTCCATGCGACGAACCAGAAACATGTGGGAGCCACCCAGACCACAGAAGCCATTGCAAAGGACCTTGCAGTCACCCAAAGCACTTGTATGCCATCCTATAACCCCTATGAGCCACACGCATACATACTAACTGTTATTTTTCACTCTCCCATAGAATTCAATTGAAGGAGCGGAGTGAGTTTGGCTATGGGATTCCACGCTTTGGGGAACTCATGTTTCTATCTCAGAGCGTGTAAGACATTCGTGCCGTGCCTGCATTAGAAAATTATACTTCGGCTATTGAGAAGGGTTGGCTGCTCTCCGGAGCTCGGGTTAATGAGGCACGCAAGCTCACGCAGACAATCTGTCTTTCAAATTATACGAGGATCACAACACCGACAGGAATGACAAGGAAGGGGACCCATTAACTGAATAATGGCATAGTTAGACGCAGTCTGCATTGGGAATTGAAAGATAATATACTACGTATTCAATCTCGACGCTAGAACTCACTATGTACTACGTAGCGAGGTTAGCGTAGTATTAGTGAAATAGTAAGATAAGGTACTCGCTTCAGGTCTTGACGCGAGAACTGAAGTGGGACTAGATGCATAGTACGGTACTTTATACGACACTGCTCCTTCCAATGCTTACCAGGTAAACAATAAGCACAATACCACCAACATGACAAGAGTGAGCGAGAGAGACAAAACGAGAGGCATAGAAAATGTAAAGGACATGCCAGCGAAATGGAAGCCAGGACTCGGCACGCATTCGCGAGCCCCGACAGAAATGTGTGTGAAATGAAGAAGTGAACAAACATTGGCAGTTATGGAAGACGGATGGACATACTTGGACCGTTAGAGTAGCAACGTTGCATATATTATATAGATATCGTCTAAACTCAGGTGCGCCAGAATACCAGCATCAGCATCGTGATGGGCTGCTACATGTCTACGTTGGAATGATTTAACTTCCAGCTTAGTGGGGGCGCAAGGAATTCCCACCTCTAGTAACAGACCAGTTCGCCCCCGAGCTTCGCAACGCCAAAGACTTCCCGAACAATATACGATAAATCCCCCGCCTTTTCTTTCTTTCGATTAAGACATTCTTTTCCTTCTGCGAAAGCTCTTTCTGCCACTGGTCTATCTCAATCAGAAAATGGTACGAGTATGAGCTTGAGCGTCAAGTCCATACGACAGGAAGGACCTTCGAGCCTATCTTTCAGAGCTTGCAGATGATTCTGGGCAACTTTGGAGGAACAGAAGCGAAAGCAGAGACTGCGGCCTTGGTCGAAACCAGTTTGCATTCCAGAGTAGACATACACTTAAAGGTACAGGACAGAATAGCTACTGTGGCTGCTATTATGAGTCACCCTAAGCGTGAATAATGATTAATGTAAATACCAGCTACATGGGTGTTGTGTGTGTACTAATCCTGATCTGATCGACTGCTTCTTGCGAAGGCTGGACGTTAAACATATTTCCCGGCACGAACACCGCTTAATGCTTAATGCCTACCACCCAATGTAGATAGCCAGGCCAACGTGGGCGCTACCATCATTATTGACGAACGAAGGTGGCACCAAGTGCTTATTGCCGGACCTCCTCCCTTAATTGGGCCGCCAGGTGCTCCTCCTTGACTCTCTTCTCACAATTGGTCTCTGTTGTCCCAAAGGTCGACTAAAGTATATAATCACGGGTGGAGATGATTTTCCGACCCATCTAGGCACCTGGCATCAGCTCTCTTCACCGATGCTTATAATACAATGATTGTAAGAAAACCCGCTTGCAGGGATGTGGTTAAAGGGGGGGCACAGTATAAAATTGTCCGCGGTTGGGAGTCCGGATAGAAACAAATGTGTGGGCTTGAACAGCTGGGTGAAGCTTATATCCCTCCGCTTAGTGGTCGTTGGGAAAACTCCAGTCTGCTATGATAAGCGACGGATGGGCCAGTGTGGTACATGCCGTCGTTGCCGGTACCTTGCATGGGTGTGATGTAGAGTTCAAAATAAGAGCTCTCGGACTTTGATGGCCGTAAGGTCGGATCCGCACCTCAGGGGGTTCGGAGGTTCAAAAATCGGAGGCCCCCGTTCTAGAGTCAGCGTCGGAGTCAGCTCTGGGTCTAAAGGAGGAGCAGCCGGTGGGGTGGTCTGTGATGGCGTAAACTTGTGTGTAACTGCTTGATATAGCACTTCTTATCAGCCCATATCTTGCTGATTTCAGCGATAAGCGATCCAAAAAGGGCACAAAATTTAAGAAACCTGTGGTTTCAAGGTTGGATCCTCAAATTTGGACAAAGATTCATCAAACCCAGTGTCAGTCAATCTCAGAGGGACACAGGGTAAAATAGGGCTGATTTGGCTGATTTTGGTGGGACCGAAAACCAGAAGAGCAGCTGATTTGGGATTGGTCCTCTGTGGGGGCTTTCCAGGGTCCTATGATGATGATCAAACTTTATTTTAGATACCCTGCAGTTGTAACGGGTGAGGGATAAAAGAATGGACTAACTTCCGTCCATAACTCTATCTGTTGTCTTCACCCTGTTTATTTACTCCCACGCCCCATCTGAAGACATGTGCAAAGAGGAGCAGTATGTTCTCAGCTATGAATTTAGCTGGCATCGTGATGATCGCTCTCTTCGGTAGGGAGGTGACCCAATACTTGTGCCAAGATGAGAAAGGCAAACTGTGGCGGGGTCACACGCACAAGGGGGTATGCAGCTATGTTTTCCTATCCGTGCATTTTGTACTGACTCCTTTGCACTATGAATAGCCCACTACGTTTGTAGGTATTGCAGGTCCTACCCGTCCATTAAATGCTTATTGGACATCCATCAGATTGAATGCGACGAACCAAAAACATGTGGGAACCACTCCGACCACCAACGCCATTGCAAAGTACCTTGCAATCACCTAAAGTACAAGTATGCCATCTTATAACCCCTATGAGCCACGCGCATACACACTGACTGTTTATTTTTTACTGTTCCATAGGCTTAAATTGAAGAGACCGAGTGAGGTTAGCTATGGGATTCCACGCTTTAGGGAACTTATGTTTCTATCTCAGACCCTGTAAGGGACGCGTGCTATACCTGCGCTGCCAAACTGCGTTTCCTATGCAAAACAAAGTTGCCTACTCGTCGGAACTCGTGTTAATGAGGCATTGTTGATGGAGAGCGAGCAACCACACGGGGCAAACCAACTGTCTGAGTGATCGCAAAGGTACGCGCGTTTGGCTTTTTATTTAAATTTGATCTAATTTGATCTCCAGGCTTGAGATAGGCCATAATCTGCCAGATCCTGGTATCCGACCCCACCTCGAATTCGACATCCACGGATTTTGTCCGTCATTCTATTTGATCCACACAGTTGGTGCTGTGTTCGAAATAAATGGCCACACCTCCGTGCGTATCATATGTATAAGGGGCCTCGAGTCGATTTCCCGAAGTTTCGGAAATCCCGTCCCTGCATTAGACATATTCCGTATCTCCACGTTTTTCCCGTTGAACCCCGGACCTGGCTTTACGCTCCCTGATCCATTTCTTCCCAATGATATGCGACATTGAGTTGTATATTCGTCTCGGCTGATGGTGGATTGATCCGCATCACCCAATCACGTGCTCGCCATCATTAGATATTACTTTGGACCAGCACGCCATAATCTATCACCTTCCTTCCCACCTCTCATCCACATATATCTGTTCACCATGGTCAAGGCTGTCGTTCTCGGAGCTGCTGGTATGTCTCGTTAGCATCCAGCGATCTCGTTTAGATGACCTCACAGTACCTCAGGCGGCATTGGCCAACCTTTGTCCCTTCTTTTGAAGGGGAACCCCCTTATCGACGAGGTATTTGATCTCAGTGTCGGCAGGGAATGTCGCGTTCAATTCATTCGTGCAGCTCGGCCTTTACGATATTGTAAACACCCCTGGTGTCGCTGCCGATCTCTCCCATATCTCCACTCCCGCCAAAGTCGAGGGTTACCTGCCTCCTGACGATGGACTTGCCAAGACCCTCAAAGGCGCCGATATTGTTGTCATTCCCGCGGGTATACCCAGGAAACCCGGCGTATGTGATCTTTAGCGGCTTTGTTCAGGACGCTGATACTGATCCTGAGCCCTCATCAGATGACAAGGTAACCTTTCCACGAACTCCTTTTCCTACCTAGTAACTCAGAATATATCACAACCAGAGATGACTTGTTCCAGGTGTGTTTGATCTGGCGGTTTTTGATCATTGCTGATTTTTTTCGATAGAAAAATGCTGGGATAGTACAAGGCCTAGCCACCGGGGTTGCAACTTGTTGCCCTAAGGCTTTTGTCCTCGTCATTTCTAACCCCGTTAATTCCACTGTACCTATTGTCGCTGAAGTCTTCAAGAAGCACGGTGTCTTTGACCCTAAACGGTAATTCAGACTGTCGTGTCTTCTTTTTCATTCCCGCGAGTGTTTACGCATATACACTAGCCTGTTCGGCGTCACAACTCTAGATGTTGTCCGCGCATCGACCTTCGTTGCAGAGAAGCTCGGTGACCTTTCCCTGGCAAAAGACATTGTTGTTCCCGTCGTTGGCGGTCACAGCGGTGTTACAGTGAGCTGTTGAGATGGTCTTTGTATCGCCTGGCCTAATGTTTCCTAGATCGTCCCTCTTCTTTCTCAATCATCCCACCCCTTGCCTTCCGGCCTCTCCACTACCGATTATGAGAGTCTTGTCAAGCGCATCCAGTTCGGTGGTGACGAGGTTGTGAAAGCAAAGGGCGGTGAGGGTTCTGCCACCTTGTCCATGGCCTATGCTGGTGCCGAGTTCACGGCTAAGGTTTTGAGAGCACTCAAGGGAGAGAAAGGGCTCGTTGCTCCGAGCTATGTCAGCCTGGATGCTGACCCTGAGGGCCGTGCTGCCCTCATCAAAGAGCTTGGGAAGGAGTTGGCTTATTTCTCCTCCAATATTCAGCTCGGGGTATGTTTCCCAGCCCTCTCCGAAACCAAACTCTAACCTACCAACTTTGCATAGCCGGAGGGTATTGTCAAGATTAATCCCCTTGGCAAAATATCCGAGCCCGAGCGTGCGCTCGTCAAGGCCGCCATCCCGGAGTTGATCACCAACATCTCCACCGTAAGTTGAGAACCGGGCTCGGTGCTTAAATATTCTGAGGTTCGCACATACAGGGTGTTAGTTTCGTGACCGAAGCGAGGCTCTAATCGGATCCTCGTTACTTCTTTTTTTTTCGATCCTGTTAGCTAGAATTCAAGTCAAGTCAGAATGCTGTACTTTTAGACGATGCCTGGGAAATCGTGTACATATTACACGCCTTGTGTGGAGGGAAGTTCTGAGCAGCACGGTGCAGACACTATTTTTAGCTGGGGCGCCGGACGACGTTCTTATCAGGCTGAAACAAATCCAAGTGGTTCACTTTGTTTCAACGCTTTCTTGTCGTGTCTGAAATCGTCGCACTCTTGACCATGGCGGCACGTCTGATGCAAGTTCCCAGTGCTACGTTCAACGAGCGCCTCATACAACGCAGCGGTTCAGGCGAGACTGACATTTCGTCCAACAATTCGGGGCTCGCAACTCCCCAAGATGAAGATGGTCAGCCACTTGTAGTTGACATGAAACAAGCGGCGAGGGAATTGGCTATTAGCATGGCTAGGAGGTGTTCCATGGGAGGCGAAGAGGAGCGCCAAGTATTACATGAGGAACCTTCTGTCCTAGGTTTGGAGGAGAGTCGAGTTGTAAAAGTTCCAGTAAGTGTGCCGCCAGACAACTCATTCGACTGGGTTTCTGAACGAATATAGTCTGTGATTGTGTCGAGAGTTTTGTCGTCTGAATCAGGTTCGAGCGTTCCACAGTCGCCAGAGTTCGAGGATCCTGAGATCACGCATGCTCGGGCGAAAGTGAGTTTATGTCCGCTGCCCTGAAAGTCTACTGATTATGCAGGTCATGTACAATATGCCGAATAGGCATATATCGATTGAGGTGCAGGGTCACAAGGACGAGGTGAGATTGTTCAGCCCTTGCGGCTCTGTCGCCAACCAATGATGTACCGTACAAAGATTTCCAGCAAGAAGGATCTGTTAGAGACAGGAGAACAATTCGAACCAGGGGCAGGGTTAAGCTCACTCTTCGACGGAAAATGGACAGCAGGCCGCATTTACAAGGGCTCGCTTCGAGTGATCTTCTTCCTTCCTTGGTGCATTGCTGTTGGTGGAGGCATCGTCCTATGCCCGAAACAACTGGACACTATCACCTTCCACACGGGGTTTCTTGAACCACTTTCTGGGATACATCGTTTTGCGCACTGGGCGGATCGAGGCTCCGAGCATATAGTGATCTTTGTGACCTTCATCGGGTTCCTCGTTTGGCTGCAGCCGGCCACTGGCATTTCTCTCGCCTGTGCTACTGTTGCATTCTGCGTCAACGCTTGGTGTGACTTTCGTTTGGATCCAACAATCCCGCTGGGCGAGGATGATCAGCAGAGCATTTATCTTTCTGCAACTCGATTGTGGCTCACGGACGAGTTTATGAACCTTCGCAAGACAGGGGGGGGTTATATTCTTGAGGAGGTGCGGGAGAATTTGGAGGTCAACTGAGCTCTTTTTTTTATCACCGGAAGCGAGCCGCTATCTCAAGATTGTGTCCTCTAGTCCCTGATCTTGTGTCCTATATACCAGTTCTATTCGTGTTGTATTTGTCTGCGGTTATAGTTGTGTGGCTGTGCAAATCCATCATCTTTAGTCAGACTGAACCAGTTGCCTTTTCTGATCGGAGGAAGACGGCAAACTTGTCACGCATTGCTTCTTTGCGCTCTTCCAGGTAATTCCTAACCACCAATCATGGGCCTCTGTGGCGACAAAGGCCTTTTCGACATTGGAGATTCGTGTGTAAGGGCCTCATGGGGCGCGTTGCTACCAGGCATCTTTGTTTTCGCGCTCTGCCTCTTCTCAATCCCCGTCCCTCGGGCAATTTCCCAAATATTTGATCCTGTCACAAGGCAATTTGAAAGCTTTCTGACCCTTCATGAAGCGGAAGCACTCGACACACAGGAGCTGGCCGAAGGCAAGGTCGTCGAGAACGGGAATGACGAGGGGGCAGCTAAGATTCACGTTCCGGATGTTGTGCCACTATGGCGCACCGTTGTGTTCGCGCTTGTGGGGACTGTAGGAACGCTATGGTGGTTGGCACGTGGGTCGTATCTGCTTTATGAGGATGCTGGGGACTGGTGGAGGGGAGCCAGGGCTTTGCTGTTTGCCATCGCTTGGTTGTACACGGTCGTTCGCCCCGTGTCGCATCCAACTGCCACACCTCCTTATGATGTTTTTGTTATCTACTTGTTACTGCTTGTTGCAGCGGTTCTCGAACTAGGAGGGTACCTGTTCGATCATAACGTCTATGGCACACCCTTGCCGGATAGACTCACACTCGGAGCCCTCTGGGCCAACCTTTTTGCCGCGGTTGGGCTGTTAGTAGTGTTACTTGGAATGCCGCTTGCCGTTCCCAGTGGCCAGGTCAAAAAGGAGGAAATTGCAAGTCATGTTTCTTTATATAGTTTGCCTTTGCTCATGCAGCTCGACAGGGGCGTGGGGTTACACCAGAAGATTACACGACGCTGTGGGGGATGGTTTTCGTTCAGTTGGGTGTGGCCTCTTGTTCGTCGGGTGGGTTGTTTTGCCGACAGTTAATGCGTGGTAGTGCTGAATCGCTGTTCAGGGTCGAGATACGACTCTTAATGAGGATGATGTTTGGGATCTCAGTCCGACCATGCAGTCGCGGCCCGTTTTCATCCAGTATAACCAAACCAAGTTCGTGGTGAATCTTATGCGGTCCTGCTTATTCCCTCAATGCGTTTTATAGACGGCCATCGTTAATGAGGCAGTTGTGGGCTACGAACTCCTTTGATTTCATGTACGCGTTTCCTCACTTTGCGTGTTCTCTTTGTCCCCGCACTTAATGTTCGGTTTCGTAGTATCGACTTTGTCTTGACGTACGTCAGCATTGCCTTCAACTACACAGGCCCCTTTTTCTTGAAGTATGTACGCTCTTCTATCCCCTGCCAATTCTTCTTACTCAGAAACTTAGGCGAATCCTCGATGAGATCGATCACAAGAGTCCAACTCCCGCGAATAGAAGCAGGGCCTATATCTACGCATTCCTTGCCTTCATATGCACAGTGGCAAAGGCGGGTCCTTGTTTAACACACTATTACTCAGTGGGCCTAACATATGCAATGTAGGCGCAAGCTGACTGCCAACATCTGTGGTTCGGTCGTCGGGCGGCCACTCGCATACGTTCGGAACTTATGGCTGCCATTTACAACAAGGCGCTCAAGAGAAAGGATTATTCGGGTATCATCGACAGCAATAAGTCCCAGGCGGAGAAGCCAGTTGAAGATGGGCAGGACAAGTCCTCCAAAAGTGAGTCGCTAGGTACATCATGATATCTATTTCATATCTCATTCTGAATCAGAGAAGACAAAAGCGGAGACAAAAGCGGAGAAGAAAGCAGAAAAAGAGAGGCTGGCTAAAGCTGATGACCCCAGAGCTGGGGCAGATGTTGGAAAAATCATCAATCTCATGGCCGGGGATGCACAGAGGGTAAGTTTATCGATGCATCAGAGGCGATTACCTGCGAGTCTGACTAGGGTGATAGATTACGCAGGTGTTAACGGGCCTTTACTTTATTTATGGTGCTCCTTTTGAGATCCTCATAGGAAGCGTTTTCCTCTACCAGTGGGTGTACCTCTTTCACGTTATTCTGTCACTCATTGCATATCGCTAGACTCTTGGGATGGAGTGCCTTCGCTGGATTCTTCGTTTTGCTTATCGGATGGCCTTTGAACAACTTTTTGATGAGACGCAGTGTCCGGATCCAGAAAGGTGTCTCAGTGGCCAGGGACAAGCGCATGAGCGTTTTGAATGAGCTCATTGGAGCTGTTGAGTGTCTGTCCATGTTGGAACGTAGGCAAGCGCTCATATTACCCCTCTTGGCAGGTCAAATTCATCAAGTTTTTTGCTTGGGAGGAACGTTGGATTCAACGAGGACTTGACGCGCGAGACGTAGAACTCAAGTGGATGGTCAAAGGTACGTTCATGCCCCAGGATATGAACCATCTAGGAGCTCACGGTTACACTTCAGCGCGGTTCAACTCGGTCATGTTTTACCTTCTCTGGACTAGTGCTCCAATTTTTGTCTCTATTATCTCGTTCTTTGTCTATGTGGCACAAGGCAACGAATTGACAATCAGTACTGCCTTCACTGTGAGTAGTCAATGCCCATGGTTGCCTTAACTCTCATCGTTTTTCTAGGCTATCGCCCTGTTCAATATGATTCGGTCTGTTGGTCCTCTGTAGTTCTCGTTTACTTGGGTGCTCACGAGCCCTTTAGGACGCCTCTGAATGTTATCCCAGCCTGGGTAGTGCAGATCCTACAGGTGAGTTAGTCGGTATAACTCATTCGCAATAACCGCTCAGACCGGCATCAGGCTGGTGTTGCACTCAAACGCATATCCGTCTATTTGAATGAAGAGGAAGTCTCGGAACAAGTCTCCTCCCTCAAGAAGGATCACTCGGCTCCACCAGGTCCCACCGGAGACAATGATGGGTTAGGCTTCATTGACGCATCTTTCAAATGGAACGAAGTCCCTGAGGAAAAGGAAGATATCAAAGGGAAGACGCCAGAGCCTTCCTCATCGACCTTGATCACGGACGATGCGTCGACCACCTTTAGCGACTCTGCATCCGACCTCGCCGCACAGGATCAAGATCGGCGGTTTGAGCTCAGTGACCTGAATATACGGTTCCCCGAGGGAAAGTTGACTCTTGTTACTGGTCCAACGGCATCTGGGAAGACTGCGCTGCTGGTATGCCAAGCTTGTCCCTGCAGCTCCAGCGAAGCACAACTGATGATACTTAGATGGCCTTGCTGGGCGAAATGACGACGATCAGAGGCACTATCATCATGAACAAGGAACCTTCATGCGTTGATGAGAACGGGCTCATGCACTCAATTTCTTACGCTGCACAGTCTCCGTGGCTCCGCCACCAATCAATTAAGGATAACGTCTTGTTTGGGTACCCGTATGACGAGCAGAGATACAATTCGGTCATCGAGGCGTGCGCGTTGAAGCCTGATTTAGATATGCTGGAGGATGGTGATGCCACTGAAATTGGCGTTCGGTGAGCATTGCACGTTCTTATGGGGAGTGTTTGATTCTGATTTTCGTGAAGAGGTGTGAGTCTCTCTGGAGGTCAGAAAGCCAGAGTTGCACTTGCCCGAGCGGTCTATGCTCGCACAAAATATGTTTTGTTGGATGATCCCCTTAGTGCCGTTGTATGCCTCCAGTCGTTCCCACTAAGACTCTACCCCCCCTGATCAATGCTCCACAGGATAGCCATACATCGAGGTTCTTGTATGAGCACTTAATCTGTGGGCCTTTGTTTGCCAACCGTACGGTCGTACGTAGCGTATCAACATCGGTCTGAAGCTTTAGTTTTCACGAGTTCGCTCATTAGATTTTGGTCACCCACCACGTTGAACTGGTCCTTCCCGGAGCGCATTATCTCGTTCGAATGCTCGATGGTCGAATTGATACCCAAGGAACTGTCAAGGAGCTCCGGGCACAAGGAGTCCTAGATGACATTGCGTATGATGCGGAGGTCGAAGTACAAAAAGAGAAAGTGGTACTTACATCGGAAACTTTGGCTGCTAAGGTAACCAATGAGGAGGAAGATCCTGCGGAAGGAGGAGTTGCGAAGCAGCCGCGCAAGCTTGTACAAGATGAGCACCGTGAGACTGGTGGGGTCAAATGGCCAATATATAAAAGCTACTTGAGGGCATCGTGAGTGTTTCTGTGGCTGTTAGGGCGATGGTTATGGCCTGAAACTTCGTGTTAGATCCTACTGGACGTGGATTATCCTTGGCTTGTTGGTTGTAGCATCACAGTTGTTGGGCATCACCGAGAAGTTATGGATCAAGGTATGGATTGCGGTCCTCTTACCCATAAACCATTACTAAGCGGAATTTGTAGACCTGGGGCGAAGCGTACAGCCGCAACGACGGGCTCCTGTCTCAATATGCTTTCAAGTCGTTTGCTTCTGTCGAACACGAGGTGCCTATGGACGGGTACCTCGTTCATTATCAACATAGACACACTTACCAGCCGGTGCTCACCACGACAGGCTTCCTCGAAGTTAAATGGCCCGACGCAACGATCCATCCATACTTCTATATTGGCATCTATGCGGCAATTGGGCTTTGCATTGCGCTTGCCAACGTCTTGTCCGTTATCGTACAGTACACCGGAGCATTAAGAGCTTCTCGTATCCTCTTTAAGTGAGTCTTGAGAAACGGTTGAAGATCCTCTTAACCGAAGACCGCAGGCAGCTGCTTGTGATCGTTGTTCGTGCTACATTCCGGTTCCATGATACCACCCCCCAAGGTATGTTGGTCGTGCATATTCTGAGCCCAACAATTTATAGTGATAACGCTCACCTAGGTCGGATGTTGAACCGTTTTGGGAAGGTATTGCACCCATATTGTCGCTTCATTAATTGTTTTGCTAAACTCAGCTAGGATTTCGAAACTATCGATAGCTCCCTGGCTGGTTCGTTGCAAGCCGTTAACTCCTCCTTGGCCAGCTTCTTCGCTGCAATCTTGACCGTCGCGTCAGTATTCTCGTATCTGATAGAAGGAATGAGGCTGATTAGACGTCATTAGCGTCGTGTTCCCAGCTTTCCTTATTCCTGCATTCTTCATTGGCTTTGCCTACCGTGAACTCGCCATCGGCTATCTCAACACTGGTCGTGACCTCCGTCGTATGGAATCTAACACCCGATCTCCTATATTCTCGGAATTTGGTGAACTGTTGGAGGGCATTGTCACCGTCAGAGCTTTCTCAGCGGAACGCCGATTCTTGAATGGATTGCACAAGAAGATTGATGTAACTACCAAGGTGAACACGTACATTCTCGTTGCTTAGGGCGCGAACTCATGCAACTATTTGACAGATGTGGTATTCATTTTGGATGACTAATCGTTGGTTGCTCGTGAACTTTGACTGCCTCGGTGCACTCGCAGTCCTTATCACGTCCCTGTTCTCCATCGCGACCCTGACGGATGGGGCAGGCCTTGCTGGTCTATGTATCACCAGCGCTATGGCATTCACTATGTCAGGTAGGTTGACCGGGTTCTGCTCTCTGCCTTGACACCCAATGCTAACAAAAGTCAAGTTTATTGGTCTTGTCGTTTCTGGACAGGTAAGCATAACGAAATCATCAATATCCCGACCATATTTAACGTGCGGTGATGAAGCCCTTGAACTGGATTTGAAGTACGTCTTACCTCCATTTGACTGAACCGTTGGCAAGCTCTAAGTCAATATTTAGCTCGGTCGAGCGCATCGTAGAGTAGTATGTCTGAGGCCCGCTTGACGTTTCCCTATCCGGCTTACCGATAGTATAGTCTGGATTTGCCACAAGAACCTCCGAGCATCATCGAATCTAATCGCGTCCCGGCATACTGGCCTTCAAGTTCTAACAACAGCTCACTGGTCGCCATCGAAAAATTGACAGTGAAATATGCACCTGATCTGCCTGCAGTCCTGCACGACGTATCTTTCACTTTGAAAGCAGGGGAGCGTATCGGTTTACTGGGTCGTACTGGTATGTGATGAGCTGGCTGATGTGGAGAAAAACTGAATGCCAGAGCAGGAAGTGGCAAGTCGACACTCGCAATGAGTATCCTGCGCTTCGTATGCTTTCTTTATGTTCGCCTTGTCATGATGGCTGAGGACGGCAATAGGTTGATCCTGCTAGTGGCAGAATCCTTATCGACGGGATTGACATCTCTACTATCGGTATTCATGATCTGCGTTCGAGGATTGTAAGTGGATCATTCTCCTCTGTACCCGAATCCGTACTGATTCGAAGCAATAGACTTTCATCCCCCAGGTAATTTGGTTGTATAGTCACGATTTGGTTCCGCTGATACTAAGATTAAAAGGATGCGACGCTCTTCTCTGGCACCCTCCGAGAAAATCTCGATCCCTTCAGTAAGTAATCTCGTCCAATGCGCTTCGCAGTCCCTAACACACTAGGAAAGATGAGCATAGTGATGCAGAATGCCTCGACGTTCTCCATCGCGTCCAAATGATTGGAAAGAGTCCATCGACGTCAGGGCGCACCTCGCGAAACCGCTCCACCGCAGGCACACCCAGTGGCTCACGGACACCCTCAATCTACAACGTCCCAGTCTCTCCTTCTAATGTCGATATAGACAACGCCAGCTCCATCCTCACATCGACGAGTACGCCCACGGAAGTGGACATTGGGAAGACCAAGATAACTCTGGAAACTCGAGTTTCCGCTGGTGGTACCAACTTCTCCCAGGGACAGCGGCAGTTAATTGCAATGGCGAGGGCCCTGTTGAGAAGGAGCTCCATTATTGTGTTGGATGAGGCTACGAGTAGCATTGATTTTGCAACGGATGCGAAGATCCAGCAGACGATCAGGGAGGAGTTTGCTGGCAGTTTGTTATTGACTGGTATGGATCACTAACATTGGGATGAGAGACTACTCACTGTTCGCATAGTCGCACATCGCTTGAAGACAGTTATTGATTATGACAGACTTGTTATTCTGGATAAAGGCCAGGTTTGTGTCCTGGTAGATGTCAACCGTCTACAAGGGTTCTAACCATTGACTTTCAGGTTGTCGAGTTTGACACGCCATATAATCTTATACAAAAAGATGGTGGAATATTCAGGAACATGTGCTTAAAGAGTGGAACCTTCTCAGACTTGGAAGCCATTGCACGAGCCAAGGCTGAGGGCCTTGATGTGACGATTCAACCTTGATCTTTCTAGACCTTGATCTTTCTAGATATACAACTCTGATATAAATGGATTTGTGTTTTGCCAATATACAAACTAGGGGTTGCGTTCCTCACCTTGCAACTGCGATGCTCTCTAATGTTGCAAGTAATGAAATTGATCGGAGGAGAGTCCAAAAATGCTACAGGATATTGAAGAAAGAATACAGGAGATAATAACGGCTACGCCAGCCGGACAACAGGAACTTGATCACGCTCCCATGAATATCCTCTGCCTCAATGTCGAAGCCCAAATTCCCCTCCGTATCTCCTGAGAGCTCACCCTCGACAGGAGTAATAGATTGAGGTGATGATGCTTGTGCCTCATGACCCGAAACCATCTCCCAGGCACTAGAATCCACCTCTGCAAACGTATTCTTGAACGCCCTAGTCCATGCGCGTCGAGCTACCTTGCTCCTTGGCATTGCCGCTTGCTCGATATGTACAAAGACACCCCGAGTGAAGCTCGGGTCCGAGTTTCGTTCACAGACGTCGTGCGAAGAAGAGGTAGGGCTGCGACTGTTCAGGTACCTCCCGACTACGTTCTTTGTGGCGGTTAGTGTACACTTGCTGTCTGATGGAAGGGAGACCGTAATGGGCGGCGGATTGGTGCTGGATTCGGATTCGGATTCGGATCCGGATTTGGTGGGGTTGAAGGCGAGGCGGAGTTGTTCCTTGAGACGTTTGACTGGACGGTCAATTGGGTCGGTGTACCAAGTGTTGTTCGCTATTTCAGGATATTTTTTTGGATGTGAGTCTCTTTCAGGAGGAGAAAGGATGTGGAATTGGGTACTTACCAAGACCAGTAGAAAGGAAGATGTCGTCCTTAGGACAAGTTGACTTTGCCTTGCCGTGGAATTGGATAAAGGCGCAGGAGGACGAAGGGCAGCCGCCATGTCGTGCTTGCCACTCCCAAATTGCGCTATTAGCATCAAAGAATGGCTCAAGCTAGGAAAAAACAATCGATTCATAAGTCTTGGATTTTGCGCGTGACAAGAGGAGGGGGGGAGGGAGAGACTGAATGCCCTACATACATCATTGTGGGCAGGGATCCGTCTTGTAGTAGATCGTTCGTGTTGAGTGAGAGGGGATGCAACCTGATGGGACGCGGAAGGCGGGCCGCATGCGTCCAGGTATCAGTAGGCTTTTTGCACCTGTCGTTTTGAATAGGTGTGCTGCCTGTGGTGGGGTGCCGAGGTCATAAAATGGATGAGGAGCGGAGAGGTGGAGATAGCGGGCGACACTGTCGCGTGACAGGGGGACCGCCATAAACCCCCACCCTTTTTCATATCGCTCGGTGCACGGAGAGATGGTCCGTTCATATAGGACACAGAATGAGTGTCCATCACTATCCATAAATGGATTGGCTGCATAGAGGCCTTGGAGAATTGGAGGGACGACTGCAGCGGTGCAATTGTTATGGGTGGAAAGGAGGGTGGTGGTGGCTTCAAACCAAGCTTCACGCTGCATTCGGGTTGGTTGAGCCTCCAGATAGGATATTTCGTCGTAGTAGTCATCGGGGACTGTGTGTTTCCCGAGGCAATGCATGAGAGCTCCGAACGTACGAGAAGACCCGAAGCAAGCCTCGGTTGGGGATAATTGAGGGAGATTGGAATTAGAAAGAAGAAAGCCAAACAAGAGATGTATCCATTGTGAGGCGAGCATTATGCAATTCGTCTGCTTTGGTGCGGGGAGCAGGTTAGAAAGAGAAGAGCAACGAAGAGTAGGAACGTGTTTGTGGCACTCAACATACCGTTTCGACATGAGGCGCATTTCCTTGACTCGAGGCTTTAGCTTTGCTATATTTGCTTTCCAGGCTCCATCGTTTTCGCAGCACAGACGTTGGACAAGAACCTTGAAAGCTTGTAAGGCCGTCCCAGCCAAATTCACCCGCACGTGACCGGTCGTACTTCCTTCAGAGGGCTCAATCCTGGTGCTCCCTGAGCCTCCAAGCCCGTCGGTGCAAGATTGTTTTGGCTTTCTACCCGGCCGTACACCGACATTCATGTGGCTTGTGGCTCCTATATGTCAGTATATGCCTACCCGCGCGGTGGACGACTGTTACGCGCCACCAAGGACCAAAGCACGAACGATCGTTCAGTAGCAATCGCCCCGGTATGGCACAATCCCCTCCCCTAAAAAAAAACACGACGTTCTCTTCCTGGAATCCTAGTCCCCGCACATTAACCCGGGGTTGATAGAACCCCTTGTGTCTACTCGTGACTTTGCGAAAATTTCCAGAGGAATTTCCGTCGCGGATTCTCTGCATCTTAACGGTTACTCCAACTAGATTAATCATCTCATCATCTGGTACCAGGTACGGCCCGCTTGACATTACCTATTTCTGTTGTTCACCCACCGAAGATCACTCACAGATATATCAACCAACACGGCTCACCATCAGCTAATGAGTCTGATTCCCAATGATTAACCGAAGTTACTTCCCGCACCCCACAACGCATTCTCGTTTCAATACAACACCAAGACTATTGCCGTCCACTCCCAGCAGTATGACGCCTAGTGCACGATATTTTAAACTTCTCCAAGGGATCAGGTACAGTGGACCCCAGACCACAAAAGTAGCACCGGCAAACTAGACGGTCATAATTCCAAAAACTCTCCTTCCATTTTCTCGTCTTAGTGGATCCACTACCAGACTCTCTTCCCACGTCTCCAGAAACTCACCCGCATGTGTGTGGGTTCGTGACTATACTACGGAGATTTCACTGGAATCTGGTATGGGCTCCAAGATGTTATGCTAGTTGTTTGGCCCTCATTTTTCCGAGAGGATGCCGCCCAACCCTGCGGCATAAATAAGCTCATAATCCGCTAACCTTTGGAACTCACTCCTCAGATTCGCAGTTCAGATCCAAGGACTAAATGTTCAAGTCAAAACTCGTTCTCGCTGTAATCTCACTCCTTCCAATCTTGCCGTTCGCGAACGCCCATGGATACGTCCAGGAGATCAAAGCCGGAAGCACAAAGTACACGGGATATCTGCCCTACCAAGATCCCTACTACAACCCACCACCTCAGAGGATCGTACGCAAGGTTCCTGGCAACGGTCCAGTAATCGACCTTTCCTTGATCGAGTATGTCATCACTCCCGCGCTTTTTGAAAGTATCTGGGCTGATCTTTTGCGTAGTGTGCAGTGTAACGGTTATACTGAAGGCGGTCAGCCCGGCTCCGCCCCCGCTCCCATCTACGCCACTGTCGCGGCTGGCTCTCAGATAGCATTAAATTGGACAACCTGGCCAGACAGCCATATGGGGCCTATGATTACTTACATGGCTCGTGCTCCGTCTGATATCACTAAATGGAACCCCGGCACTTCGTATGTCCTATTTACTTGACAGCTCTGCTCTTCTATTACAAGGCCTCTGATTGGGATGCTTTCTCGCCAGCGCGGTCTGGTTTAAAGTCCATGAAATGGGGAAGACCTCAGACGGTAAATGGGCCGCCACCAACACTCTCCTTGCCAACAACGGCATTTATACCTTCACTATACCCAAAAATTTGAGGGCAGGTCAATACATTATTCGCCATGAGATGTGAGTTTGCTTCTCTCCTTGCATTAATCATTCGTTTAACTCTCGTACTTTCTTCAGTATTGCTCTACACGCCGGTGCGCCATAATGTCAGGATACTCTTACCAACGCTCCGCTGATGCATAGCCGAAATTATAGCATACGGCTACCCCGGTGCTCAGGTATACCCTAGTTGCATTCAAGTTCAGGTGACAGGTTCTGGCAGTGCTTTCCCTACCTCCTTCGTCTCCTTCCCAGGCGCCTATAAGGCAAGTACTCCAGGAATTGTGTATGATGCCTATACCAGTGAGTTTTTCCTCGGCTGTGGCTCCGAAACCAAGGGCTGACGACGTCCTTGTCTCTAGATACTGGTGTAAGTGATATCTTTCCCTTGCTTTGGTCCCCCCGAATCATAACCTCTCTGAGATCAGACATATCCTATCCCTGGACCTGCTGTCTGGACCGGTGGAAATTGAAATATTAGCTTTGAGCCATTTAGCCGGTTCCCACCGATTATTTGTACCGGGCGTTGTCGTTATTATGTATAGTACACAGTCAATATCCAGATAGTTTTACCCCGTCCCAAGCACTTGCCAGACTTGAAGAATCAGAATTCCTTTCCGAAGAACTAAACGAGAAGAAGAGTGCATCTGAAGTTCCGGAGACGAGTATTATTCCCTGATCGTCAGCGCACCCCGGCCTACATAAACTGCATCAGTACCAGTCAACAGCTCATTTATGCTGGATATGAAATGGTCACTGACCGCAGACCGAGATCGACCGTGAGTGTTTTCAAGGGATCCTGGAGACAGAGACCGAGAGTCGACACTTCCAGTAGTTGATGAGCACCAGAGAAATCAAACTCGAATCATTTTATTCGCTAGTTCTCCCTATCTCGAAATCATTTGTTGACACCCAAGGCGATCAATCAATCATACATTCAATGAAAGCTAACCCGTGCCAAGCTTCATCTCCATTTTGTCCATCCTTGTGATCATCCCAGTCCCGAGCCATTATTACCATTTGGCTAGATGACCACTCTATCATTGATCGCTGGGAAGAAAAGTATCAAATGTCGTGTGAAGGTGCCCGCTTTGACAGCCAACCAGTGTTTGCCGCCACGACCCTTACACACTACTGATACCACCCGTTGCTAGGCAGAAAGCACTAGACGTACTTGGCCTTGCTTGACCCTCAAGAGTCCTCGAGGCAGCGCCCGCAGCTATCCCAGCCTCACGAAAGTAAAAAAAAAAAAAAGACTCGCATCAAATGCCTGCCCGCGCTTTCAGGGCCATCAGCACAATCTTTCTCCTTCCGTACCCTCAGAGCATGGGGTCACTGGCGAACTTCTCTCGGCTACGACATCTAGACGTCGCCCAGAACGATTCCGGGTGGTATTCCCGGGACATTCTATCAACTGGTCTTACTCACGCTGTCTCGCGGATACCGGTGTGTCCTGGTCTTGGATTAGGGGGTTCCGAACAATGGGTGCTGTCATGACGCTCAAATCCATGCGTTCTGAGGTATGGCGGTGCCTTGGATGTTTGGTTTCTGTCAAATGTCGGGACGATTCTCTGGCGACTTTGGGAACTCCTTGATGGGTCCAGCTGCTATTTGAAACCCACTCGTGGCAAGCGCAGGATGCCCGGTCCCATCAGTTTCCTTCCCTCCCCCTACTACCCTCCTGTTCCCTTCCCTGAGACCAAAGATAATGGAGGGGGCGCCCCGAGTTGTAATTGATGATACCTACGGTAAGGTATTCCAGTCGCGTGCCCTAGAACTGTTCCGGTGGATTAACACAAATTTTAGGCGCTGGGTACATTGGAGCGATAGTGACGGCCATGTAAGAGCAAGTCATGCTATTATGTATGGACTGACGCTACTAATCCTCGACAATGTAAGGCTTTATGGCCTTACGACACTCCAGGTATGAGCTGTGCTCGTGGCCAATATGTATGCACGATTGACTGCAGGATCTCAGACATATTTTTATTACGTGCATTATCCCCGAGATCCGCTCGATATCAAAGGACTCGTGCGTGGTTTATCGATGATTTATTTCATGCTAACGATCCGGCTGTCAGGTGTCGGTGATATGGTAGATGTCGACCCTTGATAATATCCAACCCAGCTTCATTGATACGAGTATAGGATGTTGGACTCCCTTCATGTGGCGATCGGTATGCGTCAAAATTCTGTCAATTAAGGAAGGGTTGGCCATACTAACGGATTATAATTATAGTATCGTACTGCATGTACCACTACTTGGCGAGTTCTGCTTCTATTTTATTCCAGGCTCCCTAATCGAGGAATCGTCATCAAGGTCACAAATTATGCCAACCCTCCCGCTCTTGCTATTGGCCACTGGTGAGCCATCCCGACAAATAATTACGCATTCTGCTAATGAAAAGTCTCCTAGGTCGTTATTTGTGAGTCTACTGTGGACCGTAACCAGCCTTCTCGGCTCATTCTGGCGCGATGTTGCAGGTCTCAGTCGGGCTAAATGTAAGTGCTCTCCGTCCATGGAGTCCGCCACTCTCCGCTCAACTTCTCACAAGGTTCTTATCGCATTCATCGTACAAATGTAGGACGAATTCGCTTCACGCTGTGTTCTGGTTATGCTCATTTCCACCGCAGCTTTTTCACGGGAAGGATCCACACACGTAAGAGACTCTCTTTCTGGCCCCAGCCATTTATGAAAGGTTGACGTGGGTACAAGTGTGCAGGCCAAAATGGAAGTGGCTTGTTACTCCGTTGATCGTGAGTCCTTAAGGTATGCAAGGGGCGATGACAATACCTATATGTGCGTTTGCAGGGTCTTGCCGTTCTTGCGCATTTCTGCCTCGGGATGGGTGCGTTTCTGATTGACCCCCCGCAACAATGCGCTGATATTAAGTTTCCTATTTAGAAACCGTCGCGTTCCTGTGCGTAACAAGAATGAACACACGAAGTAGAGCTTGGCTTGACCTTTTGACAGGTTTATTAAAAAGGAGCTTGCTCGATTTCCTGAAATAACGGTATGACCAGCCGCCCTGAGACATTCTCCGATTACGAGTCTTATCATACGCTCCTTAGCTGATCGCGGCCACACCATTCGCGGTAGCTGCGGTGTTATCTGATATCTTGATTGCTGCTGCTTTATGTATTCTACTCCATGGGAGTCGAACCGGGCACAGGGGGTATGCGTCTTCTAGCTCGTCGTGATTTATGGAGCCCTGATTTATACTGTATTACCAGAACGAACACAATTGTGACGACGCTTATCATCTACTCCATCAATCGGTGCTTGTTGACCTCGTACGTTCCCTTTAATGCATGGCTCCCCAATCCTGCTCACTTAACATATGGCCCAAGGGTTGTCGCGATCGCTGAAGTGATAGTAGTAAGTGACGAGGCCTTTATTGTCCTCATGCAACCGTAACGTGACTGGGCTGTCTTGATCAAAAGTTCTCGATATCCCCGCACACACTCTGGTACCTTGGCATTGATTTTGTCATTGGCAAACGTGAGTCCCATCCTCTCCCTGTCCCAAGCCCTAAGTGAAACTCATCACTCCACTACATCCTTGCAGTCTATGCGAACAGTCTCCTTGCTACTCTGAACAGTCGTCAATCAATAAAGGCAGCAGGTATAACGTCAGGAACCAGTGTGCACTTGTCCGATATTGAGTTTCGATCTGGGAGTAGCCGCACGGTGTGTACCCCATAGTTGTTGCCCTTAATATTGTATTGAGACGGAAAATGCGATCATCTTTGTAGCGGACTGATGTGAGTACATACCCCTCGTCCGCTCTTGATCCCTGCTGATTGGTGGTGCGTTCAGACAACGTTGACCCAGGATCATGTTATCGATCTCCGGCATGACATCAGGTCTCAGGCCAAGTCGGTAAGTGTACTATAAATCCTGAGTATATCGTATTGAAAGGGTTGCAGACAGAAGGAAATAGTGGCATGCTGGTTGTTGGGGAGTGATGTTCTTAGCCCGAGCAGATCCAAGACGAGCCCCTGGATGCATGGATACGATTGCAAATGCTTTGCAAGGGCGGGTCGAGCTGAACTCATGCATCTATTAGTAGCATAAGTGCTTTAAATATCCAATCAGTGGTCCTTATATAAGCTCTCTCATTATACCCCCCGTACCAACTAGCTACAACCACCCCTACTCGTTATACCTGAGGCGTCTTCGTGGACGCGTGAACTTTGCAAAGACATATGGCTTCCGGGTACAAGTTTTCCATCTCGCGCTTCGAGGCGTACGCGGGTCAGCACCAAGCATACACCAGTCCGAACTCACAACAACTCGCACACTCAACGGATTATCGACACCCACATTCACTTCAGGGAGTTGATGGGAATTGTGGTCAGAGAAAATCAGCGCATAACGAGGCGCTGAAGGCTTCTTTGCGAGCTCTAGGGATATTGGTCTTGCCCCACCAGCTGACGAGGTGGCTGACAAACTCGGGTCTAGAGGTCGGAGCTAGGACTGCGACAGCAGTTACGGCTGGGAATCGGATGCAAACTTGCAGTACGGCTCAAGACAGCTCGCCGGCCTCTCAGGGAACGTCTTTTACTATACCTGGAACGAGTAGGCGGTTCGGTGAAATCCTGGCTGGACGTGAACGGCCTTCGCCACGGACAAAGTACATGCCTGGTCAGCGAAGAAAAAAGAATGGGATGGCTTTGGCTTTGGAGTTTCCTAATGTCGCGGCGGAAGCGGCTTCACATGTGGGAGTCGGGCAGGGCAGCAAGCAGGATCCGAGGAACGGTGCGGATGGGGTAGGAAGGGGGAGCGGCACTATTGGAGGAGGAGCGGGACCAGAGTCTCACGTGGCTTCGCTGATTGATACAACGGGGTTCTGGTTTTCTAAATTGCGCGTTCGACTTCAGAGCGAGGATTCCCGTCCATCAACAGGGAGAGGAAGATCAGGTTGGAGATAATCAGAAGGAGGAAGTTCGGAATGAAAATGGATGTCATTTGAACCTTGGAATCGAGCCCGACCTTGCAGAATCAGTCTTGGTTAAATAATTTATGCCATGAAAGCTATCCGTTGTTGATAACGTATTTTAGCCTCATTGAAAGCAACGCAGAAAGGAAATGGAATCCGGTACTAATGGATACAGATCTGCGGAGACATAATCAATCAGGATAACATTCGATTAAACCCGACGATATTACCATGGTCATTACGATGCGACAGTGAAAGGATACAGGCGGTAGCTCTGCCCCCCCATGGCTTGTCTATTTCTTCTTTTTCGGCTTTTTCTTCTTGACACCAGAGGTGACGGAAGCCGATGGAGTGGGGGTCGATGCTATCGGTGCCTCTGCTACACTCTCTACCCGTGCGGCCTGTTTATCTGATGCAAGATTGGGTTGCTCCTCTCGTCGATTTTGCATTTTCTGGATCAGTGAGAGGTTCAGGGCCTCAAACCGATTGAGAAAAATAGAAGAGAAGGTCTTGAATTTGACGCACTGCAGTGACTCCGGTGAGCAAGAAAGGCTCATGAGCGATTAATCGAGAACGCACCGTGGTGTCGTCAGTGACCTTCAAAACGAGCTTTCCTTGTGATGATTTCCATTTTACGACGTAACGTGCCTATTGAGCAAAATATAAGTGGTGGAAGGGTTGTCAAAGGAATAGGGTTAACCTTGTTGGAGACTTTGCGTACAGTGCCTCTGCTGCGTCCTGAAACTCCTGCCAGGAGTGGATGTACACCATCGCGCATTTAATCGACGGCAACGCGACTAGCCCTCCATGTTCCACCAGTGTCACGGAAAAGAGTCACACACGTGACACCCTGTACTTCTTCTCGGAACATGGAAAAGTACGTACGACCCCCCCCAGGCATTCCCCACGGCACTCCATATAAGCGGGCTCCGTCCCGTCCCGCTTCCTCCTCCTCCAGATTTCAGCAGCTATGACAGAAGAAAAAAAGTCAGAACACAAGCCAAAGCGTAAACTGATAGCTCTTCGAGTTATATTCACCAACTAATCGATCCTATGTAGCCCTCCCTTTTATCGCCAACTTTGCCGCTGGCGCCATTGCTGGTATCTCGGAGATTTTGACCTTCTACCCTCTTGGTACGTCCCTATTTCAGGGTGTGCTTCTTGAAGGCACTAAGGATCTATCTTTTCTGTAGATGTTGTACGTTGAATCTTTACCCAGCAAATTTCGAAGCTCTGAATTTGTCGTGCTCACGCGGACATCTTGCAGGTAAAAACACGTATACAATTAGACACCGGAAAGTCGAAGGGTCTAGGTTGGGACATTTACCTCAATTGTCAAAGAAGAAGGGTGCGTCTTTCACTAGCCCTCTCCGTCTCTTTCTCTCTCCTGACGGCTCTACTTTCCGCCAGTATCGGTCGGCTTTACCGGGGTGATCATCCGATGTTGCTATTATTTCCGTCTATTTCCACTCATGCGATTTCCAAGGCCTCGTTCCTCCACTCCTATTGGAAGCACCTAAGCGTGCCGTGAAATTGTGGGCTCGTTTTATCGCTTTGTCGAGCAACCATTCTCATTTTCGTGTGAAGTGCTGCCAATGACTTTTGGGGTCGAACATACTTGGAGTGGTCGGGCGAATCGAAGATGACACAACAGTTGTCGATTTTGACGGGTTGCAGTGCAGGAGCAACGGTACGTTATGCTGTATTTATCAAGCGTCATACCCTTGACGCGAGTGACAGGAAAGTTTTGTCGTGGTACCCTTCGAGCTCGTTAAGATCAAGTTGGTTTTCCGGTTCACCTCTGCGCGTTTGTTGACTTGTTGACTTGCACTTCAGGCTCCAAGACAAGACAAGTACATTTAAAGGGCCCATGGATGTTGTTCAGCAGGTTGTGAAGAAAGAAGGCTTACTTGGTCTCTACGCTGGCATGGAGTCCACTTTCTGGCGGTATACCCGAACATTCTGCCCAGACGATCAGAGTTGCTGATAGCGCTCATAGTCATTTGTATTGGAACGGAGGTTACTTCGGTACCATCTTCACTGTCAAGAAGTATCTACCCAAGGCAAATGTATACTCGCTTCTCTTCCCCCGCGACCCCCCGTTAACGCACACTTCGTACAGACCCCCAAGGAGCAGCTCCTGAACAATTTCATATCCGGAACTATCGGTGGATTCTGTGGAACAGGTCGTGAACACCCCGTAAGGTCGTTTCCCATGTTTGTGAGCCTATCCATCTCAGCCTTTCCCGTAGATTTGACGTAGGCTTCCTTGACCCGTTCGTGTGGGATATGAGCGCAAGCTAACGTTCCTGACAGGTGGTGAAGTCGCGTATACAAGGAGCCGAACGCGTCCCTGGTGTCAAGCCCAAATACAACTGGACATATCCCGCCCTACTCACCATCATGCGAGAAGAAGGTATGGGTGCGCTCTACAAGGGCTTCGTCCCGAAAGTACTCCGACTTGCACCTGGGGGTGGGGTTCTTCTATTGGTTGTAGAATTCACATTAGGTGTCTTCAGGAAAAGTACGTCTACTATTCAAGATCTTTGAAACGCTGAGCGACGGTTGATTCATGTTCGTCAATTTCAGCTCTTGGACCTCCTTATATCTAGTCGGAGAAGATCGCTCGTGATCGTCAACGACTACATTTCTTGTTAGAGATAGAGAGACGGAGTCCTTTAGCGGCCCCCAGCAATTGTACCTGATACCTGCCCGATGTTCATAGAGCGCCGCCAGATGCTTTCTTGCCCGGTCTATGGTTAGTTTCATGGCGTTCATGCACACAAACGGATGATATAAATGAGCCCTTCTGTCTGGCCACCAGTGGCAAAAGTGTTTAACAACATGATATTCCTTACTGAGTTATCAACTAATGAGCAATCAGGACTTTGTGATTAGGCCAAAAGACCATGCTATTACTAACTACATAGAACAAGCAGGCGGACTCTTAACTACCTACACAACAAGTACATTTAATCCAACCTAACTTACAACACAAGGCTCAAGGGCAGTATCTGGTAGGAAACAAGGGAGTTAGTACTATCCTATTGTCCATGACCTACCGAAAGCAGAGAGAAGGAAAGAAAATTTAACGTGCTGCTTAGTTCAACCCACCTCTCGCGAGGTAGGTCTTAAGCCCGACATCCGCGTCAAGGAGGCACGAGGACTGGAGTACACAGTGGACTCCAACCCTATGTCGGGAGGCCATCAGTGCGGCCTCGCAGGGAGACCCTGCCCACAGCCCCAGCCCGCTCAGTTACAGGTGGGTGCTAGGCACCCACACTGATTTAGAGGGATTGCTGGGGTCGGAGGCGGGAGCCATCCCGGGAGGTCGTGTTGGCGCGGGGCACTGTGAAACTCGTTAGTTAATCTGTTCCATCCGACACGAAACTATTACTTACCTTGGTGGTGTTGAGCCCCACTGGTCGATCCACCCCCGCCGGACCCCGCTCAGGCAAGGGGGCCTGGCGCGGCCGCCGCTTTTTTGAGGGAGTGGTCACGGACGGGGGGGGAGAGGTGCTTGAGTCTTGATGTTGTAGCCCGAGTTCTAGTAAAAGAGCGGTGAGGTAGGTCTTGGAGGAAGAACCGAGGCAGGAGAGAGGAGAGAGGAGAGAAGAAGCCGACGGAGGGCTTGTTGTTTCTCGCTACATTGCTTAGGGTTTTTATACCCAAAAGACCGACTCACTCATGGCCCGTGCGCAACGATAACTCTAGAACGGTCTACTATGTCCTTACCTTTAAAGAACTAGCGTGTTACTTGATTCCGGCTACTTTTTCCAGGAAGCGAGGTGGCGCTCGCAAATAAATTGACACAATTTGTTAACAGCATATCCCGCATTCGCACACTAACGTTACCCTGTGTCGTGTCGCCCGGTATGGGTGGAAGCTGACTGTTTATATAAATCTCCCCTCCAATTTCTGCCCTTACAGAATGAGGGTGAGGACGGGTTACAATATAAGAAATAATGGCCAGACATACAAAACCACCAATCTGGGGGCACTCTCACAAGGAATTATAACATGGACCCACAACGTAACACTCTCTAAAATTTTACCTAACAATGTCTTACACCTGAGAACGTTGTAGCGCACGAGGCTGTTACCCCTTCGAGTTAGCGTCATATCGGCATCTTTATTCAGCGCCAACCAAGGCCACCAACTTTTTCATTTAGCTACGGAGCGGGTGGCCGTAAGATGGTGGCTCGGAAGGAGCTAACGGCAGGAGGGAAAATAATATGACGCCACGTGTGTTTTCCATAGAGCGGGGAGTAAAGGAAAAGCAATCAGGAGGGCTGTTTGGCGCCAGAGTGTTGCACATCCGGAGCAAAAGGAAAGCGAGAAAAACTACTCTTCGCGTCCTTAAAATGTTCAGCTCATCAACAGCTTCCTATGGAATGCATCGGAAGTCCACCGAGAGGCCGGTTGGACAAGCTACGGACAAAATGAACAGCACTGCACAGAAAGGATGATGAGGCCGAGATCGAGAGCGACAAATAGCTGGTCAAGGTGCTGGTGGCCGAGTGGGGTAGAATAACCCGGTTTCAACGCACCTGGTATATATAATGAGAGTGCCTCCATTATCCTACTACCAGCGTGATGCTTCTGTTTCCGGTGGCAGCCTGTCGCGTCGGTCGTGCCCTCGGGAAAGCAATCGCACCCCGTGCGCCGTGGGTGGATGTCGGTGGACATGAGCCCGGTGCTACTTAAAGGATGCTGGTTCGGTATGCCGATGGTATCATTGCCGTGACTTTTATGCGTGGTGGGCGTGTTTAAACCATCCAGTGGTCGTCAATAGGAGCGGGACTGCTCTGGGAAAGGCGGAGAAAATCGCTAAAAGACGCGCCACGCCAACCATCTGATATTTAATTGAATGCTAGGATAAGTCGAGTCGACGAGTATCCAGTAATGAGTTACCCACGAATATGTGTGCACCCGCAGCAGTCCAGAGCACCAGCTCTGCGACGTCGGAAATCGGTCTCTGAGGCCTAATCTTCTGCCGCTGCACGGCACAATGGAGTTTTGTGCGGACCCCAAAATATTGGTCTCGATCTAATCGTTGTGTTGCTCGAACAGGGCTTTGTCGATGAGGGGTTGGGGATCAAGACTCGAGAGAAAAGGCATTCGAAGTGAGAAAATGCCGACCCAAATTGTCCACATACATACAGGTTTGGGGAGGGTTTTATTTGTCGATGTCTGGGCTCACCGAACAGAGCCTGAATGAAACAAACAAACGAAACATTAACTTGGCTCCATACGAGCAGACCGACCCCCAACCCGTACGCCACGAGCTGCCGTTCCGCATCTGCTTCACCATCATCCACCCTTCTACCCCAATAGTAACGACGATGACAACGGCGGCACCCGCCTGTGCCATTGACAGCATGTTTTTTAAGCCGTATTCGCTGTATGGTAGGTTGCCTAGTGCGGCAACAATGGGTGGTCCGCCTGGGTCTGCCGGTGGTACTGGCGGAATGGGCAGCCGTGTTTATGTGCAGTGCGGCTTTTCTCTAGGCGCGTTGTATCAGTAAAATGGCAATCTTATGCTTATTGTTACTCCGTAGCTTTCCTTAGTGAGTTACCGAGCACAGAGCAAACAGGAGAACGGACAGCACACAAACCAGTCCTCATCGAGTGAAGTTTCTTTCAAGTCTATCACCCAGCTCAGTCGTTCTGGTGACTCTATCGGAGGTGCAGCATCCACATGTACTGTTAACTTATAGGTGGTGTTCGCCGTACTTACGCTTGGGCGACTGGTTGTTTGGTATGTGATCTCTGCGATTGTTGATACAGATGGTGTGATTACGAAGGAATGGGAGTGAGAAGCCTGTGTTGATGCATCGTGTGGCATTTCACTGCAAATATACTTATTGTAATCCTGTGATGGGATGAAGAAAATCAAACAGAGGAGCCGTTCAGGACGATCAAGCCACCAACTAATCCTCGTTGAGCGCCCACGGGAAGATCCCTTGACCACATGGGGATGTAGCAGCAATAGTGCGTCTAACAACTAATACTGAGACAACGACCTCCACCCCATCCACCGCCTTACAAGCCTCAGCGATGGCCTTGGTTGCTTATGGGCTACCCACCCACGGCCTTGTGACACCCCTGGATACTGTCAACGCAGCTACAACAACTCCACCACCGCCGTTAACTTGACCGAGACGGTAGCAAACATCGCAAAGGAGGCCGCCGAAGTGTTCAAGAACGTGCCGTATATGAAGGCTGTTGCAGGAGTCTTACTCCATATTATTCGGATTAGAGAAGTACAGAAATTTACTGAAACATTTGAGGTTACCATTACTGACCGCGCGGCAGGAAATCCAAACAGAGAAAAGGATCGATCTCGGGAACTTATCGATAAGATATTGCGTAGGTCGCAGGGCATCTTAGATGGCCGGCTCGAAGTCGCTCGATCTCCGAACAAGGACCGGCTCAGGGACACAAGAAAGAAAATGGAAGAGTACCACCAGTACGACACTTTATCCCCTTTGCCCTGCGTGGGTATTTGCTCATCTGCTGTAGTCTCTTTCACAAAATTCTTGGCGCACTCAACACAAAAGTTCCAACGGGAACGCGCGCAAAATTAGGGGCCAAAATCGATCAATATGTAAATCGAAAGTCGAGAATTGAAACTCTGGCAAAGTATGACCGTCTTATCAATGACTTCAACACGGATTTCGTTGTATGTTCAGCGATCGTATCTCTGTTGGCTCCTCTCATTTCAGCTCTATAGAATGTACTTCTAATCAATCTCGTTAATCCTGCTCGACCTACTCTGGTGCCCTCAGGCACTGCAAGGTACGATAAAGCTCATCCCATCTATAACTAGAGCCCTGATAGTTGTTCATTTTATTCAGTGTCTTCTACAATAAACCCATTCCATATCCTGACGAGATGATCGGGAGAGACGGAGAAAAATCCAAGGTCATCGAAACACCTCAATCACGCGTTGCCCCGGGTCGCCATCTTGGGGGCAGGCGGGATGGGAAAACAACACTCGCTCTCACCACCTTACATGATTGTGCGGTGAGGGAGCGATACCCATCACAGTACTTCGTCTCCTGCGAGGCGGTCACGTCCCTGTTTAGTTTGCTTTCCGAGATCGCTAATTCCCTGCTCATCCCAGCTGCCGAACGCAGTGAATCATTAGCCGACGTCGTTCTCTCTCGATTCCCCGAGGGCGGCATCTTGTGCTTGGATAACTTTGAGACTGTCTGGGAGGATGAAACGATCAGATGGGATGTGGAGGGCTTGTTATCTCGTCTTGATCACCTTCCCGGTTGTGCCATTGTCGTGACCATGCGAGGTACACAGCGTCCATCCAGGGTTTCCTGGTCACAGCCGTTACTCCCACCTTTGGAGCAGCTGCGCGACGTTGACTCAAAGTTGATATTCGACAAGTCGGGTACGCCCGCGGACGAGTTCACCAAAAAATTGCTCCATGCTGCCAACGGGATACCTCTGGCCATTAAACTCATTATTGCTCAACTACAGGAAGGGAACGAGGGGCCTAAATCATTATGGGCCCGATGGCAGCGGACACAGACAAGTGTGCCACAGGGACGGGTAGCACACACCGCCTATCCAATCTCGATGTCTCTATTCACCTATCTGTACACAGTCCGCGTATGCAAGCAGATCCGAGCGCAGTTCTGGTTTTTAGCATGTTGTCGTGCTTCCCAGATGGGTTTCCATGTCGGCAGGAGGCCATTGACGAACTGCAAACTCACATGCCAGGAAGTATCCATCTTCAGGGGATATTGGTGACCCTACAGCGGGTTTCGCTAGTCCATGTTGATAGGACCAGTGGGCAACCCGGATATCGAATGCTTGTGCCGATCCGGGAATTCGGGACGAAGCTGGAGATAGGCCACACCCTTGATGACTGCCTAGTTGCCTTCTACATAGATACTATACTTCACCCTTGATTGACGGTCCCCCCCCGATTGACTCGTCACATCACAGTCACATCCTTGCCGAAGTGATGTCCGAGCAGACGCGCACCAGAGATGGCGCGTCGTTGTATCAGTGGCACAGTGATACCATCATGATATTCACACTCCGACACGGGACTCTACTCGGAGTGTGACAAACCCCAACCCTCCATATCTCAATAATCCTCGCATAGTTTTCAATAAATCAAGTTGGAATGTGGTATTGGCATTGTCACTAATTCATATCCAAATTTTGGTGAGATTCTGAAAAGATTAAGGGAGAAAGCGGCAATCGGGGGGGACCGTCAATCAAGGGTGAAGTATAGTATGGTGGATCGTAATGCCGACTATACGGCCCCGGGCGCCCATGGGATAATTCCGCCGGAACTCACTAATATCTACTCAGTCTTCACCACGGCGCTTAACAAAAGCAGAGTGGACGAGGAGATGGTCAATGCTTCTATCAGCTTTACAAGATGGTCATCTCATACTGGTAATCACACTGAGGAGATTGTAGGCTTGGCGAAATGGAAAGTACTTGGCACACCAAGCTTACATGCACGATGTATTTCGGCATTGGCAGCGGTGTATTTCCAATAAGATAAGCTAGATGAAGCTGGGTTATCCTTCAGGAAGGCCGTTGAGCTTCATCGCCAGTCGCATGATATGCTGGGCGAGGCCAATGATGTCCAGAAGCTAGGGCAAGTGTTTTTGCGATGGGATGAGCTAGACGAAGCCGAATCATCCTTCAAGAAAGCCATTGAGTTTCATCGCCGGTCACATGCTGCTTGGCCTCTCGCTGCCCCTCACCCCCGCGCCATCTCGTCGAGATTTGATTTGGTTTGCTGGGGGAATTGGTCTCACGCCATTCCTTAGCGTGCTCAACTCACTTCGCGAGATCGTAGAAGACGAACAAGTCAATATGCGCTTTATTTTGTCCACACGGGAACCTCATATTCTCCTCCCACTCGTCTTCAAGAGCTTGGATGCCTCGAGTAATCATACAAATGTTTCGATTCCTGCCGTCACTATGCGATTCAATCCTAATGTTCACATTTCCCTTGACGTGTTTTGCTCCAAGTACCAAGGAGAAGCGGTTCAGGCCTCCTCTGGTATTAGAATGGAGCAACATGCGAGGGGATTGGATCCGGCTTTCATTGAAGCGCGTAGTTCCGATTTTGTTGGGAAGGACGTGTTCGTGTGTGGACCAGAGGATTATACGAGATTGATCGTCGGGGCCTTGGCGAAAATTGGGGTGGGTCAGGAACGGATCGGAACGGAGGGATTTACCTATTAATCCTTCTTTTCTGAAGGAGGGGGCGTTGATAATGTAAAGATGTACATGGGAATCAGTTTGTAAGCACTCTCTGTTTATTCTCCAGGAAGTTAGGATACCGGGGAACAAGCGCATGACATACTAAGCAGGGGAAACAAATTGTGGTCTAAGCTACCAAGCCCAAGCTCCTGTCCTCGGGTAGCCAGGGTACTATTCCTACACGTGTGCCTCTAATATATTCTCCATGCAGGGAAAGGGACCCCCCGTAATCTCAACGTTGTGACTTGAGACATGAGTTATCTGAACAATCTATGATAGTTGGAAAGAAGGAAGAGGGGAGTTCCACCATAATTCATAGTGAGCGCGAAATAGTAATTGGCGATTGCATAGGATCGTAGACATCACGTCCCGTAAACAACATGACGAACTTCGCTCGCCCTAATGCTCTTAAGAACCCGTAAAGCACTCACAGTTTCTATCTTTTAACACTTCAATCTCAGTGGGTTCCTAGGCCAGCCTACAGGGAAGACTGTAAGGATGCCCGGTTGGGGGCATCTTTCACTAGGGACGAGCGTACCTTGCGGGAACCCAAGTAAATAGAACCAACGTCTATTCGAGGGGGGGACTCGGGAACTCGACCCCTCCTAGCTACCATATACATGAGGTAGCAGATTCTAATAGATGTCACGTCGAAGAAGTGCGAATCCTGGTGTATGCCGGGTCCGCGTGCTTACGAAGACCTGTGTCTCGCCTCAAGCTGTCCCTTCTGCAGTGGAAGCTCAACAACACACCCATAGAGCTGCTCGCTGATGCAAATTTAAAAATGCATGCTTTCAAGTCGTCATCATTGACCAATTTTAGTGACAGCCATGACCGGCCGATTGACTTCGAAACTGCTTGCTGGGGTAAAACACCTTTCCCAGCGGTCTTCAGTCCCTAAAGTCAAGCTGATGATAGCAAAAGGTTGTAAGGGGTAATATCTTACACCTGGTTCTGATTTTGATCACAAGGCATACCAGCAGCCCCGCGGGTTCGGTGCCAGCCCTATTGTGGCTTGTGAATCCTAGCTGGTCATGGTATTGAATTGTGCCACCCTGATCAGATGCTCACCAAGCTGCTGCCTCGACCCATGGTCAGGAGGGAACCATGTAGTACGGAGATTCAACTCCTGCTGGGTCAGGGACCCGTACAGTGTCGGTATCAAAGGCCCCAACACATTGGTGAGCTTATATATACTCTCGGCGAGGAACAGCGTAGGCGAACTGAGGAGCTGTAAGCATTCTGTACCTTGTCATTCCCATTGAAGTCCGGTGGCAATGAAACACAAAACCGGCACAAGCGCATAGGCTAGACAAGGTAATCGCGGAACGATGCATAGAGGAATCGTAAAAGGCCAGCATCCGCCTCATCCGGTGACAGTACATCTAGGACTGAATGGAGTTTGCGCAATGCAGTGTAATACCCACCACAACTGATCCCCAAGAAATTGCACAGAAATCGTGGTGAGGGAAGCTCGAGAAGAATATTTGGCGGGGAAACAATGACCTTGATCAACCGATGAGATACTGGCCGGATTTCTTCAGGAACATCCAACAGAATCTGCGTATAAAGCTGATCAAGTGTTTCCATTGGGCTACGTGGTAATTCCACATGCATTCTGCTTGTTGTAGAATTGCAGGGCTTGAATCTGATGTTGCTGAACAGGCCTGACACAGCAGAAAGAGGGTTCTGATTCGCAATGTGAAACCCGCATTGCGAGTAACTCTAGTCTCCCGCATTGCTGTGATATCAATGGTTCTACGTTAGGTATGAAATGTGCCTTTCCCGGCTGTTTCAAGCCTTGTTGATGGGGGGACTTATGCGGGTTTCGCCCTTGTGAAGGGGCTCATCAGAGGGCTTAACCGCTGCCCTAACCCGCCTTGGCTCATGTAGCGACAGAATTAGACTACCTAACTTAGGATGGCTGTGGGGGAGTATGAATCAATATATCGATTGATCTGCCGGACCGTCTAGCGTGCCGGGGTGCTTCCGGGACCCCGTACAGGTAGGTAGGAAGGGGGGGCTGGGCCTGGGGCATCCCTCCCGCTCGGACCCCTCACGGCATGGCACCTGATGAGAGGCCGGCCCACTGCGTAGACTTTTACACTACAGCTTTTTTGTCTGTGTGTGTGTGTGTAATTCCTTAGCCAGATCCTTACTTAAGTGTCAGGCCGGCCGTCTCCAAAGATAGGGCAGCAAGCTGCGAAAGTGCGAGGTCTTGGAATCGAACCAAGATCTTGTTCTAACCGATTTTGCGTACCCATTTCCAACTTGGGGAAACTTATAGATTGCAATTGCGCACCGCCTGAATGTGTGACTAGGCCCAAGGGGTTTGATATCCTACCCCTTTTTCGCCTTGCTTGTGCCTTGGCCCTGTCATGCTCCTCTAACTCTCCCTTCAGCTCTCTTCCCCTTGTTTTTTCGTTTGTTATTGTTAGGTGATGGTCGCCCATTGCTGTTGCCACACGTCAGTCAGGGGATCAATAGCAAGCACTGGACCTACGCCTGTTCATATGTGCATTCTTTTCGGTGAAGACAAAAGGAACACGGGTCAGGGTCTGAGCCGTCGCACTGCAGGTCCGACTCTGTAAAGAATTAGCATCTCAAATTTGCAATTGGACGTCGTACACCTACCTATACAGGGATCACACCAATGAGGTGGCCGCCTCACCTTTTTCCGCTTCATGGGCTTTTGGAATGGGGTGACACTGGGATGCGGCCTGACGGGCGGTACCCTGCCTTCCTGCGATTTCTGCCATCTAGTTATATGGGGTTCTGCACCACACCCTCAGAGTATGACATACCGATGACTCTGCCTTTGGCATTACACAATCGTGGTGGAGAGGGTGAAAATGTGGTGATTTCTGATCAAGGTGCTAAAATGTCCATGGCACCCGGTTTAATATATACCTGCAAGGGGAGGTCACGCCATATTGAGAACATCTCAGGTCAGACCAATTGATGTTCCCCAGCGTTGGTGGTACCAGGGATGTCAAGAACAGATGCCAGATGACGCTGTTCTCAATCTCGATCACCGTTTCATAATCATAGTCATGCATCATCAATCGTCGTGATATGCACACATAAAATGGGTAAAAAGTATGAGGCTCATGTACATTTCCAAAAAATCTACATCATACCCACAGTAACCCACATAACCACACTGTCGCTTTTTCCCTAGCCTCACTAGCCTTCTCATCAGCATCCGACGATGTCAGCTGGGGATCAAGTGGAAGCTAACCGACCAGCAGATTTCACGCATCACGTGCTGAGAAAATGATCGGATCTCAGGAGATGATTAGATAACTCCAGTAACTAAAGGGCTTTGGTGGGAATGTAGGGTAAGCAGGGGATGTACATGGTTGTGTCATGTTGCATTGGAGGAAGCATATAAAATTTCTCCTCCCTGATCTACCACTGGGCATGCCAGCATACCAGTTTTGCTGCTCTAAATGTATTTTTTACAACAACTGTTATCAGAAGTCTTATCAGAAGGATAGTTATATTTTTAGTTCAAATTATCTCATGTCATATGTCACTCTGAAACCATCAGTAGTGTACATCAGGAGGACTATAAATAGCTTATGACTCAGTTACTTATCTCTGACTCATAATTACTCAGGTCCATCCATCTATGGTAGAAGCATAGCCACACTTAGTTGTATATAAGGATACTGTTACCTGGGTTAGGGGTTTGCTCTTGAGTAGCACAGCATTCAAGACAAGATGTCTATACAGACTTGGTCTTGTCCTACTAGGCGTGACTTGGAGACGACAGAGCACTATAGTCCAGCCAGTTTAAGGGCAAAGAGATATAGGAGGCAAGAACTGTATAACACTAAGATAAGGATACATAGTAATGTACTGTATCCTTATATAATACTAAGTGTGGTTATGCTCCTACTATAAGTGGATGGACCCAAGTAATTATGAGTCAGAGAGATAAACAACGAGGCATAAACTAAGTATAGTCCTTCTGATGTGCACTGCTGATTGTTTCATAGTGACATTTGACATGAGAGAGTAAACTAAATATAACTGTCCTTCTGATATGGAATTCTGATAACATTAGGTCTGTCTTGAGAGTTGTTTTCCATCACAACTTGTTAGTTTCCTTCTTCCGGATATTTGGTGAGGTAGTAGGGTTCGTAATATTCAATTTGGGGTTGTTCTGTAGAGTCTGGTTGAGGGGGAATGACTGGAGAAAAGGTGGGTGTAGGAGTTCTGTAGAGATCAAGTGCTGTGGCAGTTTCTGGGGATGGGGGTTGTCCTGGGTAAAAGATGTTGTAGAGAAGTCATCTGAAATGGGGACTTTCTATCCTTTCTTCTGGTGGGGTAATTTGATTTTCTTCAGAAGGTACCGCATGGTTCTCCTGTAATATTTGATTTGGCAACCTCGTTGTAACATTCCTTGTAGTAGTCATCATGTTATGAACAGTCCAGACCGGGAGGAACAAGAATTACTGTTCGACTTTACAAGATGGGTACAGGAGACTACAGACCAACTACGGGCACAAGAATACGAAGACGAGGAAGGGGAATACTACACCGCCATGCAGGACCTGGCGAGAGAAGCAGGAATGGAGATAACCTTGGAGGATATATTGGAATACCCCGAGGACGAGGAAGATAACCATGGATCAACCGATCCAACCTCCGATACGGATGGAAGCACCGAGAGAATGGAGAGCGAGAATGGAGAAGACTCCATGGAGATACAATCGGGAGAAGGAGATTATGAGTCAGAGGAAAGCGATGGAACATCGCACAGCAGTAGCGAGAGTACTGACTCATTGTAATATAAATAACGCTAGGATGCCATCAGCCAGGATGTGCATCATGGTCAGGACTGCGCACGACCAGTAGAACAGCCAAGTAACCTATAACGAGTATATAGCATCTCATAGGTATATAAGGCCTGTACAAGTAGAGATTAAAGCCTCAAGCTTTAATCTTGTTAACAGCAGTCGTTTACCTCTCTGCCTTAACTTGGCGTCTTCCCTCGTTATCTCATTGAGCGCGATCCACTAAGCTCTATAAGGCCAACCGTCTCGGACACCTTGTAGAGTGATTGAAGGCCGTCTCCAGTTATCCTCGGATACAGAAGGAGCACGGATCATAACATTAGATTAAAGCTTCCTTTGGACAACCTCCATCGTACACCCCGTGGTATCGGTACGCCTTGTCGCTACCCTTCCACACCGGCAGACGATACGCTTTATCGCTATCCGAGTGCCAACCGTATCTGACGACACGCCTTGTCGCTGTCCGGTGATACACCCCCGTAGAGCAGGCCACCATACCCTCTGCACCCTTGGTCAGACGCACCGAAAGCGTTGATAGGTCATCCACACCTTTAAGTGTTGATTGGGATAACGCACCCGTAAGCGTTGTATACAGGTCATCCGCACCTTCAAGCGTCGATTGGGATAACGCACCCGCAAGCGTTGTTTATTCACCCTCACTTTCACCTTCGACTTCTTCCCTCTTCACCCTGTCTACAAACCGAAACGACCCCCTTGCCACCGACTACGAAGAATCCAACAGTTCTGACTGGTCGACAACCGACTCCGAACCCGACTTCACACCCCCTCCACCACGGACCCTAAAAAGAAAACAAAACCTATACCCCTCACTCGTTCACCCTCTGGTTCCGCACCGTACTCTACACAACCTACCGAGAGAGTTCAACGTCGAACAGAAGACCCAGGATACCCAGCACCCCCAGCATCAGTTCTTCAATCCCTACCTAAACAACCACCACCTGAAAGAACTGCCACCTCTACCCGCTCAAAGCTCGGGGAGCCGATTCATAGAACATCTATCCCATCCTCCGGTCCTCAACCCTCAACAAGTACAAGAACTAGCGACAACACTTCGCAACAGAAACCCCCAAGAACATTCTCACCCCTCACATCACCACTTGGATCACCGGTACACTCACCGCCTCGATCCAGTTCCCCTGTACAATCCGAACCATCCGAAGCTAGCCCCACTACCGGGTCTATTCACACTTCCGACGAGGAATCCACAACCTCTGACATTAACAATATGGCCTCCTCCGCAAAAATCAACACACCCCCAACCTTTAATGGAGAGACCGACTACTTCCGCCTCTGGAAGGATGCAGTACAACTATACATCGATGCAAAGCCAGGAGCCTTTTCCGATGACAAGACCAAGATACAATTCGCCCTTTCATACATGTCCACCGGCCCCGCCGCAACATGGAGAGGAGCATTCTTGGAATCAAACAAAGAACTTGATGGAAGCCAGACCCTTCCGACATGGAAGAAATTTCTCGAAGGACTCGATACATCCTTCGCCCCAAACAATGTCCCCGCCGACGCAATGGACAGAATCCGCCACCTCAAACAGAATGGACGATATATCGACGATTACATATCCCAGTTCCAGATACTTGCCTATCAGGCCGACCTTGGAGATGGAGTGGCGGCGGTCAACTATTTCAAGAACGGGCTGGATCGCCCCGTCGCAATCAAGACAATTAGCCTCAATCCAGGAAACAAACTCAGCGACTGGTTCAAGCAAGCTCGAACAGCATATCAAATACTACAAACTCAACGCTGACTATATGCAAACTCGAGGAACTCCCTCGTTTCCAACGACTTCGCGCACTCGTCCCATTTAAAGGGAAAAGAAATGCTTTTACGCGCCGTGTCCCACTGCCCTATCAAGCAACAGACCCTAACGCAATGGATATTGACCAACTCGCCGAAGCAGTCTACAACCTCGACTTTGAGGACGAGCCAGATCTACTCGCCGAGGAAGCTGATGAAGACGAGGAGACCGAAGAAGACAGACTCCACCAGTTGGTACAAGAACGCACCCGCGAAGCCCTCAATGCAATCCTCACGGACGCCCAAAGAAAGGATCTCAAAGAAAGGAGATGCTTCAACTGCCGCAAGACTGGACACTTCGCCCGCGAATGCCCCACCAAGAAGACAATATATCGCCGATCCGAATTACCCCGCAATTTGGATGCCAGAAACCGGTCAAATGCGATATCCAGAAGAAGACAAGCAAGCTACAGGAAAAAGAACTCGCTATACAACATACTAGAAGATGCAACCGACGAGAAGTCGAGGACATCTACGAACATTTTGCAAATGAATCCAACCACCCAGATGCCCCTCTGGTTAAGGATTTTGCCTAAGGAGACTAGCCACCACGTCTAGCCCTCCACAAAGACCTCCTTCCCTTTCCTATTCACAAAATGATATTAATGTTGTAAAGTTACAGGAATCGTCAGCACGCGTAATACATCTACCCTGTCGAATCCGAAAACACAAGTTCACTAAGGAAGGACCCGAAAGCGTGGAACTACTCGCCCTACTCGACTCAGGAGCAGCAGGAAACTTCATTGACCCCGGAATGGTCAAACAACATTCATTCAAAACAATACCCCTCGATCGACCCATCGAAGTACGAAATGCCGATGGATCTGTTAACGAAAATGGAACAGCCACCCACTACACGACCCTCAACCTAACGGTTAACGGGAAGAATATGGAGATCAAACCAAAAGTAGTCTCCCTCGGAAGCCCAAGACTCATCCTTGGATTCCCTTGGCTTGCAGAACACAACCCAGACATCGACTGGGATGCCAAACAACTACGCTGGAGAAACGAACGTTGGGACAACACTATATTCCGAGAACTCATCCAATCCTATGGAACCCGATTGGATCTACAACGACCAACTCAACCACATCTCCACACTAGAGCCCACAAGCTTCGAAGAAATCAACTTCAAAGCCTCAGCATCACAATTCCTCTGCCGTACAACACGGAGAAAAGAAAAACGACGACCCAAGAAAAGTCGTACCCACGGAATTCCACGAATACCTCCCAGTATTTAGCAAGAAACAAGCCGAACGATTCCCCCCACAACGACCATGGGATCACAAAATTGAACTCAAGGAATCATTCAAACCAATTGCCATGAAGTCCTACCGACTCTCCCTCAATGAAGAAAAGGAACTCGACACGTTCCTAGAAGAAAACCTTCAAAAGGGATACATTCGACCATCCGAATCGCCAATGGCATCACCTTTCTTCTTCGTAGGAAAGAAAGACGGAAAACTAGCGCCCCTGTCAAGACTACAGGTACCTCAACGAGCATACCGTCAAAAATGCAGTACAACCTCCCCCTCATCTCTCATATTCTCGACAAACTCCGAGGATCAAAGTACTTTACCAAACTCGACGTACGAGCAGGATACAACAACATCCGCATACGCAAAGGAGATGAATGGAAAGGAGCCTTCAGGACACCCCGAGGATTATTCGAACCCACGGTTATGTTCTTTGGAATGTGTAACTCCCCAGCAACATTCCAAACCATGATGGACTCACTATTCCGAAAACTCATCGACAATGGAGGAGTAATCGTTTACATGGACGACATCCTCATTCACGCAAAAACAAAACAAGAACTTCGACGCCTCACAAGAGAAGTACTCAAGATACTCAAGGACAACGATCTATACCTCAAAACCGAGAAATGCGAATTCGAACGACAACGACTCGAATATCTAGGAGTTATTATCACTCCCGACTCAGTTTCGATGGACCCAGCAAAGCTCAAAGGCATCGCTGAATGGCCAACACCAACTACCCCACGCGACGTACGAAAATTCATAGGATTTTGCAACTTCTATCGAAAATTCATACACCAATACGCCACATGGGCAAAACCTCTCAATGCCCTAATGTCCAAAACCAAGAAATTCGAATGGACAGAAGAGTGCCAGAAACGCCTTCGATACTCTCAAAAGAAAATTCCAAAGCGAACCGGTATTAATGGTCCCCGACCGAGACAAACCCTTCGAAATCGAATGCGACGCATCACTATTTGCATCAGGAGCAGTCCTACTCCAACGCGACAACAATGGAGTTAAACACCCAGTCGCATACTTCTCGAAAGGATTCTCACCAGCCGAACGCAACTATCATTGCTCCGAACAGGAACTCTTCGCCATTATCCGAGCACTCAAAGAATGGCGCCACCACATAGAAGGATCATCACACAAGACCATCGTATGGTCAGATCACGATAACCTTCGCCGCTGGAGAAAACCTGAAGACCTCAGCAGAAGACAAGCCCGATGGATTGCCTACATGCAACGATTCGACATCGAAATCCGACATATCCCTGGAAAGAAAAATGGACCAGCAGATGCCCTTTCCAGACGACCCGATCATGAACCCAAGACAAGAGACAACAAACAGGTCGTTGCACTCCCTGACAAATTCTTCACCCCAGAACAGCCACAACATATCCACATTATCGACGAAAACACTAAAAAGGAAATAAAAGAGCTGTGGAAGAAGAAGAAACAGACCGACATCGCCCAAGAAGACGACTCAGGACACCCACGCATTCAAGGAAAGCTATTTATACCACAAGATCTACACCTCAGACGCCGCTTACTGCAAAGAGTACACTGACTCACCCTACCGCAGGACACCCTGGAATCGCAGAAACAACTAGAAAACTCCAGGAATACGCCTACTGGCCCGGGATGCGATCATTTGTCAAAAACTACGTCAAAGGATGTGGTGCTTGCCAACAATACAAGATCAATCGCCACCCCCCTAAAACCACCGCTTCAACCTATCCCTGGACCCCGTTCTACCCGTCCATTCTCGAACATCTCGATGGATCTTATCACAGACCTACCCCCGGACGGACCCCATGATTCTATACTGGTCGTGGTCGACCAGCTTACGAAGGGGATAATTCTAGAACCTACTGCGAAAACCGCCAACGCGGACAAGATCGCCGAAATTCTTATCAAACGGCTATTCTCTAGATTTGGCCTTCCCGAGAAAGTTCTCAGTGATCGCGACCCCAGATTCGCTGCCAAATCCATGAAAGAATTCTACAAACAACTCGGAATCGAACAAGCACTCTCTACCGCCTACCACCCCCAGACAGACGGACAAACAGAGCGATTCAATCAAGAAATAGAACTCTACCTTGGCATCTATTGCTCATCGAACCCGAACAAATGGGTAAAGGCACTCCCACTCCTGGAATATGTCCACAACTCGAAAACACATGCCGAACACCAACATACCCCATTTGAACTCCTCTATGGATCAAACCCCAAAGGATTTCCGACCTCCGAGGAGCCAACGAACATTCCAGCAATAGGAGAGAAGTTTAAATACCTCGCCAAGATACGCCAAGAAGCCCAAGCTGCGCATGAACAAGCCAGACTAAAAATGGCTGCAAGATATAACCGGCCAGATATCAATCTAAAAGTTGGACAGAAGGTTTGGCTCGACAACCGCAACCTCCCAATTCAGTACGCCTCAAAGAAACTGGCCCAACGCCGAGAAGGTCCCTTCACCATAACAAGAAAACTCGGACCTGTTACCTATGAACTAAAATTACCCATCAAATGGAAGATCCACAACAAGTTTCATGCGAGCCTCCTAATGCCTGCAGAAGAAAACGACACACATGGGGAATACAACACAGCCCCACCACCCGACCTTGTAAATGGAGAAGAAGAATACGAGGTCGAGTCAATACTGCGCCACAGAAAATTCTGGAACAAGTATCAATTCCTAGTCAGATGGAAAGGATACCTTCCCACTGAGGATTCCTGGGAGCCAGAAGCAAACCTGGAGAACGCCAAGGAAGTCATTAAAGAATATAAAAGGGCCCACAAGCTAGACAACCCCACCAATGACCCAACCACCCAACACTCGAGCAACCACTCCAGACCTCCCAGAGCCAGACAACGATGGACGCCTTCTCATCCGGGAGAGAATCATATCCCTGGCGAACCGCGTCGAAGGAAATAGCCAACCTAACCCTGCCACCAATACCGCTGACGACCAACCAGACAGGACCAACAGTCCTTATATCATCCGGCATACCTTCCTTCCCTCCAACCAACCCGAGATACGATCCATCCTTTTACACGAAGTTCCCTTTCATATTACTGGAACCCGTCTTAAACGCAGTCCAGCGATGGTACCCCTGGTCGACACCTGCTGGAAGACATTTACTGCTCTTCTGTATCACAAGCGCCTCGTCCACGACCGAACAACAGAATTCAAAGAACTATGCGCCACTATTCTTTCTAGCACAACAGAGGAACAGGACCGCAACACCATTTCTGCCATGCTATCAACCGCTCTCACCGAATTCCCGTTCGAGAGTCCGATCCCAAGCCCGAGCAATGGAAGCGGAAGTCAGGACCGCCCTATCCTACCTATCGGGACCACCGCCCAACCTTCCAACCCTCCCATGGTGGATACGAGTAACCAACCATCAAGTGTTGTACAAGCTATATCTGCTTCTAATGACGCCCCCATCGGGACTACCACCACTCACCTATCCACCACCCGAACTCGCTGCAATTGCTGCCGTCGATTCGGCCATATCAAAGCAGGATGCCCGCGCTACCAATGTCGATATTGTCGAAAGGTTGCCCCAGGCCATTACGAGAAGCACTGCGAGAGAAACCCTTACCAGCATCAACCCGCAAGTATGGTACCTGGCCTGTATCGCCGCCCACGAGGAATACCAAGCAGAGCTCGATCCCTCACACGCGAAACCACAAACAACAATATTCGACACATTGTTGCAAGCACCGAGCAGCGCCCCGCTTCAGCCAGACCCCTCCGCACCCGAATTCAAAATGCCCCCGTCGTCATTCCGACCACCAACGCCACCACCACATCTGCTAGTGGAAGCCACCGACTTCCTGAATCGATCCTTCGGCACACCCGCCACCATTCACTCCAGAGAATCCATCGTCATCGACCTCACCCAAGACCCGCCATCCCCAGACCACCAAGCTACCGAAGCGACTCCCCAGAACCCGACCCATACTTCGACTGGGACCCCATCGCCGAATCAAACATTACAGGAGAGCCTGTCGGACTATACTGAGGATATGTCTGATGAGGACATCAGACCTTACGAAGGGGATAATGTTATGAACAGTCCAGACCGGGAGGAACAAGAATTACTGTTCGACTTTACAAGATGGGTACAGGAGACTACAGATCAACTACGGGCACAAGAACACGAAGATGAGGAAGGGGACTACTACACCGCCATGCAGGACCTGGCGAGAGAAGCAGGAATGGAGATAACCTTGGAGGATATATTGGAATACCCCGAGGACGAGGAAGATAACCATGGATCAACCGATCCAACCTCCGATACGGATGGAAGCACCGAGAGAATGGAGAGCGAGAATGGAGAAGACTCCATGGAGATACAATCGGGAGAAGGAGATTATGAGTCAGAGGAAAGCGATGGAACATCGCACAGCAGTAGCGAGAGTACTGACTCATTGTAATATAAATAACGCTAGGATGCCATCAGCCAGGATGTGCATCATGGTCAGGACTGCGCACGACCAGTAGAACAGCCAAGTAACCTATAACGAGTATATAGCATCTCATAGGTATATAAGGCCTGTACAAGTAGAGATTAAAGCCTCAAGCTTTAATCTTGTTAACAGCGGTCGTTTACCTCTCTGCCTTAACTTGGCGTCTTCCCTCGTTATCTCATTGAGCGCGATCCACTAAGCTCTATAAGGCCAACCGTCTCGGACACCTTGTAGAGTGATTGAAGGCCGTCTCCAGTTATCTTCGGATACAGAAGGAGCACGGATCATAACACCTTGCGGAGGAAGTCAAGCGAGGCCCGGGGACGAGCCCCTACCCCAATGGGAGGCAACGACCGAGCAAAGTCGTGCACCTGAGTGTGGAAAGGCCACTTCGCACGCGAAGGGACCTCCCAGAAATGGACCGAGCAGGCCAGATCCCCGGCGAACCACTCAGCGAGAAGGCGACAGACCGCCAAGGAATGACCCTGGGCGGAATGCACCGACGGGTCCACCGCCCACCTGGCCGAGGCCATCGAGTCGGTGAACAAGATGAGACTAGCAGCGCCCTCGACAGAAACTGCCTTGGACACCGCCAGCCAAATGGCGAAAAGCTTGGCCTCAGGAGCCGTGACCTTCCCCCCCGGAAGCCAGACCGCATGAATGCAGTCCAGCCCCTGGAAAACCTGGGCGGCCGAAACCACCTGGTGGACCCGGCAGGGTGGCAGACTCGCGTCCGTTGCCGCCACCAGAACCCCTGGATCAGCCTGCGCCCGGGTCAGAACCCGGTCGAAAGCCGCGACATGGGCCGTAAGGGTGTCCTCCGCCCCACGGTCGTAGGAATGGAAGCGGACCCGCTCGGGGTACACATCCAAGAGACGACGCCCCGGCCAGGCCTCCGGCACCACCGTGTCGAAGGGCCCAGCAAGGGCGGCAAGACGCTGATTAGCGTCGACAACAGGCCCCTTCACTTTGATCAGCTCGTGGGGAGGGAGCCTGGCTATGGACCGGACGTGTGACCGGAGATCACCGCTGTAGCCCCAGCCAAGGAGGGCACGAATGGGGTGGCCCGGAGCAAGCGTGGCGTACCGCAGCTCGGCACGGTCACGAAGCTTCCGGAGATGAAGATGAATGGGGATCAGGCCTGCAATGGCCCCAACCCCCCCATCAGGCGACATCTTAAAGGCGCCTGTGATCCAGAGTGCAGCCCGACGCTGCATCCGGCGAAGGTGGTCCAAAGCGCCCTTACACCTGGCGCCCCGGTAATACCACAGACAAAAGCCGCACGTGGCTATAGGAACCACGCACGACCGATACAGAAGATGCTTCTGGTCCGGCAGAAGCCCCCGGACGGAGTTACCAAGCATCCCCATAGCCTTGACCGTGGAGATGGCCTTGGTAGAGTAGAACCGAACATGCTCCTTAAATGTAAGGGCACGATCGAAATAGAAACCCAGGTACCTCCAATAGGTCTTGGGCCGCAAGGGAGTAGCGCTGGTAAACGGGGGAAACCCCAAGTCCACCGGGGGATTCTCACCGGACCGATCCCGTGAGAAATGGAAGAGCTTGGACTTATCGTGCTCCACGACAAGCGCGAACCGGGTGAAGGTGTCATGGACGACCTCGTAAGATCTGCGGAGCAGGACGCAGTTAGCGTCTAGGTCCCAGGCCTGCGCCACAATGGTACCATCGTCGACGTAAGACAGGAGCGAGAGGCCTGGCTGAGGGAGCCTCTGCTCGATGATGTACATGGCTGGCGCCAAGTAGAGGCCGGACAGGACGGGTGAGAGGGCAGACCCCTGGCCCACCCCCACCTCCGCCTGGAACGGTTCAGACAGGAAGGAGTTCCAGGCATAGCTGGTAAACCTCCCCGTAGGATAGGAAGCAAAGAACCGGCCCACGCAAGGGGAAAACCCCTGCTGAGCCAGAACCGCGAGAAGCATCCCGTGATTCAGGGATGGGAAAAATTGCGCGATATCAAAGGCGAGAACACTCGTCTTCAACCTGTGGGCCCACCCGGCACGGACAAGGTGCACGAGGTAGGCACCAGCATCCTCGGTGGACCGCTGGATCACACCGCCAAACTGGTTCGGATGGAACACGCCGAACTTGACAGCCTCAAACTGCAAGCGGCGCGAGATCATCTTCTCGATAAGTTTACCGAGAGTATTGAGAAGGACGATCGGTCTGAACGCCTTCAGAGTGGCATAGGAGGGCTTGCCAGGCTTCGGTATGATAACCGACACGCTCTCCTTAAAGTGACGAGGCCAATGCCCGCACTCCATGCAGGCATCGGCGATCTGGCAGACCAAACGGGTGACCGTCGGGCCCGCCAGAACGGACTTGAGGTGCATCCACGTAACGTGGTCCGGACCGGGTGAGGACAAAGAAGAGCACGCGCGCAGAGCCTCGTGCATCTCCAAGTCGGAAAAGACCGGCCACTCCCGCGGTGGGAGTGGATCGATCTGATCAAGAACCCCGACATTGACCGGACGGTCGTTGGCGGCATTGTAAGACCCATGGAGCCCTTCCCAGAGTTCCTCAAGAGTGTTGCAGGGGCGATCACGGTAGCGGATTGCCTCGCAGGGAGGCAACTTGCGTGCCCTGACCCAATCCATCAGGTCCCAGGGGCGCTTGTTGGAAGAAGCAATTTCTTCGATACGCTCATCGAAGAACCTGCGCTTGGCGGCCTTCCAGGTCCGCTTAAACGTGCGAGCGTCCTCCCGGTCCCGAGACCGAGAATACACCGCATAAGTGCGCGAGCACTCGTCATCCCACCACGGCTTCGACCGTGAGACAACGCAGACCTCCTTGGAGTGGGCAAGCCACGCCCCGGAGAAGACCGCAGAGATGGTTCATCTTACGCCAAGCGGGCCATGTTGGGATCACGTGGAGTTTGCCCGCAAGGGGCTCCTTGGACGGGCGCAGGCTGATCCGGGGGTTCTGGTGGTGGCGACGGACGCGAGTCTGCCGCCCTGCCGGGTCCACCAGGCGGTTTCGGCCGCCCAGGTTTTCCAGGGGCTGGACTGCATCCATGCGGTCCGGCTTCCGGGGGGGAAGGTCACGGCTCCTGAGGCCGAGCTTTTCGCCATTCAGCTGGCGGTGTCCAAGGCAGTTTCTGTCGAGGGCGCCACTAGTCTCATCTTGTTCACCGACTCGATGGCCTCGGCCAGGCGTGGTGGACCCGTCGGTGCATTCCGCCCAGGGTCATTCCTTGGCGGTCTGTCGCCTTCTCGCTGAGTGGTTTGCCGGGGATCCGGCCCGCTCGGTCCATTTCTGGGAGGTCCCTTCGCATACGAAGTGGCCTTTCCACACTCAGGTGCACGACTTCGCGAAGTCGTTGCCTCCCGTTGGGGTAGGGGCTCGTCCCCGGGCCTCGCTTGACTTCCTCCGCAAGGAGGAAGTACGGTCATGTCAGGACCGCTGGATCGATTTGTTCCAGGATCCTGACCATCGCGGGCATGGTTTCCTCCAGCTCGCCAGGGACGATGATCGTCCCCTGCGGCCCACGTATCTCCATGGTGGTGCCTGGATCCCGCACGCTTACTCGGTGTCAGTGATGGCCTGGATAACATGTGCTATTCTCAATCACGCACCGATAGGGGGCTATCGGAGGCGCTTTTTCCCACAGGAAGACTATTCCTGTCACTGCAGGTTTCGGGAGGAGACTCGTGAGCATGTGTTCCGGAGTTGCCCTAGGCACTCCATGGCGGGGGTCCCGGCTATGGTCGAGGCTCTCATAGCTTTCCTCGAGGCGTCCCCGACCACGTTCGCGTTTGCTGAGAGGGCCGGGCCCCCCCCGGGGGGTATCGGCTAGTAGCTCTGCCTGGCGCCTGGTTGGGTCCGGGCCGGGGCGTCGGTTATTCCCCCACTGTCTCCGGGCGGCGTGTAGGGATTTACGTGGGAATTGACCCCTAACCCCCGATAAGGGGGGGGACCTCGCTCCGGTTTGGCTCCCGTGCCACGCGCTGGGTGGCAGCCGTCTTCCCGCCTCCGTTTGTTCGGGGCGGTTTCGTCCTGGGCATGGGGAAATGCATGCCCACGTCCGTAGTCACGCGTTGTATGTACAGATACCCCGTAGTGTACGGCTCGGTTGTTTGTACTGTAGTACGTTGCTGTGCACGGCCTCCCTACGCGGCCTGTGTAATAAATTGGAGATTTAAAAAAAAAAAAAAAAAAAAAACATGGGAGGCCGCGTGCAACTACCTACTACAGGGGGCAAGTAGCTACAAAGTTCACCCTACATACTGGCATGCCTGCCAACACGAGCTTGCGTCACCCCAAGCTCAGGAGGGAACCACCCACAAGAAGTGGAGAAACAAGTGGGAAACTACCCAATGGTTAGCACATGCCTGCACCCGAAGGGCACCAGACGCATGGGGTCCCACCCAGTAGCCCACTCTGCTACCACACCTTCCCAGAGGACAGTGGCTGGAGCAGGGAGTATGTAGTACATACTCCCCTCCGGATAAATACTGGAACCTAAAAAGGGCCCAGCGCAGACCACAGGAAATTCCTGTGGGAATAGAGTCTGCAGGCCCTGGGAGCCCAGTGCAGAAGGACAGGTCTGAAGACCTGCTGAATAAACAAGGGTCCATGGTCCCCATGCGCGTAGCACGACGATGTTAATTCACCGCAAATGCCCATGTAGGTGGACAATAACCATGGAAGCAAGGTAAACTTCCCAAAGGGAAGGGAAAAGGTCAACTGCAATGTCAGCGACGAGGGGCAACCTGGGCATCAAGGGAAGCCCTGACTACTGTAATAGTAGCCCATACAGAATCAAGAGGGTTAGGTGCCAAGCACCCAAGCAAAATGTGGCACACAGTCCAATTACTCTAAAGAGCATTTGGAGCCATGTCCGAAAAAGTGGCATTGCGGGTGAACGAGTGAGCGCAGCCACATGCGATTAAGGGGACAGGAGGGGTACTTGGACCCCTACCGTCCCGTAAAATATGGGGCGAAGCGCCCGCCGAACGAGTTCTAAACGAGCCCTGCAATCCGGAGAAGCAGGGCTGTCAGAGAGAAAACACCCCACAAAAGGTGTGATAAATCAACGAGATCAGCCCAGAATGGGCTGAAACTCGCTGAGAACGGTCTGAGCACGCTCCCAAGCCTTCGCTAAGCAAGGGAGAAGCAGCCGAGCCAGGGGGCTGGCAGAACGACTGCAAATGCGCAGGAGACAGGCTTCTTGGGGGGGATGCCCCCAAAGAAGCAAACGTCGAGGCTGCCCCCGTGGGCGCAGCCGCGTATAAGCGAGGGATCTGAAGGGGCCTAGGGTCCCCTACAGTCCTGTGAAATTTCAGCCAGAACGGCCAAGGAACGAGCTCTGAACAAGCTCTGCAATCTAAGGATCACAGAGAGGTTAGAGGAGAAACACATGAAAAGTGTGATAACTCAGCGAGATCAGCTCGGAACGAGCTGAAACTTGCTGAGGATGTGTCCGGAGCTCCTGTGCACGCTTTGTTACCCAGTCCGGCACTGTGGGACAAGATGTAGCCCCCCCGGAGTGATGGGGGAGGCTGGAGGAGGTGAGACATGCCTGGGCATGCTCAAAGTGTCAGTGGAGGTGCCATAGCCTGGCACAACCACTGGAAATGGTGTGTGAACACCCTGATAGTGCTTGCCTTCAACCTAGACCTCAGACCAGCGATTCGGAACCCTGCAGAGCCTCCAATCCTTCCCCACAGTGTTTCCTACAAAAAGGGCAAATTGTCGGTGACCCCCTTGACGGATCGACTCGAAATTTGGTACATGGGAGGGCACACAGGGCCGCTACTACCATGCCGGATTAAAAGAAAAACGGACGAGAGGAAGGCCATGAATGGGCCTCCCAACTCGAGAGGAGGTGCAACCTGACCAAATATGGTAATGGTTGCTGATAAAGGAGCTGTCATACTGGCGCTCAATCCACTTCCGATCAAAGCGGTGAGCCCAGAATGGGCAGGCTGAAGCCAAAGCAGCGTGAGCGCTGCTACAATTCATGCAGACAGGAGCATGAGGGCAGGGATGGTCAGCGGGGGTGGGGGCAATGGGTGGCCTGTGGTTGGGCTGCCCCTTGCAACACGACGCAAATGCCCAATGGTTAGTCAGGGAATGCGGGCCGCCGCAGTGAGAGCAGCAGATAGCCTCACGTTGGCAGGCTAGAGAAGGGTGCCCCCACCTCCAGCAGTGCTGGCAGAGGGGGCCGCCGGGGTTGGCCTTCATGGGAATAATCCTGCACAGAGTGCCGTCGATGGTGATGACCTGCCAAGAGATGGTCTTTGTGTTGGAACCCTGCTGAGAGTCCCATATCTCAAAGAATACAGTCGCCATGTCAGCGGCACACAAGTTCTTGACGATGCATGGCCTGGTGGCCAGCACAAAATATTCAGACCACACAGAGTGCTGCATGGCCTCAACAACCCTGTCGGGCCTGAGCCAGGGCTGACTGCCCTGGAACATAGGCGCATCAAGGAGCTTGAGGTAGCTCTTTGACCAAGGGAGGTTTGTGTCCACGACGGCTTGAGGCCAGTTCGCGTGGACCACGTTCCTGATAGTGCCCAGCCCGCTCGGTCCATTTCTGGGAGGTCCCTTTGTGTGCAAAGTGGCCTTTCCATACTCAGGTACATGACTTTGCTTGGTCGTTGCCTCCTGTTGGGGTAGGGGCTTGGCCCCAGGCCTCGCTCAACTACCTCCGCAAGGAGGAGGTACATTCTTGTCAGGACCGCTGGATCGACTTGTTCCAGGATCCTGACCATCACGGGCACAGTTTCCTCCAGCTCACCAGGGACAATAACCATCTCCTACAGCCCACATATCTCCACGGTGGGGCCTGGATCCCACACGCTCACTTGGTGTCGGTAATGTCCCAGATGATGTGTGCTATTCTTAACCACGCGCTGATAGGGAGCTATCGGAGGCACTTTTTCCCACAGGAAGATTATTCCTGTTGCTGTGGGTTTCGGGAGGAGACCTGTGAGCATGTGTTCCGGAGTTGTCCTAGGCACTTCAGGGCGGGGGTCCCAGCTACGGTTGAGGCCCTCATTGCTTTCCTTGAGGCATCACCGACCGTGTTTGTGTTCGCTGAGAGGGCCGAGCCCCCCCCGGGGGGTATTGGCTAGTAGCTCTGCCTGGCGCCCAGTTGAGTCCAGGCCGAGGCGTTGGTTATTCGGAATCCCCACCGCCTTCAGGCAGTGTGTAGGGATTTATGTGGGAATTGACCCCTAACCCCCGATAAGGGGGGGGACCTCACCTCAGTTTGGTTCTCACCGCATGCTGGGTGGCAGCCATCTTCCTGCCTCCGTTCATTCAGGGCAGCTTCGTCCTGGGCATGGGGAAATGCATGCCTGCTTCTGCGGTCACACGTTGTATGTACAGATACCCTGTAGTGTACAGCTCAGTTGTTTGTACTGTAGTATGTTGCTGCACACGGCCTCCCTACACAGCCCATGTAATAAATTGGAGATTTTAAAAAAAAAAAAAAAAAAAAATACACCTCAGAGGCCCACTCATGGAGCCTATGGGTGCACTCGCCCTCTGTAAAGGGGATATCGTTCCAGTCATGCTCCTCCACCTCGTGGAAGAGCCTGGCCAGGGAGCGGGCAACCTCTGCACTGCCACCCTCAGAAAGATGCACCCTCTTAGCTCTCTCCAGCCAAAGGGCAACCATGTCGAGTGCGTCCACCATGATCCCAGTCTCACCCTCTACATCTGCCAGACTGCAGGAAAGCATCCCTTCTTGGAAGTCAACCACCACCAACTCGCTTGCACAGCCACAAGCCAACCCCTTCATCGTTCTATACAACGAGCTCTAGTGGTCTGATCTTTGATCTTAACTTCCTACGCGCATGCCTCCTAGGTCTACTCGCTCTTCTCAGGGAGCGGGGGCTCCTCTGCTGGCGGATCCTTCGTCGCGCGCTCCTTTCCCTCTTACCACCATCATCCCCCTCTTATATTATTTTCTACTCCTAATCTACAGGCAGCCATCCCGTTCTTAGTGGGTTGTCTACACTATTCCACCTCTCTTCACCCTTCTGGAGCGTCCCGGGGCTGTCTGGGGTTGTTGGGGAGTTGGGTGCGCCCTTGGCAAAGGTGCTTAATGGCTGGGTATGCTGGCCGCCTGATGAGCTGGCGATTCTGGGCAGTCTCTGCTGGGGTCAGTGGATCCCTGGCTGGCTGAAATGGGTTAGGAGTCCCCCTGGGCACGTCCTGGGTGGGTTTGCAGTGGGACAACCGCGCTCCTCGCCAAGCTCTCGCGAAACCTGTAGCGAGTGCGCTTCCCCCAAATACCCCCTCGTGAGTAGGGAGTCTCCCGCTTGAAAACAAGGGCACGCCCGCAAGGGACCGAGAGGATAGGGGACGGTAAGAGGGGGCATAGCCATGAAAACAAGCCAACCGAGAGGACAGGCCACCCCCCTCCTGCATTCCAAGCGAGTAAAGCTCAGCCGGGTGCAGGACGTTAGTAGGGATCAC